>CAUJRU010000615.1:0-427795 GCA_963277665.1 Viscum album
TCAGACCGCATCCTTCATTGGTCTCCTACTCAAGGCATCTGCCACTACATTCCCCTTCCCTGTATTTTTGGAGATCTCGATGTCTTAATCCTGGAGGAACTCCATCCACTTTCACTGCTGCAAGTTTAGGTTCCGTTGGGAGAAGATATATCTAAAGCTTTTGTGATCAGTGATGACCACAAAGCGTTATCCGATGAGGTAGTTCTGCCATAACTTCAGTGGAAAAATTACCACTACAAGCTCTAGGTCATGGGTGGAATAATTACGCTCATGAGGGCGTAGATTCCTAGACCCATAAGAGATCACCCCTTGTCGCTGCATCAACACACATCCCAGGACTAGTCCTGAAGCATCACAGAAAACCTCAAACCCCTCCCCTTCTTTTGGTAATCTCAGCACTATGGCACTAACCAACTTCTCCTTTAGATAGCTGAAGGCTACCTTGCACTACTAACTCCACACGAAAACCTAGTCATTCATGGTCAAGGTTGTAAAAGGGGATACAACTCGAGAGATGTTGGGTACAATCCTCTGATAATTACCCGCCAGCCCGAGGAAACTACGGACCTCTGCCACATTCTTGGTTGCTTCCCATGAAACAACTGCCTCCACCTTGGATGGGTCTATTGCTACTCCCTGCTAATACACCATGTGCCTGAGTAAGTGCACTTCTCGCGTCCAGATGTTTCATTTCGATAACTTACAATAAAGCTGGTGCTGTCAGAGGACCTCCAAAACCATCATCAGGTGCTCCGTGTGATCCTCCTCTGATCTTGAAAAGATCAGGATATCGTCGATGAAAAAAATCTACGAACTAATCCAGGTTCTCCCGGATGATGGAGTTCATAAGCCCCTTGAACATAACTGGGGTGTTTGTAACACCGATAGGCATGACTACAAACTCAAAGTGTCCATATCTACACCTGAAGGCCATCTTCTAGATGTCACTCTCCTTTAACCTCAACTGGTGATACCCAGACCGCAGGTCGATCTTTGAGAACCACACTACCTCTTTCAGCTGGCCAAAAAGGTCGTCTCTTTTCAGTAGAGGGTATAGATTCATGACCGTTACCTGATTCAGCCTCCTGTAGTATATACACAACCTGAGACCACCATCTTTCTTCTGGTGAAATTGACTGGAGAACCTCACAGTGACGTGCTTGGTCGAACGTAACCTCTCTTCATCAGATCATAAATCTTAATCCGCAACTCTCGTAGCTCTGAAGGTGCCATCCTATAAAGATCCATCGAAATCGGACGAGCACCAGGCTGCAAATCTATCCCAGACTCGATATCATGTCAATGGGGTAGAGTCATCACCTCCTCTGGGAAGACGTCCATAAACTCACTGACGATCCAAGGAACCTCCACCATATCAGCATGCACTGAATCCACTGACAGCTCGACTAACAAGGAGAGAAGGGGTTCCCCTCGTCCGCTACCCTTCTGGCCACCCCGCTTGCCTGTGAAAGTAACACATCGGCCACCCATGTATGAGAACACAACCCTTCCTCAGAAGAAGTCGATGATGTCAGACATAGAGAACAACAATTCAATTCCTATAATTGAATCGTATGGCTATATCTGTAGTAGAATAAGATCCTTAACTGACTGATGTGTCCCTTTCGTCAGTCTGAATCTTCCACAAACATATAACAAGTCAGTATAACCTACGACTGGTGTGCTCAGCACCATCGGCACTGGATGTCTCTCGGCAACTAGACCCAATGCATGGGCTAGACTGGGTGCAACAAATTAGTGTGATTCTCCGGTATCAAACAAGGCATAAGCAAGGGTGCTAAAGAAACTGATTGTACCTCGAACAACCTCTGGTCCTACTGGAACTGCTGCCTCTGTAGAGTGCAACTACCCACACCCAGCCCCTCTACCCCTCAGGTGTCGGCCACCTCCCCGACCACGCCCCGATCAAGGTCCCTGAGGAGCACCCAGAGGTCGGCCCCCTCATGCTACGTCTTCCCTCGGAGGAGAGAGAGCTCGCGGTCCCTGCTGCTGCTGCTAGAAAGGCCTGGCTGGAAGCAGCTGCTGGGGCGGGTGCTGAGGCTATCTTCTGCCACCGTATTATACCCCGTCATGGAACTGACTCTGGAGATTTCCATGTCTCCCATAGAGGAAGCACCATGGTCCTAGGCCCAATGGAAAAGGGAGAGGACCAGGGGACCAGAACTGAAACTGCTGCGGCCTGCTCCCTACTGGTCGGACCCTGGAGGGTCCTAACGCTGGGGGCCTGGTGCTAATGGACTTCCCCTTTGATGGTCCCAGCTGGATCCCCTATCATGACACACCACCTAGAGCATGCATCCTCTCCACTACTATGGCCTTCATCGGGACCTCCAAGTACGTCGACAGGGTAAAGGGGGTAACAACATACTAGAGGGAGGGTCGGAGTGCCTCCTCTAAACGAATTTTCTGAGACTCCTCATCGGGAAAGTGGTCCGGATCGAAACGTAGGAGGTCCTTGAACTTGATTCCCAGCTCCCTTACTGAAAAACTCCCATGCTGGAGAGATATTAGCTCCTGCCTCTTCTTCGCCTACATTTTCGAAGAAAGGAATTCCACCCAGAACTCCCTCCCAAAATCAGCATGTGCCACCTCAGCCTCTCTCCTCTCCCACTGGAGAAGCGTCCACCAATGACACACCGATCCCCACATCTGGCTGACGGCCAATAGAACCTAGTACTAGGTCGGAGCCCAGATGAGTCCAAAGGCTATAACCAGCTCCTCTAGCCAGCTCTCAGTCTTCATGTCAGAGGTGTTTCCCTCATACTTCTCGAGGGTCTGTTGATAGAAGGCCCGAAGTGTCTTCTGCCACTGGTCATCCACCTCCTCTCAATTAGCTCTCTGCCGATCGTCCATGGTAGTCTCTATGTCCTCGATCACCTGGACCACACATGGTTGTCTCCCAGGTGCCATAGTTGCAAGGTAAACATGGAATGCTTTAGCCCAAGTAGTGCAGAATATTGTTCTTAAAAAAATTCTTAAACTTATTATTCATTTTAATTCCCCAAACCCTCATGAAAAACGAGAACACAAGTCATTATGATGCATTTACCTTTCCTGGGGTCTCTACCATGCAATCAGCATGGCCTCACTTGGTCATTCGGTAGGTCCAGAGTCCTTGCATTAGATCACGTGGGTCTCTAAAATCCGGTGTCCTAGCCGGTCTTCCCTATCCTAATTCACACACCAAGGTCACCCAACGATGTTTCCCTACCATCCCATGAAATTCTCGCTATACCTAACTCCAGAATCCATCATATCCCTCAACCTCACCACCTCTAATACCATTATGTCACGACCCGCCTTCACCAAAAGGAGGGAAGGGTCAGCAGATGGCAGGCCCTTTCTTCTTTAAGTTGAAGGAGAGATAATGACCCCTAAAACCCGCCTTCAATAGGTCCTGTAGTGGGGACTAGAACCCAGGGTATATAATCACACACTAAATGGAAGGAATTACCCTTTTTCTTTTAATAGGATCGAGAGATAAGATTGTAAGACTCACAAAACCAAAACTATAAGTGCAAGAAAATCCAAAACAACCATTCCTATATGCATGTTCTAAAAGTAAATACCCCAAAGTACAAAGTGACTACAAAGGTAAAGTACCAAGAATGAAAAACTGCAAATAAAACTTCCCCAAAGGCCTGAGCTAGTATGGTTTCGCGCGATCCCCGAAGTCCTCCTGGAAACCTAAAAGTAGGTTTATATACGTAGGGTGAGCTTACAAGTATACTCAATAGGGAAAAACCAAAGACTCTGATCCACAAGTTGGGGAACATACTAAAGTCCTGTGAAAAAAAGAGTATTCAAAACACCCAACAAGGTAAACCATCCACCCAATCCTTACCAAGGCACACTCCCTAAATAATGCAAGTTAAGTAATGTATAGTAATATCACATCGATGTTGGGGTACCCCGTGCCTGTTTCCCACTGGTTATTGAAGACATCCTATGCATAAAACCAATCCCTCCATTCTCACTGCATTCCCACTGTCATACCCTACCTGTACACACATGGGACACAACCTCGCCGCAGTCCCACTGCCAAACCCCACCCGCACACACCTAGGCCACAATTGTCACACATAACCACGCTTGCAAACACCTAGGACAGAACAACCACCACCACACCAGAAGACACGTAGGATAGAAGATCCACTTTCATGCCCGAAGACACCTAGGCCTCATCCTGAAGACACTTGGGAAAACCACCTACCTACACACACATGGGCCATCCACCAGGTCACAAATTACACCATACCAAAAAAACATTTGTCCCATCCTTGTTTTTGTGTTCAGTAATGATGTTTAAATAAGTTGCTGCGCCTACTAGGGCAACTAGTAATCATAAGTACAAGTCAAGGGAATGAAAATAGTCAACCATCAACTACAACATCCACATCCAATTCTCTTGTAAAGTCAAAAATACAATGAATAACCCAAGATTCAGCCAGATGTCCAATATCCAAGATCCAAAAGGTTTCTCAACAACAGAGGATCCCTCCCCAATTCGTGATATAAACAAGGTAACCACCCAACCTTAAATTCATAACCACTGAATCCATAACAACAGGGGATCCCATCCCCAGCCACATCACCCAACAATCGGCCCATGAATGAAAACAAAAAAACCACAACCACCAACGAAATTCAGGCCCATGGCATTAATTTCAGATTTAAAAGATTTAACTCACTCCATGATTTCAATTCTGTCGTACATTGAAAGGGGTCATCATAGAAAAGTGTTGATCTTGGTGACTCCAATTTATTTAGCCAGATGTACGTAATTTACCAAATTCCTTTACACAGCAAGGGTTCAAAACCCTAATAAAATCCATTTAAACATCCCCAGAGGTAAGGGATTCATTAGTACACAATGAAAGTCCACCAACAGCAATGATTTTCATTAGGCGTAAGCCCGCACAATCCAGAAAAGAAGATCATAAAACAAAGCAACATCATCGATCACAGCCCCCCCCCCCCCCACCCTCGTTATTTATAGAATGTGTTCATTATCTTTATTTAGGTTTGGTTCTACCAATTATACAGAAAAAAAAAGCATGCCCACCTTGCATGATACACACAACGTAGAGATGAAGGTAAAATTCCCTATTTGTTGATCAATGATCGATGCTAAGCCTGGGCATGGAACTCTACGGATAGCGATGTGGCTCGTCTGAATGAAATGTGGCTCATCTCAATGAAGGGTACTCCTAGAACAGGGTGATAGATAAAAGAATACTATGGAGAACCCTTAGGTTATAAAGGGTGTGATACAGCACACCCCGGTCCATTATGATACGGAGAAAAAAACCCGAAACCGCGTAAGGCACAGGGTCGTGGGTTGACTACGCGGTTGAGACACCACAAACATCAATAAAGGGTCGTGTAGTTTAAATTGATGCACACAACAAGTTAATTCATTAAATATTTAATTAAACGACATTTATGGGAATTATTGGGCTTCAAAACAAGCTTAAAGGGGTCAAAATAGGGTTTAAAACCCATTGTGCGCAAAAAGGGAGGCGTCACTGGAAAACCCCGACAAGGCTTGGTGACATAGATCGGTCTCACCAATCAGTCTCACTGATCGGTAGGTTGGTCTCACCCATCAGTTGCACCGATCGGTCTTACCGCTCGGTCGCGCCGATGGGTCTCGCCAGTCGTTCTTGCTGATCAGTCTCACTGACCGGTCACGACGACCGATCTCGCTGATCGGTCTCGCCGATCAGTCTCGCCGAGCAGTCGCACCGATCGGTCTCACCGACCGGTCATGCCGATCAGTCTCATCGACCGGTTGTGCCGATCGGTCTCGCCGATCGGTCGTGCCGATCGGTCTCACCGATCCATCGCCCCGCTCGGTCTCACCGATTGGTCGCGTCGTTCGACCTCACGCTGATACGCTACCCCTTTAGGATCGGTATTTTTGGAAAAGGAAATGACCTTGAGAGTCTGTGTCATCACATTGTTAGTGGCCTTGAAGTAGAAATACCATTATGGTCAAATCAGAGGTGCAGGTTTTTGGGTGACAACCGAAAACATGTTTTTATAAAAAAAACAAGAGGATGATGAAAATAATGAAATAATATAGATGAAAGAAAGACTATATACACTTTAATAAAAATTTCAATAGTAGAGAGTGTTACTAGAAACATTTATAGGGATAAGAAAAGAGAAAAAATAACTCATGAACAACCATTTCCTGAATATCCCTCCCCACACCCACGATATTTGAGGTGAGCCATTCCCCTCGAAATGATGTCTTGGACAATGTAATCAATGTTCTATAAACTTTTTCTATAAAATGTGAATCAGATAGACATTAATATCTTTCTGGTACTGATATTATACAGGATGATAATGAATTTGATTTATATCAATCGACACCCACCCATCTCCTTGTAGTGAGGGATACAGTGTTCAATATCCAAAATGACGTACTAAAAAATAGACCACTTCCAATAGGTCATGTGAGAGTGTCTATTTGCATAGCCCATGATCTGAGGGCTGAACGACCTATTCTATTTGATGAGGAATATATTCATTAGGTTGACCAACTATTGTAACATTCATCTCATGGCCAATAAATTTTTTAAAAAAATATGTCGACAAGGAGTTATTCATTTCCTATTTATTTTTGATGATAAACCTTTAATAATTAATGAAAAAAGTTCTAAACCGACGAATGATATTAAAAATAGACAAAGTGATGGGAGTGAAATGAAAGGTTGATATAAAACATCTAAAATATCAACAAACTTATTGAAAATATCTTCAAAAATCACATTTACCCTTCCCATTGAATATCCACATTTACTAACATTAAAGGTTTTTGCGGATGCAACGTTACAATGTGATAGTAGTCAAATAGTTGATTTTGATGAAAAAATGTGTGGATAGGATGTATTGACTACATTTCTTCTAATAATGTAGATGAAATCATCAACTATGAATGGGTAGGTGTCTCAGTTGTAAATATATATATGATGTACATTTTCTTGATTTAATTTCCCAAAAGATGATATACCACGTTAATTATGAGTAAATTCATTTCATATTTTTTGAAGTCTTATATATCAATACCAATTAAATGTATTTTCACATAAAAAATTTGGACTCATTAGTCCCTGCGTCACCTCTATAGAAAAAACAAAAATAAAATCCTAAAAATAGAGGAAAGAGTGGAAAAATTTGGAAAATCGTTTGAAAGAGAACTTGGGGATGAAATAATTAATGAAAATGATTTTAGGTTAAAAAACTGCAATTTAATTATATTTAATATATTTTTCATTTCCGTCATTACTTATTCATTTTTTTTGTTTTTAAGAAACCATGGATTCTCATTACGATCAATTTGGATACTCTAAATATTTATTTCTTGGATTCACTACATAGATTAGCAACAAACAGACCACAAATGATAATGTTTTTTAATTTTTAATACACTACACCCAATATTTTAGAACTAAGATTCATGTTATATAATTATATTATGTTTAAATTTTGATTTTGTTATTATAGGGTGGTGTGTAAATATCGTCTAAATCATGGCATAAGGACAAGCATTGCACACAAGGACCCAAACAAGTTCTACAACTGGATAAGTATCAAGGTATATATAATAATATTTAACTATCCAAACAAATATAAAAAAAATTACTTATTTTCCATAATGTTTCTACAATGTCTAAAATAATCAAATGGAAATTATTATGTCTATTATGCTTGTAAATTTACGAGAGAGATCATATTCCATAAAAAACACATCCCCTAAGTGGTATTTTCAATGTTAATTACTACTTTATTTAAAATATTTATTAATCCTTTGTGTATTTATATGTTTCTAGTACTATTATAACATTAAAAAAAATATTATTTATAAAACGATATATATTTTCTTAGAAACAAATGGGAATCCTACCTGATCATAGAATGTTCACCAATGGTATGAAGATGTGACTTCTATAGAAGAAATGGATTGTTTCATATTTATGTTTAATTTATTTATTTTTAGTATTAATCACATAATATTTTTTTATTATACTAGAGTATTCCTTGGAATTTAGGATTTTTTTATTACTTTGGGACATGTAGGAATCAATAACAACTCAATATGACATACGACATGATCGGTATGACTCAATGTGTGTCTTTTCATTTAAAATTTATCATAATTTTTGTACAATATACAACTCAAAACTCAAAACCAAAAAAGGAATTAAAATTTTGTTTATAATTTAGTATAATGATCTATAAGTCATTTATGATATGTATGCATCAGCTTCTCCTCAATCCAAAAAACAATATGACCAGTATGACTCAAAGTGTATGTAATCTGTTTAAAACCGACATTTCACATCAAAATAAATCACTCACTAAAAACCAAGAAAACACAATCAGAGTGTCATAATAATTTAATAAATCATTTCACAAATCATTTTTTATGTATAGGAATTGTTCTCATGTCAAACTGATACTCTATGTGACCGGTATTCGTCAAAGTGTGTGTTTCTAGATTATAATGAATTTTTTCTATAAATGACATGTAACATACTAAAAAACAATAAAAATATATTTGGATTGTTTTGATATGTTAGTACAACTATCCATAAGTAATTTTGGATGTGTATGAATTAGTCTTACCTCAATCTGACGCATGGTATGACCTGTATGACTCTAAGTCCATCTTTTTATTTAATATTGACATTAATTTTAGTAAAATGGAACAAGTGACTTACTAAAAAATGAGCAAACACATTCGGATTATTTTGATAAATTTGGGTAAAAATACATGAGTCATTTGGGATTCCAAGTATTCTTTTTCACCTCAATATGAGGCATAGTGTGACCAGTATGACTACAAGTGCATCTTTTTTTATTTAAAATATACATTAATTTTAGGAAAATGGACAATTGACCTACTCAAAAATGTGAAAACGAATTTGGATAATTTTGATATTGTAGGAAAATGATCCATGAGTTAGTTGGGATGTGTATGAATCAACTACACCATAATGTGACCCACAAAAACTCCCAAAGGTAGCTATAAAATGAGTCGAATGATTGTCCTCTCCCAAAAAAGGAAAATCAACAAGAATAGAATTACAACACCAATGATATGATGATATTGATAATAGACCCAAAATATTGGTGGAAACCTTCATCCTCCTCCAGCACGTCGATAATAACTTGACAATCATATTCGACTATAATATCCTTCCATCCGAGAGATGAAATGAATTGCATAACTTTCCAGATAGTCATTCCCACTTCTACGGGAGGGGACCAACAAAAAATTTATGTTGAACGAGGGGCCGCTATGATGGAGATGACCCGGTGCAAGAGAACTGCCATAAGATCCACAGATCCATCACCAGGAATCACCGCATCAGTATTATGTTTTAAAATACCCTGAGGGGGATAAAGCCATCTGACAGGAGGGTGATGAAAAATTATTTGATAACTAATGTTGAAACCCACATTTTGACATTGCTTATTGCGTAACCGACATTAAAACTCTCATTGACATTGTTTTAACATCTTTTATCCACTAACTGATGTCAAAACTCTATTCGTGTGAATTTTAACATTTTTAATGTATAAATGAACAATTGTGATGAATTTATAACATATTTTTATGTCAATTATACTCACACATCAAAATATTTATTGAACAAATTTATTGGAAACATATATTTATTTTAATATATATTTATTTCATTATTTTTATAATTATAAATTTATATATTTAAAAAGTATTTATATATATTTATAAAAATAATAAATATAATAAATATATATATTATTTAAAAATTAATTATAATCTCATAATTATTTAAATATATATTTATTTAATTATACCTTATAAATAATTTTTTAAAACATTATATATATATTTTAATTATTAAAAAATATATATTAATTATCAATATGTGTTTTGTATTTAATTTATACAAATAAAAATTATTTTTTAATATAAATATAATAATTATTTATAAATTAATAATACTTTTTTAAAAAAAAAATTATCAGTGCTAATAATAGAATTGTGTTTGGAATATATGGTTTCGCAAAAACACTTTCGTTTTCAAGATCATTTTTAAAGACGACAGGGTCTGGCCTTCAAAGATTCAAAACTGGGGCTCCCAGTGGTTGGATATTGAGGAGGCTCGTCCACCTTCACCTGTTCATTCCCATACTGTCAGATGGCTCTCCCCCCCTTTGGGTGTTCCCAAACTTAATACTGATGTAGCGACCACTAGGGATGATTTTTTTGGCCTTTAGACAATCCTATGGGATCATGTTGTCTCTCTTATTGCGGCTCATCATTCCTCGAACATTGCGGGTTAGTCTCCTCATGTGGCAGAGGCCATTGTAATTTGGAAGTTTATGCAACCCATCTTGTCTCTTGTCTGGAAGGATGTTATGGTCGAATCTGATTGTCAATTTATTATCAACACACTAAAAAAG
Organism: Viscum album; assembly: GCA_963277665.1. NCBI lineage: Eukaryota > Viridiplantae > Streptophyta > Magnoliopsida > Santalales > Viscaceae > Viscum > Viscum album. Next base: position 10,489 of record CAUJRU010000615.1, read on the forward strand.
GATAAAGGTGGCCTCCAAGCATATGGTTCCATTATTGACATCATCAGATATTTGGTTCCTTTGTTCTCTTCTTGTTGTTTTCCCTTTTCTTGGAGAGAGGGCAATCGATCTGTTCATTTTTTGGCTACTTTTGGGAATCATTGGGGGTCTAATAGATGGATTTCATATTTTCCTCTATAATTATGTACTTTTCCTTTGGTTGATATATAGAGTCTTTGGATTGTTTTTTTTAAAAAAATGGCACCCTTTATACGTGATAATGAAAGTGCTGATAAAGGGTACACCTTTATCAACAATTATTTAGCACTTATAAAGGGACGAATCGTCAGCACTTGTAGCTATCGGTGATAAAGCCCCCCCTTTATTAGTGCTTTCTTCTTAGTTATGATAAAACCTAACACATCCCTTGCTTCGATCTGTGGTAGGGAATGGGAGGATCCACCGCATGTTGGAAGCCGACATCAACTTTAGCGGTGGTTTAAACTTCCACCAAATCAAAATATAACCACAGCTAAATGATGATTTTCTAGTAGTGGATACATCACTCATTTATGTTGTGTAGGAATTAACTACAAGTCAATTGGACATATGATGTGATAGATATGACTCAATGTTTGTGTTTTTAATATAAAAGGGACAATTTAGTTTAATGATATAATTATTAATAATTAGTTAAATAATTAAGAAAATTAATAATTGATAATATCATTAATATATTTAGTAATTGTCAATATAAATTAAAAATATAGTTAATTAACATTGTAATTAATATTTTATAATAACATTATTAATAAACATTTAAATTTTTAATATATAATTAATTTAAACTTTTTAATATAATAAATAATATTAAAATTAGTAGTATGGATTATTATATCATTAATATATACATTAATTAACAATATAAATTATCATATGTGAATTATATATCATTAATTTTTTTTTAATTTTTTTATGAACTGCTACTAAGATAAATATTATTTTTATTGGATGGAAAATCCTTTGTACAATGGTTGATCATCGGAGAAACCCTACTAAAAAAACCATAAATTTTTAAAAAAATTATACCCAAATTGTGTCGAACAAAAACTCAAAATTATATATAAATCCTTAAATTTTATAATCAAACAAATTATTTAAAAAAAAATATAAATTTATAAACAAAAATTTATTTTTTTGTTATAATATGTGTTATAAGTTATTTAAAATATTAAATTAATAAGGAAAGAAAAAAAATATTTCAGATATTTTATCAGTTTTTGGATATTAGAATGAATAATCAAAAACAAAAAATCAGTTAACCAAATATAATTTTCATGAACCAATACTCATTTTAGTATAAACCTTTGGTTCTTTTTTATTCAGTTTCCAAATAGTTGTTCCATTGACCACCTCATTGCCCACCCCTTGGGGGTAATCTCAACAAAAATATATTTCCATTTATGAATGGTTAGATAAAAAATCAAAATATTGCATATATATATATATATATATACTAAATGTTGTATAAAGGTTGATACGAGTCAATGTTGGATTATTGAATTAAAACCAACATTAAATATTAGATTCGAGTCAAATATTCTCAAAATCAAATCTACATTATTAAATTAAAATTCATCCAAATTATTAAAATCTGCAACTTTGATAATTATGGTTAAATGTTCATTAAAAATCACCCATCATTAGGGATGTCGATCCATCATGTATGCATGAAATTTGGGATAATCTAATCCTAACTCGTATTATTTTTTCAAAATCAAATCCATTTAAAACCCCTTTATTTTTTAAAACACTATTTTTAAATATATTCTATTATATTTTGAAACACACTTTTAAATGCCCAAATCAGCTTTATTAAAGAGACATCTATTATTTTTAGGTTAAATTTTTTTTATAAATCAAACAGCAATTGATATCATAGAAAGTAAATAAAATTTAACATTTTATTAACATTTCAAAAAAAAAATTGCTATTCAATTAATAATAATTAATTTAATTAGATAAGAATTTAGATTTCATTTATAAATTTAAAATGAACAATACTCAAAATAGATAAATAAAAATTTTTTGTATTAATATATTTTTAATATTTTGTTAATAAATTAATTTACATTTAATAAATAGGGTTGGGAAATTCTTCATATTAATTGATGTTATAAATAAAAGATTTGGGTATCGCAAAAATAAAGGATGATGGTACTATATAAGGGTGGAGGGTGTGTTTTAAAACTACAACCCTCCCACTCAGATTACCCTCTTCTCTGAAACCCCTCATCGCATGACGATGAAGATGAGGATGTTACAGATATGGATTGGAACCCGGGGGATGTTGTGTTTTGGAAGAACATCTTTAGAAAAGGTAAAAAATCAGGAGCATTCAGTTAGAGTCCCAAGACCCATGATGAATCCGATGATGAGGTCACCAACTATCACCAATGCACTGATCTTATTGTGATGGAGAAGAGAGGAGGACTACGAGGGAACTCGTCCAACTGACTATGAGGGACCCCGTCCAACCATCCCCTTCACCTGGGAACTCTGCCCAAGGGTACCCATGAAAGAAGATCTAAAACCTACCCCATCCCTGACAATAGAGAACCTTGTGGTGCCGACAGATGTGGATTATTATTATGATGTACATTGTCCAGTGGACCATTTCTCCTACGAACAGGACCCAGGGGTACCCAAGGTAGGAGACCCCGAATCCACCACAACTTATACACCAGAAATCGCTCCTCCCCCGGGGTACCCAAGTGTGGGGATCATCCGGAAGGTGCACCAATCCTGGAGCTCCAGGCGGAGGTGGAACATAGTTGAGGCGGGTTGTGGATGTGTAGGCGTGCAGGGCAGAGCACAGTGCGGTCTCTTCGAGAGGTCATGGTGGAGGCGGAAGGCGGTTGAGGCGGGATATGGATGTGCCGACGAGCGGGGAGGAGCACGGTCGTGGCCTGTGGGGCGGTCATGGCAGGGCGGAACGCGGTCACGGCGGGCGACCATGGCGGGGCAGAGCACGTTCGAGGCGGGGATGCTTTGCGACTAAGCTTCATCATCGCGGTCGAGCCGACAGAATTGAGGCGGAGACAGAGATGGTGTGCGGGGAAGCAGGGCTTCAGCTAGCTGATTGGCGCGTTGATTTTCTTTGAAAATCCTAGAAAACCCAATTATTAAATATTTTTATTGATTAATATCATTTTGAAATTTTTATTGTCTAAATAATGAAAATAATGTTAATAATAAAGCATTATTTAACATGAATTGAAATTTTAAAATATATAGTTTCTATGTACAAATATTTTGATATATTATTTATATATTTTATAATATATAATAGCGCACACACACATATATATATAAACACAAACATATGATTATAAATTATATTATATGATACATATATATAAATTTAAATATGATTTTGGAATATTTATTTATATAGTTCGCATAAATCTGTTATAATATTTATATTCCACTTAAAATAATGGCTTTTGCAATAGGTTTTTTACAACAGATTCTCACCACAAAGAGTCAATTGTGATAGGAATTCATCACAACAAACCATCTTGGAAAATCACGACCTAAATATTATAAATTGTGAAGGGATGTGGAAATTAACCTGAGGGTGATGCAATTTATGATGAATCATTTTAGCCATCATAAAGGAACTTTATGTCATTGCACATCAATTTATTCTAGATTATTTTAAATGTAATTACAAAAAAGTAAATTTTATAAATAAATAATTAAACATATTTAAATATAAAATATATTTCGCAATATATAAGACTTATCTAAATAAAAACTAATATCCATTTTATTTAAAACACAAATATATGAATATTTATATACATATAAAATGTGTGTGTGCCTATATATATATATTAGTGTCTGTGTGTGCGTGTATTAACAAACATATGTGTGTGTGTGTGTGTCTGTCTGTCTGTCTGTTGTATATATGTATTTTTTTTATACACACACACAAAAACATATTTTATAAACGAATTTAAATTAATCCTAAAAATATATATTAATATATAGATAAATATGCTGATAAAAAAATATAACTATATATATATACACTTAGTTGGGGTTTGGATTATTTGTATGCACCCCATAATCCTACATGAAAAATGGGGGTTCAAATCCCATGGGGATCCATTTACTCTATCAGCAATGTTTATCGGCAGGTACTGTTGTGGCAGTGCTATTGTTTATCAGCGGGAACTGTAGCGGAGACAGGGTACTGTAGCAGCCTGGTTACTATTCAAAAAATGGGCCTTAAGCCAAAATTTTGGGCCTACGGCCTATGTAATGGGATACATTCAAACTAGGACTTTGGGCTATGTAATGGGTCTCCCTCTACCCAGATAAAAGAGGACTTTGCTTTGCTTTAAAAATAAAATGAGGCTTCGGCCCCAACCATTTAAATATATATATATATATATATATATGAATAAATATAACTATATATATATATATTAAAAAATAGTTATATCCTTATTGGGAGAACCAAACAAGATGGGTGAGTGGTAATGGTGCAGACGCTCAAGGGAGAGGTATCGGGTTCAAATCCATGCAGAGGTTGGGGTGCGCATTTGGGTGCAGGGGGTGACTAACTTTGTTAAGGTGTGGGGGATGTGCGCATAGCACTGTTAAATGGGTGGTGGTTGTGCGTGCGGGCATGGCTTCCTAGAGTCATTGAAATAGAACTATTAAAAAGAGGTCTATACCGTCTAATTTACAAAAAAAATTAATATTTTATTTATTTTATCAACGCTTTTTTAGTGCTGATAAAAGGAAAATTTAGCATCTCTTTTTTGAGCACTAATAAAAGGCCCCCCTTTTAATAGATCCTCAACTATCAAAAAAATTTATCGATGATAGTGGTTTTTTAAGGAAAGCTATTTTTTTAGTAGTGATTGTTGTAGAGTTGAATTTGAGAACTTTGAATTTCCCGATCACCAAAAAATCTCCTCTGTTAATCACCCTTGTGGTTGTTAGGGGAGATTATTGGGTTATCATGCATCAATTATGAGGGGGTCTAGTGTGTTAAATATGTGTATGAGGGAAACACTTGCCTCCTAGAATGGGGTTGAGAAGTCCCAATAACATTTACACAGACATGTAGTTGTGCATGCTGATTCCACACACACCATGACCTATGGTGTAGATATGTATTCATATGGGTGGATGTGACATAAAGAAACCTCCTAAACATCGATGTTGACATCATTTATTATTTTTACATTAAAAATGTAATTGAAATTAATTTATCTATGTAATTACATTGTGAGATTTATATTTTTAACAATATTTTGGATACAAAAATTTCCTTTTAATATTTTCTAATTCTTCAAAAAACATAATATTAATTTCATTTTATATATGACATCTCATATAAATCAAAATTAATTTATATTAATATTAGTAATAAAACTATTTTTTTTAAATAATGTTAAAATATTTATACAATAACTTATTGATTATTTTTTGACTAGCATTGTGGCTTCTATGAACATCGTTCACACATGCCAATACCCGATTTTGTAAAAATATATTGACATATCCCATATCAACAAATCAACTCTAATTTTTCCTGTTAAAAAATTCAATGATAACTCATTTTTTAAAAAGAAATTAATGTGAATGAAAATAATGTTCATTACTACGTTTTTAAAATATAATAAAAAATACTTCCTTTGAAAAATCATAGAAAAAACATTGTTTATTGAAAATATAATATCCCCCTTACACAAAATAAATCTTAGTTTTTTTATTTTAGGTTAAAAACTAAAATTCCAGTAAAATACAATAAATCATCGACAATTTAACAATAAATCGTCCTTAATTAAAAATACTTTTTTTAAAAATATCCTATGTTAAAAACGATACAGATAACCTTTCATCTAAAGTAATTTTAATGGAAAAATGTAGAATTTTTACATTTAACAATATCTTTTCTAATTAATTTTTTCCATTTTTTTAAGGAAAATGGGGATTTTTCGATATTTTAAATTTAAAATGGGATCATTTAGAAAAAGGTTAAATTTTAATTTATCTTAATATAAAAGAAGAAACTTCATTTTTAATTTCTAAATACATCATAAACCAAACGGATAATTAATATATTATTTTAAAAAATAATAATTTATTTTAATTAATTTCTTAAGATTAAAATTTGGATATTTTTCAAATTTTATAGTGGATAAATATTATTTTTGATAAAATATTTTTTTAATTTGGAATATATAATTTTTTATTACTTCATATGGAAAAGGGATTTTTTATTAATTTTTCATAACTTGAAATTTAGTTTATTAATTTATTTTAAGGGAATTTTTTTAAGTGAATATCTTATTTCTTTTACATTATTTATATTTATTTCATAATGAAAAATGAGTTTTTATATTTTTTAATAAAAACTGATATTTTTTAAATTGAAAGAGAATTTTGGATGAATATGTCATTATGAAAAATAGGTTCGTACTTGTTTTTTACTCGTTAAATTATTAATGGAAAATATGAATTTTGTTTCTAATTTTCATAATTTTGAAAAATAATTATTTGTTTTTTTAAAAAATATCCATCGCTCCTGCATGAAATATATGGTGATATATGGTTGTAGAGAGATTTAATGGTGCTAAAAAAACACTATCTTCGTCAGCGTCATTAAAATGAGGACCCCATTATCATTGTTTTCATTAACGCTGATAACTGCCCTACTATTGCAATGTGATATTTGAATAACTACACATTGTGCCAAATACACCTATATAGAATTGAAACTGTAAAGAATTCATAATATAATTGAAATGAAATTTACATTAAAAAAACAGATTATATATATTTCAAACAATAATTACATTTTCATTTACTATCTATAGACATTTAAAAACCTCAATGTTTAATTGTATTTGGCACCTAAGACCCCCTCTCAAAAAAGCCTAATCATGGTATCAATTTCTAAAAGCCCACCCCAACCAGAGAAAAAGAATTCACCTATATTAGAACACATTTTTTTAATAATACTATAAAGAAACAAATTAAATATAAAAATGAAAGAATATATTTTTAAAATGCCATTTTTAAATAAGAGGACACACATGGATCACTACCAAAAAAACCACATTACATAAGGCCACCCTTTAACAATGCTAAAAAATGCATTGATAAAGGGGGTACCTTTATCAGTGATAAATAAACTGCTGATAAAATATTCTTTTAATAGCACTAACAAATGTTGTTAAAAGAAACCCCTTTATTAGTGTTTTTAGAACTGATAAAGGCACCTCTTTATCACTGTTTATATGGATATTAATGGGACTCCCTTAATCATTGTTATTTTAGTATAATTGATAATGGTGGGATTTATCAGTGATTTTTCCCTAGAACTGATAAATGGTATGTTTAAAAAAAATTATATTTCCATAAAAATAATATATATTTTTTAAAATATGTTTTCTTTATTGCTAAATTTACATTTACACATAAAATATAAGACAATTAGTGAAAATGGAATATTAAATAATTAAAATAATAATATTAATTAATAAATTGCTAGTTATTATTGAGCAATTGTCATTTATTATCAATTTGAAGACACAAAAAATAAAAAAATTAATAAAATATCTAAAATAAATTGAAAATGAAACTCGGATTTCAAAAGGTCATAACATTCTATTGGAGTGTCTGTTTGAGCTCTACCACATATAAAATATAATATTATGAAAATATCTACAACATAATGATGGGGGAATCCCCTATTATGTCTTCTGAGGCCCAAAAAGTCCCTAGAAGGGATTTAAAACTCTGTTTTTAGTTGGTGATTCCTAATTTTTTAACATTCATTCTAATTTTATCCTCATTTAAGGGGGGTGGTCTTTTCCCAGTTTTCAACGGGGAATGAATTTATTCACAAGTATTACATTCATTTTGATATTAATGTTATTAAATCTATTCATTTTTCATAATTTAGTTTTATTAATAATCAAATATATAATAATATATACATATTTTGTATATATTCACACATAATAATTTAAGTTTATAAATATATATGTAAACATATTTACATATAAAGTATATTTCTAAATATATAAACCTTATCTGAATAAAAAATAATATCCATTTTATTTAAAATAAATAAATATATATATATACAAACAATTAGTGTATATATAATGTATGTATGTATATTAATATTTTTTTGTTCGTATTGTCAAACTGACATATATTTATCTATATATTATAATGTACGTATATAAATATTAACATATAATATATTTAACAAAATACAAATATGTAAAATTATATTTATATGTGCACACACATATGTAAATATATATATATATATATATATGTATATATTTATAAACACACACACACACAAACACATATTAAATATATGTATATATATATATATAAATCTATATCTATAAATATATAAATAAAAAATATAAGGAAATATATATAAATATATAGATGTATCATAAAATAAAAAATAAAATGACATATGTGAGTATAAAATAAGCGAGATTATGGGGGGGTCTTAGTTTCGAAACCCAACTAAGGGGTGTGCGCGGGTGGGCAATGTAGGTCACTAACACTATTTATTGGTGGGGGGGGATTCCAAGCCATTGAAGCAGTGTGAGGATAGACAAGCACTATTAAAAGGGGGGATTGAGCATCGATAAAAGGGGGGAGGTTCCAGCCTCCAATTTATAGAAAAAAATTTATTTTTTTGACTTTTATCTGCGCTAAAAAAGCATCGATAAAGGTCCCTTTAATCGGTGACTTTTTAGCACTGATAAAAGGGTCCTTTATTAGTAGTTTTTTAGAGATTATAAAAATGACCCATTTTAATTGTTCTGGGGATAATAATGCCTTTTAACACAATAAATGCCCATTTTACGAGCAGTTAATGGACATATCTATAGTAGTGGAGTCATACCGCTCACCCCATGAATCAGATTGAGGTGGGGAGGATTCCTACACATCAGAAATGACATATGGAACATTTTCTAAAGTATTTAAACAATGTGAATATATATTAATTTCAAATACCTAAAGATAAAACAAATTAAAGTAAACATAACGTAGGGGTCAATGGAATGATCTGAACTCTTTCTCGGTGGTTGGGTTAGGTAGGAAAGTGCCAGGGCTACTGGAAAAGGAAGGCCTCTAGTCATCATGGTGACTAAAGGAAAGACTCAAACCTAGGTGCGATGGTGAGGGATAACAATAAGGGTAAAACCTCACTCGAGGAATGGGTCGATGACATGAGAAGAAGAACCTGCTCCAGTTGGGGATGGTGATTTTTCAGGCAGATCGTCTCCATTATCAGCAGATCCATCCACCATGATGATCTTCCACATAGTTCCCAATGGAAGCTATGTTTTTGGTTTCTAGGTTAGTGTTCAAATGGATGGATAGATACCTTGGGAGATTTCAAACAAATCCAATTATAGGTTTCTCTACCTTAGTATTTTAGGATAGATGGATCCGACTATGAGGTAATTAGATTTACTTCCATTTACAATTTCCATGTCTTTTTTTGGGGCATGTTGTGTTTGGGTATTCAGTCATGCAATGGGTTCTATCTCAATCCAGCATAAAAGGGCTTCTACTTTTCTTAATATAGGGGGTTTTCCACCCTATTATAATAATAATGGTCATGAAAAAAATAAAAACCCATCAAAAAAATTATTATAAAATATAATATATTAATATATATAAATATATTTATATTGATATAAATATAATTTATATTTTTTATATATTTTTTAGATAAGTATAGATATACATTTACACCTAATATATAAGATGTTCAGTGAAAATGGCTTATAATATACTTTAAAAAATATTATTAACTAATAATTTAATAATTATTGTAAATTAATAATCATTTAATAATAATTTGAAGACACAAAAAATAAAAAATTTAATAAAATATCAAAAATAAATTGAAATCGTAACTAAAATTTCAAACAGAAATAAATTTTGATTCGGGTGTCCGTTTGAGATATACTATATATCAAATCGGATATTATGACTGGCTCTACATACTGGTGAAATAAGACCACCCTCTATAAAAAAAATTTAGGAAAAAAAATACCCAAAATCCCTCCTAAACTATGTTTTTAGTCGTTATATCCATTTTTTTTTAACATTATATGGAATTTCAGCATCGTTTAAGAGGGTCTTTTTTTCCATTTTGAAGCAGGGACTAAATTTATTCATAGGTATTAAATTCATATAATTAGTTTGGATATTAATTTTTATCATTTTTTATAATTTAATGTTATTTATAACAAAATATATAATAATATATACATATTTTTTTATATATTCACTCAAAAAAATTTATAATTAAATAATTAAACATATTTACATATAAAATATATTTCTCAATATATAAGCCTTATATAAATAAAAATTAATTTCCGTTTTATTTTAAACACAAATATATGAATAATTATATACTTGTATAATGTGTGTGTGTGTGTATATATATATAGATATATATACTACTAGGAAATTGAGCTATAGCCATTGTTATCAATCCACGGATTAAAAAATTCATTGCTACAACCCCAAAATTAGCCACGGCTCCGTCGATGAATACCCCAACCCATTCATTTCTTCTTCATTCCACTCGATCCATCCTCTACAAAACCCCTCAACAGCTCGACGCCCACCCCGACGCCTCCTCGCCGCGACCCTCCTCATCCAGAGAAGTTGTTCCGAGCAGCCTCCCCACCTCCTCTCTTCCTTCCTGACCCCTCTCTGATGCCTCCTCCCCGACGCCTCCTAACCAACAGCCCTTAAAACCCATGACACCTCCTCACCGCGACCCTCCTCCCCCTGATCCTCCTCCTCCAGCGAAGCTGTTCCGAGCAGCCTCCCCACCTCCTCCCTTCCTTCCCGACGGCTCTCCCCCACAACCCTCAACACCCCGGACGCCGAGGTCGACACCCCCAAAGCCGTATAATCAAGGTATTTGAGAATTTATTTGATTTCATCTGTTTTTTGAATGAATCTCAAACTAATACATGATGTAGAGTGAACTACGAAGCTATGGTATATGGTCTTTTAATTTTTCAATTAATGACTCGATGGTCCTATTTATTTGTTAAAGGATGTTTCCCATTTTGGGTTCATTCCTTATTCAACACGTTTTGTTGCAGTGGTAGATAATGAAAGAGGGAATTTAGAATAAATTTCATAAATTATCAAGATATGAGATGGAATTTTGGATGATTTTATAGATGGAGTGACGATTTTAGATCGTTTTGATCCATATAGGTTCTCACGATAATTTGGTCATTTAAAACAGGTTACATATTTACCTCTACTAAATATTTAGAGATAATATAACCTGTTTATCCTTTATTAAATGTGGCCGATGATTATTCATGGAAATTCTGACATAGAAATTTCATTATATCTTGATAATGGTCCAAATAAATTTTCATGGGGTTATTCCATGTTATGGTTTGAATACTATACCGATGGGGTATTGGGAAAACCAGTTAGATGGGTGTATAAAAAATTGGATTCTCAAATATCCATTCATGTCATAATATCCTTATAATTTATTGGGGGAAAAAGAATTATATCCCAACATTCTAATAATTTTGTTGGAGTATCATCCTCATGATATTTTTTTTTGTGATTGGTGAAGACTCCACAAGATTGACTACTAGTGTTGGAAGACCTAATTACATTTGTCCCAGTGGAACAGTGTTAGGTATTCATATGGTCAATGCTAAACTATCATGTTCAATACCAAAAGTTAAACATGAGGCAATGATGGGGGACTTTCTTACAGCTAAGACACAATTTAAAGAAGATTTGTCCATGAAAAATAAAATTCTAGATTCTATACCTATACTGGAAGGTGAACAGAGTCTGGTTCCCAATATTGTCATCTAGGAAGAGGTTTAATGAAAGTGGGCATGGTTCAAGGTTTAAACTATAAACATATCTAATCCTTTAGAGAAATTTTTTTATAAAGATGAAAAACTTCAACAACGTTCCATGGCCTAGTTGTAGGTGTGTTTTATTATCGACACTGGCACATCCTTGTTCATAATGTTCACATTTATTTAGAGGATTTATCTACCCATTAATATGATCTCATCATGTTTATTTTTCCAACCACCATACAATATATTTAATGGATAAAACTACTGATTTAAATCTCTTAACTATAGAGGAAGTGTAACATCATGATTTTATTTCTATGCAGACTATAGAGATGCATGAATATGTGGATCACATGGATAGAATAAAGGAAAAACTATCATAAAAATACATAGGTCTAGAATCCATAAAATATAAAACACAAGATCTAAACACCTTTTTTTCATAAATTCATAATCTATCAAAAGATATATCTAGTCATAGAACCAATATCGAGTAGGGACTTAACACCTTTTGTTAGAAATTAGCAGATCTATTGAATCAGGTACGTAGAATATCACTATAGTCACATCATTTCAATTTAATTTCCTAATAAGGTCAAGAGAGACTCTAGGATGTGGATACTCCACCATAGATTTTTTAATGAGTGGAATATTTTATGCTCTCAATCATCTATCCCTTTGTCACAACTTTCCATTGAAATTTTAATAGAAATAATGGATTATACATATTTACTTGTCAGAATGTCTAAATATTAGAATGTTAAGATTATAATAATGGTAACATGATAAATACTCTAACATTTAGATGTTTATGGCCTTATAAGACCAAATTACACTAATGTTATAGTATTATTGGATTTTACTGATAGTTATTAGGGTAATTACACCATCCCAGACTATTTATTACATGAATTTGAGATTCCATACAGAGATAAGAATCATGTGTAGGGAGATAAAAAATTTCTTTTTCTATATTCTTAGAATGTGTCCAAAAATAGAGGAAACTGTTTTAGAATATTCTATACCAATCAAAATCATATGAAAAATGAATATATGTGTAAGTGTAAAGCGGTATATGCATCTATAAACATATATCTAAGCACACTCTTATGCATATTTACATAGGGGCTAGGTGTCCTTATATTTATGTGAAGTTGCATATGCGTGCAAGCAGAAAAAAGGAAGATTCGAGTTGTCATCATCAAAAACAACGGGTCTTGAGGTTGAGTTAGGTTCCCTCTGCCTAAACCATTAATTTTAATTCTATAATTGCCTGATTGTTTTAAAAACCTGTTTCCATAATTGCTTTATTGTTTTAAAAAATGATTTTCTAATAACCACTATCTTTTTCAAGGAATAATATGAATATATCCATTGATAATGTACACATATATTCTGTATGAAACCTACAAATAATTATTAATAAATATATTATACTTATATTAATGATTCATAGGATTATACTGATAAATATTTGAGAACATAGAAGCATCCTCCCTCATAATTAGATCCCTTAAATATGAAAATATTTTGGTTATTATGTTTGTAAATTTATGAGAGATATCATATTCCATCAAAAAACACATCCTCGAAGAGGTAATTTCAATGTTATTTTCAACATTATTGAAAATATTTATTAATCTTTTGTGTATTTATATTTTTCTTGTACTATTATGACGGTCAAAAAAAATAATATTTATAATATGATATAATTTTTATTAGAATCAAATGGGCATCATACCTGATCATGGAATGTAAACAAATGTAATGAAGATGTGACTTCTATTTAAGTAATAGATTGTTTCATATTTATGTTTAATTTATTTCTTTTTAGTATTACCCTCATAATAATTTATTTCTTAAACTGGAGGATTGCATAGAATTTAGGATTCATTTGAGACATTGGAACATGTAGGAATCAAAAACACCTCAATCTGACATATGATGTGATTGGTATGACTCAAAGGGTGACTTTTTATTTAAAATTGACATTATTATTAATACAATATCAATATCACAAACTAAAAACCAAAAAAATGATTCAAATTGTTTGTGTACTTTAGTATAATGATCTATAAGTCATTTAAGATGTGTAAAAATCAGCCACACACCAATCCAAATAATGTTGTGACCAGAATGACTCAGTGTGTCTGATATTAATTTTAAATCAACATTTTACCTCAAAATTTGTCACTCACTAAAATTGATAAAACACACTCAGATTGTCTTAATAATTTAGTTAATCGATTCATAAATAATTTTTTACATGTAGGAATTGTTCTCATGTCAAACTGATACATGATGTGACTGATATTAGTTAAAGTTCATGTTTCTAGTTTATAATGAAATTTTACTAAAAGAGACATGTGAATACTAAAAAACAAAAAAAATATTTGTATTGTTTTAATACATTATTACAACTATCCAGAAGTCACATGGGATGTGTATAAATCAGTTTCACCTCAATCTGATGCACGGTGTGACCAGTATGACTCGAAGTCCATATTTTTATTTAAAATTGTCATTAATTTTAGTAAAAATGAACAAGTGACATATTGAAAAATGAGAAAACACATTCGGATTTTTTTAATACTTTTGGGTAAAAATTAATGAGTAATTTTAGATGTATATGAATCTTCTGCACCTCAATATGAGGCACAGTGTGACCATTATGACTATATGCACATCTTTTTAATTTAAAATATACATCATTTTCTGTAAAATGGACAATTGTCCTACTCAAAAATGAGCAAACAAAATTGGATTTTTTTGATATTGTAGGAAAAAGATCTAAAAGTTAGTTGGGATGTGTATGAATTAGCTGAACCATAATGTGATCCTCAACAACTCCCAAAAGTAGATATAAAATGAGCTGCACAATTTTCATCTCTCCCAAAAAAAGGAAGAACAACAAGAATATAATAAAGGAACCAATGATCTAATGATGTTGATAATAGAACAAAAGGCATGGTGGCCAGTTTCATCCTCCTCTAGCGCATCAATAATAACATGAGAATAATATTTGGCCACAAGTTGAGAGATGAAATGAATTGCATACCCTTCCAAAGAGACATGGCCACTACTACCAGAGGTGACCAACTAACAATTTATGATTAATGATGAGCCGAAATAATAGAGCCTACATGGTCCTAGAGAACCGCCACAAGGTCAAAAGAGCTATCACCTAGAATTGTCCCATTAGTATTAAGTTTGAAAATACCCTGATGTTGAAACCCACATTTTGGTGTCGCTTATTGCGTAACCAACATTAAAACTCTCACTAACATAGTTTTAACATATCTTGTCCATTGACTGATATCAAAACTCTATTCGTGTGAGTTTTAAAATTTATAATGTATAAATGATGAATCATTATGAATTTATAACATATTTTTACGTCAATTATACTCAGGCATCAATATATTTATTAACCAAATTAATTGGAAGCTTATATTTATTTTAATATATATATATTTAATTATTTTTATAATTATAAATATATATATATATAAGGAATTTATATATTATTATAAAAATAAAAATAATAAAAATAATATTTATTATTTATAAATTAATTATAATATTATAATTATTTAATTATAACATATAAATATTTTTTGTAAACATTATATATATAAATTATTTATTAATAAATATATATTAATTATCAACATGCATTTTTTTATTTAATTTATACGAATAATAATTATCTTTTAATATAAATTTAATATTTTTATATAAATTAATAATATTAAGTATTAAAAAAATTTACAGTGCTAAAAATAGAATTTTTACTAGATTATAGGGATTCACCAAAATGCTTTAATTTTTGAGATAATTGTTAAAGATTACAGGGTTTTTATTTCAAAGATTCATAACTGGGGATCATAGTGGTTGGATATTGAGGAGGCTCATCCACCTTCACCAGTTCATTCCCCACCAATCAGATGGCTCACCCCCCTTTGGGTGTTCTCAAACATAATACTGATGTAGAGGCCCCTGGGGATGGTTTTTTTGGACTTTGGATAGTCCTCCAGGATCACGCTGGCTCTCTAATTACGGCTCATTATTCCTTGAACATTGCGGATTAGTCTTCTCATGTGGCAGAGGCTATGACTATTTTGAAGGGTACGCAGTTCATCTTGTCTATTGTCTAGAATGATGTTGTAGTCGAATCGTATTGTCATGTTATTATAAACCCACTGATGGAGGATGATGGTGGACTCCAAGCCTATGGTTCCATTATCGACATCTTTAGATCTTTGGTTCCATTGTTCTCTTCTTTTTGTTTTCCCTTTTCATGGAGATAGGGAAATTGAGTGGTTCATTTTTTGGCTACTTTTGGGAATCATTGGGTGTCTAATTGATGGATTTTGTCTTTTCCTACAGAATTATCTAATATGACTTTGGTTGATATCTAACGTTTTAGGGTTTTCTTTTTGAAAAAATATAAAGGCCCCCATTATCAGTACTAAAGAAAGGGCTGATAAAAGGAATATTTATCAGCACTTTTATCCAGCACTGAAAAAGTCCCCCCTTTTATCAGCGCTTTCTTCTTAGTGCTGATAAAACCTGATGCATCCGTTACCCCGATCTGTGGTAGTGAATGGGAGGATCCACCTTGTGTTGCCGACATCAACATTAGCAGCGGTTTAAACTGCCACCAAATCAAAAAATAACCAATCCTAAACGATGATTTTCTATTAGTGGATACATAACTCATTTATGATGTGTTGGAATAGAGTCCATGTCAATCCGACATATGAATTGACTAGTATGACTCAATTTTTTTTCATTATATAATTGACATTTTTTATTGATATAATTATTAAAAATTAATTAAATAATTAATCAAATTAATAACGGATGATATCATTAATATATTTAGTAACTATTAATATAATTTATAGAGATAATTAATTAACATTTTAATTAATAAATCATAATAAAAATATTAATAAAAATATCTAATTCTATTTATTAATTAATTTGAAATTTTCAATATAATAAATAAAAATCAAATTATTATTATAACATATAACATAAATAATATATATAGTAATTAAAAATATAAATTATCATATGTGAATTATATATCAATAAATTTTATTTTTTTTTATTTTTTATAAACTATTACTAAGATAAAAATTATTTTTATTTGGTGTAAAAACCTTGGTACAAAGGTCGATCATCGGAGGAAGCCAACTAAAATATATAAAACCTTGATTTTTTTTTAAAAAAACACCATAATTGTGTCGAACATTAACTAAAAATTATATATAAATCCTTAAATTTTATAAATAAAATTATTTAAAAATAAATATAGATTTATAAACAAAAATGTATTGGTTTTTTGTTATAATATGTGTTATAATTTATTTAAAATATTAAATTAATGAATAAATAAAAAAAATTATAAATTAATTTATTTTACTAGTTTTCAGTTATTAAAATTGATAATCAAAACCAAAAAATATATTATTAACCAAATACATTTTTACTAACCAATACTCATTTTAGTATAACCCTTCAGTTATTTTTTATTCATTTTTCAAATAACAGTTCCGTTAACCACCTATTTGCCCACCCGTTGGGGGTAATCTCTACAAAAATATATTTCCATTTATGAATAGTTATATAAAAAATAAAAAGATTGAAAATATATACATACATACATATATATATATACTAATGGTTTTATAAAGGTTGATACTAGTCAATGTTAGATTATTGAATTAATAACAACATTAAATATTAGATACGAGTCAAATATTCTAAAAATCAATTATACATTATTAAATTAAAATTCATCAAAATTATTAAAATATAAAACTTTGATAATTAGGTTTAAAATGTTCATTAAAAATCACTTAACATTAGGGATTTCGACCCATCAAATATGCATGAAATTTGGGATAATCGAATCCTAACTCATTTTATTTCTTCAAACCCAAATACATATAAAACCCATTTATTTTTAAAACACTATTTATTTTTATATTCAATTATATTTTGAAATGATATTTTAACTACCGAAACCAGATTAATTAAAGAGACATCTATGATATTTAACTTTAAAATTTATTTATAAATAAAAAAGGAATTTATATCAACGAAAACTAACAAATTTTATAATTTTATTAACATTTTAAAATAAATTGTTATTAAGTTAATAAAAATTAATTTAGTTAGATTATAATTTAGATTTCACTTATAAATTTAATATTAACAATACTCTAAATACATAAATAAAATAAATAGTTTTACTATCTTTTTAATATTCAGTTAATAAATTAATTAACATTAAATAAATAGGGTTGGGTAGGTCCTTGATATTAATTGGCATTATAAATAAAATATTTGTGTATACCACCTTTCTTGGTATTAGGAGGAATGTTTAAGGAGGTAAAGGCCAAAATAAATTAAGATGGAACTATATAAGGGTGGAGGCATTGTTTTCAAACAGCAAGCCTCTGACTGGAATTTCCCCCTTCTCTGAAACCCCTCACCGCCTGATGATGAAGATGAAGATTATAAAGAGATGGATTATTGGAACCCAGTGAAAGTCATGTTTTGGTGGAATATCATTAGAAAATTTCAAAAATCTGGAGTAGTCGCTTGGAGTCCCACGACACATGATGAAGTTGACAATGAGGTCTTCAATAGAAGAGGTTATCACCAACACACCGATATTATTTTGATGGATAATAGAGGATGAAAACGAGGGACCCCGTCCATCCGTCCCCTTCTCCTGGGAACACTTCCATGGGGTACCTATGCAAGAAGATCCAAAATGGACCCAAACCCGACACCGACACTGGAGAACCCTGGGGTGATGGCACATGTGGATTCCTATTATGGTGGGCAGTGTCCAGCCGTCCCATTCTCCTGGGAACATGCCCAAGGGGGACCCAATATAGGGGATCACAAATGCACCCCAACTCTTACACATGAAATCTATACTCCCCTGGGGAACTCAATTGAGGGGATCCTGAATTTACCCCAACTCCCCCTGGTAAACCAATACTCGTTAAAGTATTCTCCAATGGGTGGCGTTTGTGAGAATGGTTACAATGGAGGGAGGTGTCCAGTCCTCCCATTCACCTCAGAACAATTCCCCGGGGTGACCAAAGAGATCTGGAAGCCATACCAATCCAAGAGCTCCTGGAGGAGGTGGAACACAGTTGAGGCGGGATATGGATGTGTAGGTTTGCTGGGTGGAGCATGGTGTCGTCGCTCCGGGAGGTCCTAGTGGTGGCGGAATGTGGTTGTGGTGGGATGTGGATGGGTAGGCATACATGGAGGTGCACGGTACAATCTCTCTGGGAGGTTATGGTGGAGGTAAAACATGGTTGGGGTGAGACATGGAGGTTCTAATATGCAGGGCGGTCAAGGTGGGGCAGAGTGCAGTCGTGGTGTGAGGTCATATCTGAGGCGGAATATGGTCATGGCAGGGACGCTTTGCGACTAACTTTCATTAGCGCAGTCATGGTGCGGGGATTTTATTTTAAAATCCTATCAAAACCAATTATTAAATATTTTTGTTGATTAATATAATTTTTTAAAATTTTTCTTTTCTAAATCACGAAAATTAAGTAACAAATAAAACATTATTTAATATAAATTTCAATTTTAAATTATATAGTTTATATGACCAAATATTTTGATATGTTATTTATATAGTAAATATCACTCTATTATAATATTTATATACCACTACAAAAATGATTTCTTTTGCAACTGGTTGTTTACGACGAATTCCCACCGCAAAAAGTTAATTTTCATAGGAATTCATCACAAAAAAACCATCATGGAAAATCAGGACGTAAATAATAGAAATTGTGATGGGACGTGGAAATTAACTTTAGGGTGATACAATTTATGAAAAAACTATTTAGCCAGAACAAATACTAGTTACGATCGAACTTTTTTTCATTGCACATTATTTTATTCTAGATAATTTGCAATGGAATTAAAGAAAATTATTTTTATATATAAATAATTAATCATATTTAGATATAAAATATATTTCTCCATAAATAATCCTTTTCTAAATAAAAACTAATATCAATTTTATTTAGAACACAAATATATGAATATTTATATACCTATATAATGTGTGTTTATATATATATATATTAGTGTGTGTCTGTATTAACAAACTTATATATATTATCTATATATCATAACATAGGAATATACAAAAAAGTTAATTTTATAAATAAATAATTAAACATATTTTCATGTAAAATATAATTCTCAATATATAAGACTTATCTAAATAAAAACTAATATCCATTTTATTTAAAACCCAATATATGAATATTTATATAACTTTATAATGTGTGTGTGTGTCTATATATATATATATAATAGTATGTGTAACAAACTAATATATATTATCTATATATCATAATAAAGTAATATACTTATTAAAATATAATATACGTAAATAAACGTAATTGTATATAATTTAAATTACAGGTACACATAATATATATATATTTGTATATTGTATATATGTATTTATTTATTTGTTTGATTATTTATAAACACACATAAAAACATATTTTATAAATGAATTCAAAAATAATCTTAGAAAAATATATTAATACATGAATAAATAAATAAATAAAAAAATATAACTATATATATATAAATAAAAAAATATAAATATAAATATATAAATATAACTAACTATATATATAATTAAAACTAATATATGTATTCTATTTCTCTATGATATTTATTTTTCGCTTCATTTTAGATACAAAATTACCTCTTAATATTTATTAATTCTACTAAAAACAAAATATTAATTTCATACTATATATGACATATCATATCCATCAAACATAATTTGAAAAACTATCAATAATAAAACAATTATTTTTTAAAAAATTAATAATGTTAAAATATTTATCCAATAAGTTATTAATTGTTTTTTGACTAGCAGTGTGGTTTTTGTGAACATCGTTCACACACTCCAAGAACAATTTTTTTAAATATTTTAACTTACACCATTTCAACAAATCATCTACATTTTTTCCTTCTAAAAAATTCATCAAGAAATTATTTTTCAAATAAATTAATGTGAATTAAAACAATGTCCATTAATATGTTTTTAGTAAATAATAAAAAAATTATTCCTTCAAAAAACAATAAAAAAATTATTGTTTATTGAAAAACTAATATCCCCATTTCACATAAAAAATCACAGATTTTTATTTTTTACAGTAAAAAAATTATATTTCATCAAAATAAAATCAAGCAATTACAAATAAAAAACAAATATACATTAATTATAAAATAAAAATAAAATAAAAAAAATAATCATTTGATAAAAAATAAATACGTAACCATTATTCTAATGTAATTTTGAAGTGAAAATGAAGAAGTTTCCTTTTTTAACTTTAATTTTTTAATTGAAATTTTTTATTTTGGTTGAAAGGATAAGGGGGATTTTTGATATTTTAAATTTAAAATAGGATCATTTAGAAATTGGTATATTATTTAATTTTCATAATATAAAAGAATTAAATTCCTTTTTAATTTCCAAATAAATCATAAAAAATTAATTTTTAATTTTTAATTTTTAAAATAATATGATTATTATTAATTATTTTTTTAATTAAAAAATTGGGATATTTTTTAATTTTATAGTGGATTAATATTTTTTGATAAAATATTTTTAAATTGGGAATATAGATTTTATTATTACTTCCAATAGAAATCGTATTTTTTTATTAATTTTTCATAAATTAAATTTAGTTTTTTTATTTTATTTTTAAGGAAAATAATTAAATAAATTTATTTTTTAAGTGAATTTTTGATTTAATTTATTTTTTTATTTGTATTTTTTTAATTAAAATTGAGTTTTTATATTTTTTAATAAAAAATGATTTTTTTAAAATTGAAAGAGAATTTTGGTTGAATATATCTTTATGAAAAATAGTTTTGGACTTATTTTTTACTCTTTAAATTATTTATGGGGAATGTGAATTTTGTTCTTAATTTTGATAATGTTAAAAATTATTTTTTATTTTTTAAAAAACTGATCATCACTCTAGCATGAAATCCATGTTTATATATGGTTGTACTCCCATTATATCCTGAATTTACATCCTCCGTCATCTAGTGACGCAACCTGTACTCATTGGTTTCACAACCACAATGTCTTAAAAACCTTTTCAGTTTATGTGTGTATAGGGATATCACTGTCACTAAAAAAAATTGAATTTCCACAACCACTGATAGACCTTTTAACACCACACAAAGATATTTAATGGCACTAAAAAACATTTTCCTCGGCAACGTCCTTAAAATGAGGACCCATTTATCAATGTTATTACTTAATGCTGGTAAATGCCCTACTATTGCATTGTGTTTTTTCAATAACAACACTCTTTACCAAGTATACCTATATAAAAATGCACCAGTATGTAAATTTATAATTTAATTAAATTAAAATTAAGATTAAAAATACAAAAAACATATTATATACATTTCAGACAATATTTAATATAATTACACTTGAATTTACTAACCATAATCTTTTAAAAACATCAATGTTTAATTATCTTTTTCACAGAAGACCCCCACTCAAAAAAGTCTAGTCATGGTATCAGTTGCCAAAAAAACCACCCCTACAAGAGAAAAATAATTCACCTATATAAAAAAAATTATTATGATAACAATATTATAAATAAATAAATTAAACATAAATATTAAATCATATATTTTTAAAATGTCAATTTTAAATAAAAGGACACATGTGGATCACTAACACAGAAACAACATTATGCAGGGCCACCCATTAACAACAGTAGAAAATGAATTGATAATGGGCGTACCGTTATCACCGCTAAAAACCGCTGATAAAAGGTTCTTTTAATAATTTTAAAAAGTTCTATTAATAGTACCCCTTTATCTGCATTTTTTTGCGCTTGTAAAGGTACCCCGTTATCAACAATTTTTAGCGATGTTAAAGGTACTCCCTTTATCAGCACTTTTTTAGTAGCGTTGACAAAGGGGGGACATTATTACTGTTTTTTACTAATGCAGATAAATTGTATATTTCAAAAATAAATATCATATTTTATTAAAAAATATATTATTTTTAAATATGTTTTAGATATGGGTAAATAGACATTTACACATAAAATATAAGATATTTATTGAAAATGGGATATAAAAAAATTAGAAATATTTTTATTTGTTAATAACTTTAAAATTATTATCAATTATCAGTCATTTATTATCCATTTGAATATTAAAAATAATAATAAAAAGATCTAAAATTAATTGAAAACATAACTCGTATTTCTAAAGGTCATAACTTTTGATCTGAGTTTCCGTTTGAGCTCTACCATATATAAAATCAAATATTGAAATGAGATCTGCATATTATTGATAAGTATGAATCCCCAATTATGTTTTCATAGACCCTTAATATTCCATATAATGTCTTTAAAAATGAGTTTTTAGTCGATGAATCCTATTTTTTATCATTCGATGGACTTTCAACCTCGTTTAAGGGGGTGTTTTTTCAGATTCTCAGTGGGGACATAAATTTTCAGAAGTTGTACATTCATATTGATATAACTTTTTTAAACATTTATCATTTTCATAGTTTAGTTTTATTTATAATCAAATATACAAAAATATATACATATTTTTTATATATTCACACATAATAAATTAATTTTATAAATATACATGTAAACATATTTACAGGTAAAGTATATTTATAAATATATTAACCTTATCTAAATAAAAAATAATATCCATTTTATAAAAATTAAAAATGAATAAATTATTATATACATATACAATTTATGTATATATAGTGTTTATATATGTATAAATATATTTGTGTGTGCATTGACAAACAGATATATATTTATCTATATATTTTAATATATGTATATAAATATTGATATATATTAGATGTAAATAAATATAAATAAATATACCTATATTTATAGATGTAGACAAATATATATATATATGTTTGTGTGTGTGTGTGTGTGTGTATTTATGTATATATTTGTAAACACGCATTCACACACACAAAAAAATATTTTATATATGTATTAATATATATATATATATATGGATAAATAAATATTAAGAAATAAATAAAAATATTTAGATGTATCATAAAATACAGAAGAAACCGATATATGGGAGTGAAATGGAGCGAGATTATGAGGGGGAGGTCTCAGTTTTGAATCCCAGTAAAGTTAAGGGTGCGCACGGGTCGGTGATGCAGGTCCCTAGCACTACTAAAGGTTGGGGGGATTTCTGGACCTGTTAAAGGGGTGGTTATTCTAGACTAGAATTGTTATAAGGGGGATCAAGCACTGATAAAAGGGGGGAGGTCCCACCCTCCCATTTTCCGAAAAAAAATATTTCTTTTTAAAAATTCCTTTTCATACATTTATCAGCTCTAAAAAAGCATCGTTAAAGGTCATTTTTTCAGAAATTTTTAGAACTTATAAATTACCCATTTTATCAGTGCTGATAAAAGGGGCCTTTATTAGCACTTTTTTAGAGATGATAAACAGAACATCCTTTTAATAGCACCGATCATAATAACAGATTTTTAATGTTATAAATACAAGTTTTTTGGGATGTTAAAAGCCATATCTACAGAAGTGGAGTCATTCCGGTCACCCTGTTCATCGGATTGAGGTGAGGATGATTCATACACATCACAAATAACTTGTGGAATATTTTTCTAAAATACCAAAACAATATGAATATATATTTATTTCAAATATCCGTTTATAAAAAAGTCAAAGTAAAATAATTTTATGGGTCAACGGTGAGATCTGAACTTTTTATCGAAGACAGGGGTTGGTAGGAAAACACCAGGGCTAGTTGATATGAAGCACTCTAATTATCATGGTTTCTAGAGGCGAGAATCAAACCCTGGTATGATGGGGAGGGAAAGAAAATAGGGTCATAACTTACTCAAAGAATGGGTCGATGACCTAAGAAGAAGAACCTGCTCAAGTAGGGGATGGTGATTTTTCAGATAGGTTGTTCCCATTATTAGCAGATCCATCTACCCTGATTATCCTTCATGTAGTTCCCAAAGGATGATATGGTTTGGGTGTCTGGTTCAGTGGTTGAATGAATATATGGATAACTTGGGGGATTTCAATCCAATTCTAATTCTATGTTTCTCTACCATAGTCTTTTAGTATATATGCATTTGACATCGAGATGATTGGATTTACTACAATTTACAATTTTGTTGTCTATTTTGGGCATGTTGTGTTTGTGGATTCAGTCATGTAATGGGTTCTATCTTGATCCATCAAAAAAGGGCTTCTACTTTTCATAATAAATGGTTTTTACTAATCTATTTTAACAATAATGTTCACTAAAAAAATACAAAACCATAAATAAAATTTACAATAAAATATAATCATTTATAATATAAAAAATGTTCCCAAAAAAGAACATAATAATAGTTCCACTAAGAGGGAGGGGAATTAACTAAATTATATGTAGTGAACTCCATCCCTAAATCATTTTTATGTCACCACATATACTCCATAAACTGAACATGTTTTTGATGCTATTATTGTCGTTTCTACTCTTGATGTTGTCGCTACTCGTCATGCTCTCTAATTAATCTCTGAGTAGTCTCATCCTGACCTCTTAGCTTTGCATCATAGTCTACATATGTCACGTCCCATCCCTCGGTGCCCATGCCATGACTAACACAAGCCCACCTTCCATAGGCTAGGGGTTTGCGACTATCACCAAAGGAGTATTTCCCTAAAACAGGGAAGGAATAGCCTTTATGACCTGTACACACACAACCAAGAACATAGATAGATATGAACAAAAGGTAAACTGAATAGTAATTAGAGTGAGTAAGTATGTAAAAGGGGGATGAATTCTAGCCCAACTGGAAAGTACATGAAAATTGAAGGTATAAGTAAACTAGATAACTCATCTGAACACCCGCCAATGATCCTACCTGAAGGGTACGTACAACTCTCAAACGGTCTTCTCTGTGGTACGCCTTGTCTAGGGTCCACCGCCGAGCAACATCCAGTCCTGGTACCCTCATCCTTAGTCAGCATTGTCTATTGTCTGCAACCAACACAACAAGGTGTAGGTATAACATGTGCAAGGGTGAGTATAACTATATTTAGTAGGGACCCCGAGACCCTCAAGGTCTCACAGAATCTAAAAAAGAAAAACCAAAAAACATAAAATCAACTGACAAAAATAATTAGATATATCCCCATACATACACATACATTATCAAGTATACCCATCTCAATCATGAGGAAACACAGAGTCCAACTCAATAGGCCAAAGCTCAGTTGTTCTATAATGGAAGAAATACCACAATGGTAAGTACCACATAGGTACACCATATAGAAGAATTCCACCATGGTATCACCATGAAGGAAAAATACCATAAGGTACAGACTCAGCTCACACCATGTATATCATAGGTACCGTAGTAGAGATGATTAGATGTAACTACTAAATAATCATAATCTGTTAATAGGAAGACCCATGCATGATCCTAAATCATCATCATACCCACAGTGGATTGTAGTACATCTTCAGAACCACACAGGATCCTATTACCTCATCAAACCCACATAGGATCCTAGTACATCGTTAGACCCACATAGGATCCAAGTACCTCGCCAGGCCCACACAAGATCATAGTACCTCGTCAGACCCATACAAGATCCTACTACATCATCAGTACATCTTCAGACTGACACAAGATCCTAGTACATTTCCAGTATGTCGTCAGACCCACACATGATCCTTGTACACCGTTAGTACATCGTCAGACCCACACAGGATCCTTGTACAATGTCAGTACGTCGTCAGACCCACACATGATCCTAGTACTTCGTCAGTACATCGTCAGACCCACACAAGATCCTAGTATATCATCAGTACCATATCATACCCACACAGGATCCTAGTACATCGTCAGTATGCTGTCAGACCCACACAAGATCCTAGTACATCGTCATAGTACATCTTCATACCCACACAGGATGCGTGTACTTCGTCACAGCCAGCTACAGGGTTCCACACTAAGTTAACTTGTCTCTGGAAGGGTTTGCTCCTCAAGCCACTAGTCGATTATCCAACTTCATGAAGTCCCATGAAGAAGTAACCCATAGGACTACCATGTAAATGATGTATTATTGCAATTGATGATTCATCAATCGGACATCCAGTCTGTAATTTATTTCCTTTTTATCCCCGAGGGCCCAGTTGGATTCGTGCTCGATCCAACCCGGGCATACCCCAACATTATCCAAACTCAAGTGGGGTATCACAAAAGGACTGTCTCGATCCAAGGTTTCTTTTTCCATAGACGGTTTGTCATTTCGACATTGTATGAGGGGGATATGTTGAATACAGGATCCTGGAATAAAAATAATATTATTAATGGGTGTTTCATGAACCCGAGCCATAAACCAGAATTTAATATTCAACATTAGACTTAAATAGATCGTCTTAATGATAGGATCATTTCACCATAGATAGTAAGTCAATAGGACATCACAAGAATGAGTTATGGATGGTCGAAGATTTAATAATAATATATTTTTATTATTATTTGAGTGTTTCGTGTACCTGATCCAAAAAACCATAAAAAGACGTCCAATATTGGACTCATAATTTTCGTCTCGATGTCAGGGTTGCACTGCCACTGATGGTTCATGAAATTGAGGTTGCACAGATAAGATACAGATGAATTAGAGTTTTAAAAACCATAAATAATAATAATATTATATTATTATTATTATTATTTTCATTGAATGTTTCACTCTCCGATCACATTTGAGATTCACGCACAAGAGGGATATCCAATTTTGGTCCGTACGGGTACAAATAGCCCCTCTATCTATTTTTTATATTCATATTTCTTTTAATTTTATTTAATATCTATTCCTTTCTATCTCCAATATAATTTTCATCATCCATAATTTTTCACCGTTGTACTCGAACTAGGAATCCGTTGCGGCTCCACCTCGCACACGGCCTGCCTCCGCCGCACCGCTGCCTAATCTGCCTCGTCGTCGGCCGAAGCCACTTTCCCCCGCTTGCTACGCGCCCACCACATACAGTAGCTGGATCGGACCACCCTACTCTGCCATGTCACTCATTCCATGGGGTGTCTCATCGTCATTATAACCCCTAAAAATAAATTGATCACATATTCAAGATCCTCGGGTCAAGGGATTCACGTCTATATGTCGTTTTGAATAGAATATTGCATTTCCAGCGACAATAAACATTTCACCAACTCCTTCCCCGAGCCATTGCATCTTCGTTCCAAACCCGAAAAATTAAACAATCACATATTTGTGATCCTTGTGTTGAGGGATTCAAGTAAATATATCACGCTCATCAAAACTTCGTGTTTCTAGCACCAATAAATATTAGGTGTTGAAGAGCGCACGAATAATGCACGAAGAATAAAATGAAATATGAGCATGGTTTATGTGTGGGATGAAGGCCTTGTTCGTTTGGCCATATTCATCATGAATTTAGGATATGAAGAATCAATAAAACAAATTCAAACATGTATAAAACCCCTACATCGATTTTCCAATGGAGGTTGAGTGAGGTAGAAGATGAAGTCGATGAGATGGTGATGTCAGTGTTCGTTGCTCCCGCAAGATGTTTCCGATTCGGGCTCAAGCATATTCCTCATTCTTCGATTCTGGATGATGCTCTTCATTGTAGTGGATGTTCTTCATTGAAGAATCTCCTTCCATGTTTCCTATAGCTCTCCCTTTTTCCAACAATTCTCTAACCAAATGGTGAAATGCCAAATAAGTTTATTAAATAAACTAATTGAGTTGCCACATCAATTGGAGGAAAAACAAGAGTTATCTCATATTAAAGGAGGAGTTCAATGGTAGTTTGGTCCCCACCTTTAAATTTAAATTGGGGGTTTTTAGTTTGGGTGGTCCCCACCACTAAACATAAAAAGGCTGGTTTTAAAAATAAAAGAAAAGTTTTTCGTTATTTTATATTTATTTTTTTAACTCTCCCACGATATTCATGAACACTATATTTCACCCTTGACCTAATACGGTGAAGGTGAAGGTCTTTTTAAGAGAATATCGGTGCTACGAGTTCATCAGTGCCCTCAGAATTCAATTCCGAGCACCGGTTAAAATGTTATATAACACTGCTCGCGCATTTACTGAACCTACTAGATAAAAAGTTTGGAAAAATTATAACATTCACCCTTGACCCATGCCGGTCGAGAATATGCTCTACCTAAGTAAGAAACACCTCAAATTAACCCAACGGTACTCTCATATTTAAAATCTAAGATATTGTCTAAAAGTTGTGTATTTTAATAAAAATAATTGCTACTTAATATTTTATTTATGGCCAAAAACTAACTTTCACTGGTAACCTACACCATCCGAAGTCAGTATCTTCTAAAATTAAGAATGCCCTCAAGAGTATAATGGTGGTCTCAGATTTTCAATCTGAGCTACTGTTTGTGAGTTATAAGCATTTGAAAAATAAAATAATTTATTTAATTATTTTATTTACAGTTATGTCATATTGGGTTTTCTCACATGAGGCCCACGCCGACTAAAATTAAGTCGCTCCTAGGTTAAACCCACCATACTGAATGCAATGGTACCCTCTGATTCCTGATTCGAGTTAATGTTTATGATTTATTCCTGTTTTTTAAGAAAAATTCTTACGCGCGCTAATTAAAACTCAACTAAACTTCGATGGATCATTTAGGGAACTCCGGGCCATGGAATCACACATCGTTAAATTTCAATGTCTTGAAATAAATCCGTTCAATTTTTAAAATATTTATACAGAATTTCCGGGACATTAAATTCTCCCCACCACAGGGATTTACGTCCTCGAAAGCCAAAACAAAGGAAAAAAAATTCAAAAGAGGGTACTTAGCGCGAATCTAAGCCTCTTGCTCCCATGTGCTCTCCTAGAGGATCACGTGCTACCAGCGTACGTGAACCAGAGGTATCGACCTCCCATGAAGGACCCGCTCCTGTCGATCATCAATCTCCATTGGAACCTCCGTAAACGCCACCTCATCGTCGAAGTCCAACTCGGTGTGGTCTATGATTTCAGATAGGTCATGCATTTATCTCCTCAGTTGGGATATGTGGAAGATGTCGTGCACCAGCTCCAATTATGGTGGAAGAGCAAAGGGATATGATACCTCACCTATCCTCCTAAGTATTAGAAAAGCACCGATAAACCTCAGTGATATCTTGCCGCCTCGGCCAAATCGTCAAAGTCCTTGTCGAGGAGAGACTCGCAAGAATACTTGGTTCCCCTCCTAGAGCTCTAAGGGTTTCCGTATATTGTCAGCATAAGAATTATTCAAACTCATTGTATTATTCACTTGATGAAAAATGACACTTCGTGATACAAACTCTACCACGGATTTCTTCATATCTAGCCACCAGTACTGACGCCGGAGGTCCTAGTATATCTTCACCACACCAAGATGTACCACTAGAGGGGACGTATGGAACTCACTCAACACCTCCTCCAGAATCACCATAGGTACCATTGTACGTCCTCTAAAGTGGACGACATGCTCAAAACATTCATAAAACACATCAGGTGCCTGCCCTGAGGATATCTAATCACGTCGAGCCTCGCAGTCAATTCCCCCAAGCTGCACCTCCCAGACTTGTTAAAGGAGTGTGGGAGTGAAAGTCATAGACATAAGGTAAGCAAATTCATCTCTATCCATGAAGGATATTTGCAGCATGACTAGTTAATCTGATGCCTCACTCAGTAGCTGTAGGCTAGACCTCCTATTGAGTTCATCTACTACCATGTTCCCTTTCCCCGAATTACAGACTATCATGAAGTCATTGTCCTAGTGGAACTCTATCCACTCCCGTTGGGAACATAAAACTGAAAAATTCTTCCTCCAATAGGGTAAGGATGGCTGAATCTCGGGTGATTAGCTGCACCCTCATATGCAAGAATTTATCATGTGCTTCATGGGTTTCCTTTTTCACTGACCAAGGAATCCTCCATTCCAACATTGTAAATAAACCACAACCTTTTTTCCTAATACAATCAATCTATGTATCAACATTAGATGTTTATTCCATACCCAAACTAACGTCGTAAGGTGTCGACTCTACCACCAATAGGTTCCAACCGAAACACACACCTCAAGGGTTAGATCACACCATCAGTGTAAGTGTGATTATCGAGTCTCCTTTTAAAGACATCTATAAACATGAAGGTCTAGTCTATGGTGTAAAAGGAAACTGTAGGTCTTGGACAAGATTCATGGAAGGTGTTAGAGTTGTTGTCCTGATAACCAACTGTTTTTACTTAGATTAAATGAATTTACACTTATTATATATTGTTCATTGTTCATTTTTCTACATGACTATAATATAATAATGTCCTGGAATATATGTTGCATTAATAAGGTCATTGAAGATCCCTTATACGATGAGAAACTAGAAATTATATAACAATATTCATAAATAAATTACTATGGTTAGATGAAATACTATGATAGGACACATAGTATATAGTCCTTCATGTAAGAGTACTCATAAGAAGACAATACACTCTCTCATGGAGTTCGCACTTGTTAATCTCCAAGATGGGAGATTATGAGAACAGACCCGCGAGTAGTAATTCTGCATGTCTTGGTGTCATCATACATTTCTATCTATGAGCATGTCTAATGGTCCTTAAACTGGAAGATTATCATTAACTCATGTCATGACTCACACACTTATATATCATGAAGAAAACTGTCATGAAGACAGTTGGCATGAAGCAGGGTACATTTGGTGCATCACAAATGACATGTTGTTAATGGATAAGTCAAGGAAGGATTTGTCCCTTGCATATATGGATGTTGATATCTCGGCCCTTTGATTGAAATAGAACTGTCACATGAAATTCCATGGCCATGGTGTAATGATGGGTTTATTTTAGGCAGTCAAAGAATGATAGATCAAGCATATAGGTTTATGACACTTACACGAAACCTGCATGATGATATATTTCGACAATGGGATTAAATTATATGTTAAGCGTTTGTATGAGGTGACACATCAATGCTTTGTCAACTTCTTTCTCTTGGGTTCCTTGACCTGTTGCTAGATAGTAATCTTAGACTTTAGGAAATCCCGCTTAATGCCAACGATAAAGAGGCCTATAGGGTCACAGACTAAGTTATTCAAGTTTCTCAAGTATAATAAATATTATTCCCATATGTGGTTTAATAATTATTCAAGGAATCCTAAATCGTTTTAATGTTGTAGGAAGAATAAAATGAAAACAAGTACACATCGTGTATTAATGATTACACACCGTGTAGTTTTTATTTTGAAAACATGTACACATCAGGTATTAATGATTACACACCGTGTAGTTTTAATTTTGGAAAGTAAATTAAGAAACAAGTACATGCCGTGTATTAATGATTACATTCCGTGTAGTTTTATAAAAAACAAGTAGATGCCATGTATTAATTTTTACATGACATCGATTTTTTCTAGTTGGGATATTGAAAATATAATATTGTTTTATTAAATGATATTTATTATAATAATCGAGGGTGCATGTCAAGGAATTAATTATTCGACATGGGGGTTTTCAATATGAGTTAATGAAATAAATAAAATCCGTAACACGTTTTTTTATTGTCATAACTCTATGTCCTCAATCCCAATTATAAATATCCTAACCACCCCAACACTTTTCCCTAATCGTTGTGTACAAAAATTATATAGAATTCCCTCAAGGATGAGAGAACTCCTTCCTCTAATAATGATCTCAAGACCAAGAGAGATCCTCCTCCATTAGATTAAAATGATCTATGGAGGACAACGCAAGCAAAGGTTTCTCCATGCTAGCACCCGGAGAATCATTTGGCGACGTCCAGAGATACGTGGTGCATGTGTGGAGAACCGCTAGAGGGAGTCTACACTTGGATTCTATGACACAATTACAAATCACATCGTAACTTGATCAAGAATATCAAAAAATAATGAACACCCAAAAAGGAACTTCTTATCAATTAATTAAATTAATTATAATCAGCCCGTGATGGTCCTCGTTTGTAGTTCTGGGACTATCCTTCTTCTTTGTCTATTTATGTGATTAAATCCATGGAGAGTAGAGTTTATCATCATATTTATACTAAATTGATCATTTATAAGGACAAAAGGCCAAGTGGGCATATCCACAGATGAGCTTCCAATATTCCAAGAACCATCAAATGGTATCAGAGTGAGGTTATAGCGTTGATTATATTTATTTAAATTTTTTGATAATTTACTCATTTATATTTGATTCAATTAAATATAAATCATTCTATATGACTTCATGAATGAGGTCTATTCTTCCTCCTTCATTTCTCGATTTACATCATAGAAATGAATTTTTAATTTTAATTTTGATTAAAATAAAAAAGAGGAATGCATCTAAAGGAGTCGCTATTTCAGTCTGTACAACACTAGAATACATGTAGTGTAGTGAAAACTATATGTCATGTACTTTGGTTCAACAAACCGGTACTGGTCTCCCAAACCACACCATGTGAATTGAGCATGCCTAAGTATTTATCACACTGTGTTTACTATAATTTAATGGCAAGTGGCAACCGGAAATACACGGCGTTTATGTTGAATCAACACATTGTGCAGTCCGATCCGGACCAGGTGAAACCTTGTACAAGGAGAAGCCGTGTACCACGTACATGGGATTTCCAGGACAGTAACTGTGTAACAAGGATGTACACCCCATGTTAGATTAATCTACACATCATGTACTTTAAAATTTCCAAAGTACAGAAAACACGCCAAATCCGCCGGTGTATACTATTGATAATGGGTGAAAAATACATGTTGTGTAATATATCCTATATGTTGTGTACTTTCCAGAAATGGAATTTCACCAAGTTTCCTCCAATGTACAAAGACCTTTACAAGCTATATAGATGAGAATAATCTCACGGAATGTTAGAAAGGAATTTATGATAAAGATTTGATTAATTATAAGATCATAATTAATTGAAATCAAGCGCGACTTATCTTAAATGAAAGATAGATTAAATGAATTTGAATTCTAAATATTCATAAATGTCGTTGCATGATATGGATTATCATGAGCTAGACCAAAACTATTTGTGTGTATATGGTTTCTTTTAAATTTTTTTAATTTAAATTCATTGGCCTGTGAGGCTTCTTCAAATAATATGTAGGGCCTACGTGCCCATGGTTTCTTTAATGTAATCCCCATGTAATGGAGGATCTCCCAAGTCAGAGGAGATGGTTCAAAAACCGAAGCTGAGGTGAAACCAACCCTAGAAGATACAAAGGTGGACAATTGGTAGTTGCAAAACATGAACCATCAGGTTCAAGGTGTTTTTCACGAGGTTGGGGTTATCTTATCAATGTCAATAGATAATATAACCAATAGAAGCTCATGATCATGCCATCTTATTTTATTTCTGTCTTATTGAATGGTTTTTTATTATGTATGTGTTGTCGTGATCATATAATTAATGAAATAAACACACATGCAAATACGGAATAAAATAAAAACTGGACTATGCATAAACATTATCGAAACATGTTTAATCACATAAGAAATAATAACGCAACATTAACAAGAATGTGATAGTGAAAAACTACGAAAAAAGAATAAAATCTCTCAAATATCATATTATGTAAGACCAAGCCATTCGTTACTTGATTAAGGGCAAGACTCAACAAAACTATGTGTTTGACCAACCCTTGATGGGACACTTACTTTTATAAAGGAACATCTTATGAAAGTTTTTATTTGACTTAAACATTTTACATCAAGAGGAGTTGACTTTTCTAGAATTGTTGTAAAATAGAGGTAAGTGTTGAGGAAATCTAAGTCAGGATTTTAGGATTGGGGATTCCCCTCAACAGATCAAGGAACTATAAGCTCAAATATGGAAAAGACCTGCCTACCTAAATACCATCAAATAGATTGACCAACCCTTGCTGGGGTTATAAAAAGGGTAATATGGATCCTTCCCACTAGAATGCCCTGGAAATTGGACATTCCAAGTTCAATGGTGAGGGCCATTGGGACTTGATAAAATAGTTGGAGAATTATTAAATTCATTTATTATTTTTTCACAAAATGTATTCAAAAGGTACTAATAAGTATGATATTTTAATTTATAGAATCCATATGAAAAAAATTTCAACCACATTTTATATGTGATCAATTCTAGATAAAGAAAATGTCTTCCTCGGCAGTAACATTCAGGAATGGTTTAGGTTCCTCCGGGTCATCTTACACTATGAACGAATGTTTTATGTGCTGTAATCCTCACTTCCTAATCCGCCTGCCCAAGGGGCGAGTGATGAAGATTTCCTGGTCTATGATCAAAATTTTAATGATGTTATCGATATTCAATGTTTTATGTCATCGTGAATGTCTAGTGATCTCATGAAGTCTCATGAATACATGGATTCCTATAGCATGCTCGAGAACCTCCGTGGTCTATAATAGGAGAGACCAATACATTAAAGGTTTGATATCTCCAAGGCTCTATTCTAGAGAGATCATGGAGAGGGTTCCCCATCTGGGACTCATGTAGTTAAGATCATTGGCTACATTGAGCGATTTGAGGATCTAGGGATTAAACTACCAGAAGAACGGGGTACCAATCTCATTATTGCATCACTCCCCTAGAGCTTCTCTAACTTTGTTGTAAATTTCAACATGAACAACATTGATAAGTCTCTATCTAATCTCCATATCCTCATTTGCCTTGTGGAAAATGATATGAAGCATGAAAAATCATTTTTCCTTGTGGTGAAAAAAAGGAATGGGAAGGCGAAGAGATTTAAACCCAAATCTTCTTCAAGGCCATCCATGAAAAGGAAGATCAAAGGGGAGGCAGGTGAACAAGAGGATATTTGTTTCACATGTGGCAAGAAGGGATACTGGAGAAAAAATGCACCCAACCAAGGAAGCAAGGGAAAGCTTCAGGTGCATTTTTTATTGAATGCAATCTATCTGTTTCTACTAATTTTGTATTAGATACTACTTGTGGTGCTCACATATGTAGTCAAATATAAGAAAAAAGTATATTTAGAAGGATTGACCAAGGTGAGGTGGATTTACAAGCAGCCAATGGAGCCAGACTCATTTTTGTAGCTGTCAGAGACTACCACCTCAGATTACCTAATGGGATGGTCTTGGTATTGAATGGTTTTTATTATATACCCTCTGTAACCAAAAAATTTATTTCAGTATCCATATTAGTTACTGATGGATTCATCTTCATGTTTGGAAATTTATGTTTCAACATTTATAAAGATAACATTTGTTTTGGTAGGGAACATTTATATAACATCCTTTACGTGTTAGACTACACAAACCAAGTAATGGAAATCGATGACAACGTTAATTCACAAGACTCATACCACATCCAACATTGACATCACCAGCTTGGTCACATCAATGATAAACGTTTGAAAAAATCACATCAAGATGGGTATTTAGATTCATTCAAACTAAGACCACTTGGTGTATGTCATGCATGTCTACAAAGAAAATTGAACGAAGCCCTATTTAGTGGGAAAGGTGAAAGGTCTAAAGAGATTATTGAATTAGTACACACAGATGTCTGTGGACCATTTTTAGTTGAAGCAAGGGGTGGGTTCTTGTACTTCATAACTTTTACTGATGATTTTAGTAGATATGGATATATTTACTTAATGAAGTATATGTCAGATTCTTTTGATCGGTGAATATAATACAAGAATGAAGTTGTGAACCAGCTTGGAAAGTTGATTAATAAACTTTGCTCAGACAGAGGATGAGAATATCTTAATCATGACTTCATAGATTTCTTATAAGAGTTTGGGATTCAATCTCAACTCACTCCTCTTACACACCTTACTGGAATGGTGTAAGTGAAAGGAGGAACTGCACCCTGTTGGACATGGAGAGATCAATGATGATTCATGCAAGTCTTCCATTATCCTTTTTGGGATATGCATTAAAACAGCAGCACACATACTAAACCAATTACCATATAAGTCGATAAATTGTATTCCATACGAGTTATGGAGTAGAAACAGGGCCATGTTATCGAATTTACATGTGTGGGGTAGTGAATCATTTGTTAAGGACTCTTCAGGTAACAAACTTGCACCCAGAGGTAGAGAGTGTATCTTTATAGGGTATCCTAAGGAAACAAGGGGATATTCTATATACAACCCCTTAGATAAAAAGGGTTATAGTGGCAAGACACTCCATATTCATTTAGAGGGAGCACATCTCCAAAAGAGATAGTGGGAGCAAGATAGACTTCAATGAAGTCAAGGATCAACATACAGAAGAGTTGGTACAAGAACAGATTCTAAAAAGCCACATATAAGAACAATCAAATCTAGAGACACAATAACTACATAGGTGAATGAGAGAGGTGAGATAACCAGAATGATATGTTTTTCTTGTCAATGAGGATGGTGACTCATTATTGGTTGTCAATGATGATCCTCTTACCAATAAGGAAGCAGTTGAAGGCACATACTTTGCCAAGTGGAAAGAATCCATGAATTCTGAAATGGATTCCATATACCAAAACCAATTCTAGATTTTTGTATATCCTCCAGTTGATGGAAAGCCTATTGGTAATAAATGCGTATTCAAGAAGAAACTGGACATGGAGGAAGAAGTCAGCACCTATAATGCACGACTGGTTGGAAAAGGTTTTAGACAGCATCAAGGAATTGACTATGATGAAACCTTTTCACTTTTTTTGATGCTGAAAACCATAATAATCCTATTGGCCATTTTTGATAACCATGATGATAAAATTTGGAAAATGGATTTCAAAACAACATTCCTTAATGGGAACCTCCTGGAAGATTTCTACATGACACAACCTGAAGTTTTTGTGTCTCCAATGGATGGCAACAAGTTATTGAAATTCCATGAATCCATTTCTGGATTAAAGAAAGCATCATTGTCATGGAACATTAATTTTTATGAATCCGTAACAGAATTTTTCTTTGTTAAGAATGAATGTGAGCCTTGTGTCTACATAAGGTTTAGTTGAAGTGAAATCATTTTCCAAATAGTATATGTTGATGACATATTACTAATTGGATACAAAGTACATATCTTAGAGTCAATAATTGAATGGTTGGATAAATTCATCTCTATAAAATACTTGTTAGAGACAAAATATATTCTTGCGATCAAGATCCATCAAGATAGATCAAAGAGAATTCTAGGCCTGAGTCAAAGTATATACAATGACAAGATACTTAAGAGATTCAGTATGGAATAGTCTCAGAGGGGATTGTTTCTAGTGTTACATGGCATTAATCGTTCCAAGAAAATGTGTCCTCATACACATGAGAAATGAAATAAATTAGAAATGATCCCTTAATAATCTGTGATTGTGTCAATCATGTATTCTATGCTATGTATGAGGCAAGATGTTTCCTATGCATTACGTGCAGAAGGAAGATATTAAGCTGATCCTGGAGACTGCCATTGGATGGCAGTCAAGACTATCCTTAATCATCTGCGGCGTACTAAGGACATGTTCATTGTTTATTGAGGATATGAGGAACTAGTCATTAAAGGACATGTAGATTCCAGTTTCCAAACTGATTAAGAAGGCATGAAGTTGAAGACTGGATAAATCATCAGCTTGAATGGAGGTGAAGTGAGTTGGAAGAGCTCAAAGCAACGTGTAGTGGTAGATTCTACAGTAGAGTCTGAGTAAATCACAACTTATGAAGCAGATAAAGAAGTAATATAGATGCGAAGCTTTGTCCAAGAGTTGGATGTAGTACATAGCAGTAAAGATCCTATCCCACTCTATTGTGATAACACTCCAGCGGTGGCACCTGAAAAAGAGCCAACGTCACATTAGTGGAAAAAGCACAAACATTAGAATTATCGTCTCTTGAGGGATTTTTCTCAGAGAGGTGAAGTTGCAGTGAGCAGTATTTCCACAAAAGACAACATGGCCGAATACTTGAATGAATCCTTGACTCAGTAGAAACATGATCATCATGTTAGGTCTAGTGGACTAAAAGTCGTAGGCAATTGGATCTAGTCAAAGTGGTAGTTTGTTAGAGTTGGTATCCTGAGAACCAAATATTTGTACTTAGATTACATGAATGTACACTTATTATACATTGTTCATTATTCTAGATGACTATAATATAATAATGTCCTGGAGTATTTGTTGCATAAAAAGGACATGGATGATCCCCGCTATGATGAGAACCTTGAAATGATGTAACAATATTATTAAATAAAGTTCTACAGTAGGATGACATACTATAATAGAACACATAGTATACAGACCGTCATGTGCGAGTACTCATAAGAAGCCAAGACTCTCTCTCATTGAGTTTGCACCGGGTAATATCAATGATTGGAGATTATGAGAATAGACCCGCCAGTATTAATTTTTCATGTATTGGTGTCATTAGACATAGTTATCTGGAAGTGTGTGTAGTGGTCCTTAGACTGATATATTATCATTAACTCATTTCATGACTTGTGGACTTATATTTTCTGAAAAAAAACCATCATGAAGACGGGTTGGCAGGAAGTAGGGTATGTTGGGTGCATCACGAATGACATGTTGTTAATGGATAATTTGAGGAAGGATTTGTCCCTTCCATTTATGGAAGCTGATATCTCGACCCTTTGGGTGAAATAGAACCGTCACATGAAATTCCATGGACATGGTGTAATGACTGTTCTATTTCAGGTAGTCAAAGAATGACAGATCAAGCATATAGGTTTATGACACTACCATGAACCCTTCTTGATGAGATATTGTGATAAAGGGATTAAATTACACGGCAAGTGTTCATATAAGGAGACAGGTCAATGTGTTGTCAACTACTATCTTTTGTGCGCCTTGACCAATTTCTAGATAGTAATCTTGGATATTAGGCAAGCCCACTTAATGCCAATGAGAAAGAGGGATAGACAGTCACAAACTAAGTGTATTAAAGAATCTCAAGTAGAATAAATATTATTCTTGTACATGGTTAAATATTTTTTCAAGGAACCAAAATCTTTTTGAGGTTGTAGGATGAATAAAATGAAAACAAGTACACATCATTTATTAATGATTACACGCTATGTAGTTTTTATTTTGAAAACAAGTACATGCCGTGTATTAATTATTACATGCTGTTTAGTTTTTATTTTGGATAGGAAATGAAAAAAAATTGCACACTGTGTATTAATGATTACACGCCATATAGTTTTATGAAAAACAAGTACATGCCTTCTATTAATTATTAAACGCCGTGTATTTTTTCCAGTCGGGATTTTGAGGATATAATAATGTTTTATTAAATGATAGTTATTACAATCATATTGGGAATATGTCAAGGAATTATTTATTTGACATGGGGGTTTTCAATAAGAGTTAATGAAATAAAAAAATATGTAAAACGTTTATTTATTGTCATTACTCTATAACCTCAAACCTGATTATCAATTTCTTCACAACCCCAACACTTTTCCCCAATCATTGTGCACAACAATTATGGAGAATTCTCTCATGGTTGAGAGAACTCCTTCCTACAAAAATGCTGTCAAGACCATGAGATATCCTCCTACATCAGATCAAAATGATCTAAGGCAGACAACGCAGGAAAATGTTTCTCCACTCTAGCACCAGGAGACTCCTTTGGTGACCTACAGAGATAGGTGGGGCATGTGTGGATCACCACTAGAGGAAGACTACTGTTGGATTCTACGACGCAATAATGAATCACATCGTAACACGATCAAGAATATCAATGATGAAAGAACTCCCAAAAAGGTACTTATTGTCAATTAATTGAAATAATTATAATCAACCTTTGACGGTCCTCATTTGTGGTTTCGGGACCATCCTTCTTCATTGTCTATTTCTATGATTCGATCCATGGAGACGGGCGTTTATCGTCGTACTGATCCTAGATTGATCATTTCTAATGAAAAAAAGCCAAGTGGGAACATCAACCCATGATCATACATTGTTCTTGGAACCTTAAAAATGAATGAATGATTGGTGATGATGTATGTTGTTATGACAACTAGTAGTAGACACAAACCGTACCTCGAAACGTCTCACACTCCTTGACTGAATGCAGTTACTCCCTTCCCCTATCGTCCAACTCCCAGAGCCTGGTGGGGACCACATAGGGGGTGGTTTGTAACATGTCGATGTGTACACCACCTCATGCTGCTCTCCTAGATTTTTTTCCTTGTCTAAAACCATGAAGATTTATATGTCCCTATCATATCCACTTCCTGAAACATTTTACATGCCCATGTCTATGAGACCTGCGTTGGTTTCCTACTTTCCCACTCCTAACGTTCACAGGCTGCATCTGCTCATCCCAAGAATATTCAACCACAAAGGTTCTCTCTAGCACCCAAACATAAGTAAGAATGCATAGAGGAATAGTTCTAGCTCGGATGTCCCTAAAGACACCTCGCTCTGAGGTCCAAGATCTGAAGCACTGATTGTATCGTATTAATCGAGTACAAGGAATGATTGGTACGCCTCGATGAATACTCAGCAACCAACATGTCATCCTGCCAAAGATATAGAAGCTCTGGAGAACTCTCAGCCACATCCTCATGCCATTACATAGCCTCCTATGGGTCGATCTCACCTCGGAACATTATGGGTATCTGATGCTGAATCACACTTAAGGAACTAATCTTATATGTGTCCTCTACGGGTACCACCGGTTGTAACTGCTGAACAACGGGAAGTGATATAGATGACACACTTCCCGAAGGTACTATCTCAGGTAATGGTCCACTTACCAAATCCTCATCACTACGTGGACCATTGTCATGGTCACTCACTAAAATATTCTAGTAGCTAAGAACACCATCTTCTCTACCAGTGTCTCAACTAGGCGAAGAGTCTAGCAACCACCTCTAGCCAGCCCTCAGCTGTGTGAGAATCTATCTCTCTTCAAAACCCCGGAGACCTCTGGTTTTGGAACTAATTCAATATGCTCAGTCGGCGTGCACCATATGCCATTTCGGCTTGTGGAAACTACTTCTCAATGAATGGTGGTGCTTCTTGTACACAACCCGAAGGTGCCAACATAGTAAGACAGCCCTACACTGAAGCCTCGTCACTCGGTGGGTCGTCATCTTGTACTCTCTCGGTAATCCTAGTGGCTATCTACGTAGTGACATCCTGATAAGGAAGATGTACTCCATTTTCATTTAGTTATACCTGGTGAGCTGACTCAAATAAAACAATAGAAAACTTTTCAAAATACACACACAATTAGAGTTTTCGTGCACTGACTCAGAAATAATAAGTCAGGGTCATAGTGTATGGATACGTCTGCCGCCGCACCAACAATGGATTCCCTAAACTGATAACCACACTCAATATACTTAATATCATAGCCATTAAAAAGATTATAGTCTTATGTTATATGCAATAATCGACTTCTCATATAAAATGTGGTCACAACACGTCCCCCGAGACCCGTGCTATGACTTCTCCAAGCCCGCCTTCCATAGGCCAGGGGCTGGCGACTAGCACCGAAGTCGTATTTACCTAAAACCGGGAAGTCATTGCCTTTATGACCAATACCCACACAACCAAGAACACAACTGGATATGAACACAAGGTAAATTGAATAGTAAATAGAGTGAGTAAAGTATGTAAAAGGATCCAGAATACAAGCCCAACTAGAAAGTACAAGAAACTAGAAGTTACCTATAAACTGGAAAACTCCTGTGAACACCATCCAAGGATCCTACCTGAAGGGTAGGTACATCTCCCGAATAGTCTTCTCTGCGGTACACCTCATCTAGGTTCCACCTCTGAGATACCTCCAATACTAGTACCCTCGTTCTCAGTCAGCATTGTCCATCATATGTAACCTACACATCAAGGTTAGGGAATAGCCCGTGCAGCGGTGAGTATAACGATACTCAGTAGGGACCCCGAGGCCCTCAAAGTCTCACAAAATCCACAAAGGATAAACCAAAAATCATGAAAGCAACTATCAACCCTACTTCAGTATATGCCCATACATATACCTAAGTTATCAAGTATACCCATCTCAATCACAAGGAAACATAGATTCCAACTCAATATCCCAGAGGTCAACTGTTCCACAAAAGAATAAATACAACAAATGTAAGTACCACATAGGTACACTATATAGAAGAATACCACCAAGGTATCACCATGAAGGAAAAATACCACATGGTACAGACTCACCTCAAACCATGTATATCATAGGTACAATAGTAGAGATGATTAGATGTAACTACTGAATAATTTTACTCTATTATGAGGCAGATCCATGAATGATCCTAAATCATCATTATACTGACAGAGGATCGTTGTACATCGTCAGACCCACACAAGATTTTAGTACCTCTCCAGACTCGCACATGATCCTAGTGCATCGTCAGACCCACACATGATCCTAATATATCATCAGTACGTCTCTATACCCACACAGGATCCTAGTACATCGTCATTATGTTTTCTGACCCACAAAATATCCTAGTACATTATCAGTACATCGTTAGACCCACATAGGATCCCAGTACATCGTCAGTACGTTGTCAGACACAAACATGATCCTAGTACATCATCAGTACGTCGTCAGACCCACATAGGATCCTAGTACATTGTCAGTAGGTCGTCAGACCCACAAAGGATCCTAGTACATCACTATAGTATGTTGTTAGACCCACTCAGGATCCTATTACATCATCACAACCAGATAAAGGGTTATGCACTAATCTCTCTTGTCTACGAGAGGGTCTTCTCCTCAAGCCACTGGTTGATTCTCCAACTACCACAGAGTCCCATGAAAAAATTTCTCAAAGTTCCTTCATGTAAAAGGTGTCTCAACACAACAGATGATGCATCAATCGGATGTCCGGTCTGTAAGTTATTGTCCTTTTAGTACAGAGGGCCTGGTTGGATTCATGCCTGATCCGACCCGAACTTACCCTAACTCTATCCAAACTCAAGTATGGTATACCAAAAGGACCGTCTCGATCCACGGTTTCTAGTTCCGTAGGCAGTTATTCATTTCAACACCATATGAGGGGGAAATTTCAAATACAAGATCCCATAATAATAATATTATTGTTATGGGGTGTTTTTTGAACATGAGCCACAAACCAGAATTTAATATTCAACATTAGACTTCAATCGACTGTCTAAATGACATGATCATCTCGCCCTAGACGGTAAGTCAATCAGACGTCACACAAAATTTTTATGGAGGGTTGAAGATTTAATAATAATAATATATTATTATTATTTTAGTGTTTTGGGTACCCAATCCAATAACCTGAAAATATATCCAATACTAGACACATAATTTTCGTCTCCAAGTCAGGGTCACGCTGCCACTGACGATTCGTGAAACTGAGGTCGCACAGATAAGTTATAGATGAATTAGGGGCTTAACAACCATAAATAATGATAATATTATTATATTATTATTATTCCATTTAATTTAATGTTTCTCTATCCAATCTCATTTTAGATTCACACACAAGAGGGGTATCCCATTTTGGTGCATGCAAGTCCAAATAACACCTCTATATATTTTTTATATTCATTTTTCATTTAATTTATTTTCCTATCTATTCCTCCCTCTCTCCAATCTAATTTTCTTCTTCCACAACTTTTCACCCCTGTACACGAACCGGGAATCCACTGCACCTCCTCCTCACACATGACTTGCCTCCTTCGCGCTGCCTACTCGTGTCGCTGCTTAATCTGCCTCGTCATCAGCCGATGCCACTAGGCCTCGCTTGCTGCGCGCACACCACCTACAC
Organism: Viscum album; assembly: GCA_963277665.1. NCBI lineage: Eukaryota > Viridiplantae > Streptophyta > Magnoliopsida > Santalales > Viscaceae > Viscum > Viscum album. The sequence continues at coordinate 55,302 of CAUJRU010000615.1, forward strand.
CAGCCGCACTAGACTGCCCTGCTCCGCCACGTCGCTCCATCCATTGGCTGTCACATCTTCTTTTTAACCTTGAAAATTAATATGATCCCAGATTCTCTATCCTTGGGGTGAGGGCTCCACACCCATATGTCATGCTCAACTGAATATTTCATTTCTTGCGCAAATAAATATTTGGTCGCCTCCTTCCATGAGCCATTGTGGCATTGTTCCAAGCCTGAAAAATTAAACGAATCGCATATTTGCGATCCTTGCATCAAGGGATTCATATCCATATATCATTCTTATCAAAACTCCACGTTTCCACCTATAATTTATATTATGCGTTGAAGAACGCCCAAAAAATGTGCAGAGAATAAAAAGAAAGAGGACCGTGGATTATGTGCAGAACATTGAAAAATTTTGTTTGGCCATCGTCATCATGAATTTAGTATATGAAGAATGAAAAAAACAAATTCAAGCATATATGAAACCCCTACCTCGATTGTCTGTTTGGAGGTGGCACGAGGAAGAAGACGAAGTCGATGAGATGGTGACATCGACGTTCGTTCCTCCCACAAGATGTTTCTGATCCAGGCTCAAGCATCGTCCTCATTCCCAAATTCCAGAGGATGATCTTCGTTGTAATGGATGTTCTCCATTGAAGAATCTCCTTACATGTTCCCTAGAGCTCTCCCTTATTCTAACAATCCTCCAACCAAATTGTGAAGTGCCAAATAAGTTTATTAAATAAACCAATTATGTTGGCACATCAATTGGAGGAAAACCATGAGTTATCTCCCATTAAAGGGAGAGTTCAAGGGTCGGGTGGTCCCCCATTTTAATTTAAATTGGGGGTTTTTAGTTCGAGTGGTCCCTACTAATAAAAATCAAATGGGAGTTTTTACAAATAAAATAAAAGTTGTTCTTTATTTTATTTTTATTCTCTTAACTCTCCAACAAAATTCTTGAAAACTAACTTTCACCCTCAACGTACTGTGGTCCAGTTGTTGGTCTCCTTAAGAGAATATCAGGGTTTTGAGTTCAACGGTGCCATCAGATTTCAATTCCGAGCAATTATTCAAAAGTTATGTAACACCGCGCATGCGTTTACAGAATGTACTCGAAAAATTGTTCGGAAATATTATAACACTCACCCTTGACCTGAATCAGTCGAGGTTTGGCTCTGCCTAAGTGAAACATGCCCCAAAGAACCCAATAGTACTCTCAGATTTCAAATCAAAGTTACTGTTTAAAATTTATGGATTTTACAATAAAATAATTGTTACTTAATTATTTTATTTACATCTTAAAAATAACTTTCATTGGTGGCCAACGCTGACCAAAGGTAGTATCCGAATTAATAATGAATGCCCTCACGAATACAGCTGTGGTATCTTATTTTTAATCCAAGATATTGTTTTTGAGTTATATGAATTTCAAAAATAAAATAATTTATTTAATTATTTTATTTACAGTTATGCCATTTTTGGGTTTTCTCACAGGAGGCCCGCATCGACTAATCCTAAGTGACACCTATAGTAAACCTGCCATCCTGAATGCAACGGTGCCCACATATTTTTGATCTGAGTTACTGTTTAAGATTTATTCCACTTTTTCAGGAAAACTGCTTACACACGCTAATTAAAACTCAACCAAACTTCTATTGATTATTCCGGGCACTCCAGGAATCAGAATCATGTGCCGTTAGATTTTGCGGTCTCTAAATAATTCCGTATAATTTTAAAAACAATTTATATAGAATTTCTTGGACATTACAACATATGTTAAGGAAGTTGATCGCACACACACTACATTTGGTGATAAATGATGACATCACTTCAATGCCATAGTAACTAAAAAGTGTCGATTGTAAACCAATTTGAATCACCATGTCTTTCTAAATACTACTTTTCAACTACCCACGACTAAGTTGTCTCATCCAAACATGCACTCATGTGGCCTTATTCCCACAATCAGTCTTACCCTAACTCACACACATATGAGGAATATTTGAATAATATATCTCCTATAATTACAAAAAATAGAAATAAAATGATATAAAAATAAATTATATTAATTTAAAAATCTTAAATAAAAATTAACTACAATCAGTTACTGTATCTCACAAACAATCTACCTAATACTATTATTAGTGTATATCCCCTTGTACACATGAAACTATGTAATATATTGATAAACCATAAACAATATGAATGATTCATATACATATCCCAATAAATAATATTATTTATAAAGTCTTGATGATATATTTTAAAAGTAAGACTCTCAACTCTTTGTGTGTCATCCTGCCAGTCCCAATTCTATTAACCAAATGATGGTAGCTTCTTGAATGTATATTCTATCAGGTAAGTGAAATATAAAAAGGATTCTTGGGTGGGGACACTACCATATAAACAATTTTTCATATAACCACACTTTAAGAGTGATAAAAAACACTGGTAATGGGGGTACCTTTATCAGTGCTAAAAATAAGCACTGATAAAAGGTACTTTTAATAGTGCTAAAAATGATTTGTTAAAAGTACCCTTTTATCAGCACTTTTTTAGTAGCACTGATAAAGGAGGGGTATTTATTAGTGATTTTTTACCAGCACTGATAAAGGGTATATTTTATAAAAATGTTAAAAATAAACTATAAATATATAAATATATTTATATTGATATAAATATAATATATATTTTCTAAATATGTTTCAGATAAGTATAGATAGACATTTACACCTAATAAATAATATATTTAGTGAAAATGGATTATAAAATATCTAAAAATATATTATTAATTATTAATTGTCTAATTATTATCAATTAGTAATCATTTAATAATTATTTAAAGACACAAAAATGTCATAAAATTAATAAAAGATCTATAATTAGTTGAAAATGTAACTCAAACATCAAACGACAATAATTTTTTATCCGAGCATCCATTTGATATCTAATACATATCAAATTGAAGTCTACGATGAAATCTACACATTGGTGACATATGCGATGCCATTTTCGCATTGTTTGAGGGAAAATATAGTCCGAAAATTCTTCTAAAACTGAGTTTTAAGTCGCGATACCCAAATTCATTAACATTCGATGGATTTTCAGCCTCAGTTTTAGAGGGTCTATATGCCCTTTTTTAGTGGGGACTGAATTTATTCATAGGGATTACATTCATATTGATCTTATGGCTTTAAAATTTCATTAATTTTCATAATGTATTGTTATTTATAACCAAATATATAACAATATATACATATTTTTTTTTATATTCGCACATAAACATTTTATTTTATAAATAAATAATTAAACATATTTACATATAAAATATATTTCTCAACATATAAGCATTATCTAAATATAAAAAATATCCATTTTATTTAAAACGCAAATATATGAATATTTATATACTTATATAATGTGTGTGCGTGTTTAATATATATATATATATATATTAGTGTTTTTCTGTATTAACAAATTAATTTATATATTCTATATATATTCTAACATATGATATACATATTAATATATAATATATGTGAATATATAAAAATATTTATAATTATACTTACAGATACACATATAATAATACATATATATATGTGTGTGTGTGTGTGTGTGTGTGTGTTGTATATATGTACGTATGTTTGTATTTATTTATTTATACAAACACATACAAAAACATGTTTTATAAATGTATTTAAAAATAATATTATAAATATAAATTAATATAACAATAAATATACGGATAAAAAATATAACAAAAAATATACATAAAGAAGTAGATATAAATAAAAATATATAAATATAACTAACTATATATATATTTACATTAATAAAGAAATAAATATATACATATATATATATATATATAAATATTAATATAAAGCAATATTAATATATGAATAAATAAATAAATATATATATATATCTCTCTCATTAAAAGGAGAACCAAATAAGATGGACAAGTGGTAATCATTTTTACCCATATGACCTTCCATTGAACGTAAAATGGCATTTAACAATGCTAAAAATCACTATTAATCATATCGACGATTAGGGGGCCTTTATTAGCAATTTTTTGGAATTGATAAAGGCCTAGCTTGATACAGTGTGATTTTTATATAACAACACACCTAGAAGAAAACCTGCAGTTTAAAAAGTACACCCAAAAGAAAACCTGATATATATATTTAATTGACATCATCAAAACATAAATTTCCTCCCATGCTATATAGAAAAAAAAATTTACATTTCAAACATATTTTTTAAAATAATTACATTTAAAACTATCCAACAAACACTCAAAAACATTAATATTTCATCTTTTGACACCCATGACCCCCTCTCAAAAATTGTCCCCCATGGTATCAATTTCCAAACAAATCATCTCAACCCAAGGAAAAAATACCACTATTATAAGAAAAAAATTATTATGTTAGAAATATAATGAAGGCATAAATTAAAGATTAATATGAAATAAAACCTTAATAAAATGTCATTATTTAATAAAAATGTCATATTTGGAGTTATACCAGTCGTACTGTGAGTCTTATTGAGGTGGGATTGATTCCTACCAATTAAAAATGAGTTATGGATCACTATCCTAAAATGTCAAAACAATCAAAATGAATTTGCTCGGTTTTGAATATGTCACATCTTACATTACTAAAATTAATGTCAATCTTAAATAATGACACATTTATAGTTAAACCGGACACACCGTGCATCGTATTAAGGAGCGGCTGATTCCTCCATTTCACAAATTACTGATGGATTTCATTCCTAAAGTATCAAAACAAAATGAATGAATTTTCACAGTTTCCAGTATTTCTATTGTTTTTTTACTAAAATATCACTTCAAACTTGAAACAAAAATTTTTAGTCAAACTAGTCATATAGTGCATTGTTTTTATGTGAGACCGATTCATACATTTCAAAAATGACTTATAATTAATTGTCCGTAATTATCAAGATATTTAGAGTGTGATTTCTTGTCTTATAGTGACTGACACATTTAGAAAAAAAATTGTAGTTTTAAACTAAGAAGACAAACTTTTAGTCCTACTAGTCACATCATTTGTCGGATTGAGGTGTGGTTGTCTCCAACACATCACCAATGGCTTTTTGATTGTTTTCATAAATTTCCAAAAAAATATGAATGTATTAGGTCAGTTTTCAGTATGCCACATGTTGTTTTTACTAAAGTTAATGTCAATTTTAAATAAAAATAGACACTTTTAGTTATATCATCCACACCATGCATTTTATTGAGGTTATTATGATCACTATATGTAAATAAATACTAATAGATCATTTTCTTAAAAAATAAAAACAATCTGAATGCATTTTCTCTGTTTTCAGTATGTCACATGTTGTTTTTACTTAAATTAATGTGACATTTAAATAAAAAGAGACACTTTGAGTGATACCAGCCACTCCGTGTGTATTATTGAGGTGTGAATGATATCTATATGACAAAAATGACTAATATATTGTTTTACATAAATATCAAAACAATTTTAATCTGTTTTATTGGTTTTGAATATGTCACTTTTCGTTTTTAGTTAAAATTCGTGTCAATTTTAAATAAAAAGAGACACTTTGAGTTATACGGGCCACACCGTCTATCGTATTGAGGTAAGACTAATAGATACATGTCCCAAATGACCCATTCATCATTTGAATTACATATTAAAATAATCTGAAGTCATTTTCATGGAGTTAAGTATGTAACTTTTTTACATAAAATAATGTCAATTTTGAATAAAAAGACACACTTTGAGTCATACCAATCACACAATGTGTCATAATGAAATGTGGCTAAATCCTACACACCACAAATGAATCATGGATAATTTTAATAAAATATTAAAAAAATAAAAATATGTTTCTTCATCTCTCATTATGTCACTTTTTTTTACTTAAATTTATGTCAATTTTCAATAAAAAGAGACACATTGAGTTATAATGGCCACACCATGTGTCGTATTAAGGTGTGGATGATTCAGGTGTTATGTGGTATGATGATTACATAAATGAAGACTTCAAATTATGAGACATGTGGTATGGAATGATAAATGAATTTCCTAGTTATGGAAATTTGTAAGGATATATCATTAAAAGAACTAAAGGGTGCCACATTTTTGAACAAGGTACACAATAAATTAGGTTGAAACATTCACCCAAGACTATGTTTCTAGGTCATTGTAGATTTCTACCCTGATGGGATAAGTACCTATTTGGATGACATCAATCAATGAATGTTCAGAAGAACTTACAACACCATCTCCAGTAATAGGTAATCAACTATTTGAGAAAGTAAAAGATGTGGAAACTGCTTTTATAAACCAATTTTTAAAGACATTATGAAAATCAGTTGAACAAAGTGATCCATTTTTTTGAATTGTTATAACAAAATTGTTTGTGAATTAGAAAATTTATTGATGTTATTTATGTTAAAAAAAATTAATGGGACAGTTTCATCGGTACATTGCTAAATTCACAAACCAAACTGAGTTTTTAGTTGGGATACACAAGTTTTTTAACATTCGATGGAATTTCAGCCTCATATAAGAGGGTATTGTTTCACATTACAGTAGGTATTGAATTTATTCATAGGGATTACATTCATATTGATATTATGGAATTTAAATTTTATCATATTTCACAATTTTTTATTATTTATAACCAAATATATAACAATATATACATATTTTTTTATATATTCACACATAAAAATATAATTTTATAAATAAATAATTAAACAGATTAACATATAAAATATATTTCCCAATATATAAGACTTATCTAAATAAAAACTAATATCTATTTTATTTGAAACACAGATATATGAATATTTATATACTTATATAATGTGTGTGTGTCTATATATATATATATTATTGTGTGTCTATATTAATAAACTAATATATATTATCAATATATTTTAACATATTCATATATTTATTAATTTATAATACATGTGAATATATATAAATATGAATAATTATACATACAGATATTGATATAATATATATAAATATATATGTGTTTTTGTGTATGTTGTATATATGTATGTATGTATTTATTTATTTATTTACACACACGCAAAAACATATTTTATAAATGTATTTAAAAATAATCTTATATATATTAATATATGAATAAATATATTGATAAAAAAATATAACTATATATATATAAGTAGATATAAATATCACTAACTGTACATATTAATATATATATATATATATTAATATATGAATAAATATAGATATATATATTAATATAAATATATATTAATATATAAATAAATATAACAATATATATATAAATAAATAGATATATCATTAAAGGGAGAACCAAACAAGATGGACGAGTGGTAAACACTGCTACACATATGGCCTTTCACAACATGCAAAATGCATTTTAACAACGCTAAAAAATCACTGTTAATTGTAACAATGATAAGGGGGGACATTATCAGTGCTTTTAGTGCTGATAAAGGCCTAGTTTCTAATGGTGTGTTGTTTATATAACAACACAACTAGAAAAAAACCAACAATTTAAACAGCATAATCAGAAGAAAACCATCTATATACATTTAATTCACATCATCAATATAAATATTTCCACCAATGGTATATAGAAAAAATGCAATTCTATTTATATTTGAAACAAAATGTTTTATATAATTACATTTACTAATGTCCAACAAAATTTCTAAAACATTAATATTTCATCTTTTGACGCCCATGATACCCTCTCAAAAATTTCCTCACATGGTATCAGTTACTGAAAAAATCTTCTCAAAATGAGAAAAATATTCCACATATATAATAAAACAAATATTATGTTAGTTATATTTTAAATAAATAAATTAAACATTAATATGAAAAAACATGTTAATAAAATACCAAATTTTTAATATGAATAAATCATTTGGAGTTATACTTGTTATACCATGCATCCTATTGAGGTGGGGTTGATTCCTACATGATACAAATGAGTTATGGATTGTTGTCCAAAAATGTCAAAATAATCTGAATGTGTTGGCTCAATTTTGATTATGTCACTTTTTGTTTTACTAGAATTAATGAAAATTTTAAATAATGACACATTTGGAGTTATACTTCCCAAAACATGCATCGTATTGTTGTGCAGAAGATTCTTACCTATCACAAATTATGGATGGATTGTTTTCCTAATGTATCAAAACAATTTGATTATGTTTTCTTGGTTATTGTTATGTTTGTTGTTCTTTTTTACTAAAATACCATTTCAATCAGGAAACATTCATTTTGAGTCATACTGATCCTATTGTGCGCCCGTTTGATGTGAGACAGCTTTATACGCATCAAAAATGACTTATGAATTGATGTACTAAGTTATTATTACAATTGGAGTGTATTTTCTTGGTTTCCAATGAGGGAAACATTTTGAACTAAAAAGTCAATTTTAAACTGATAACAAGCACTTTTAGTCATACTGGTCACACAATGCATTGGATTGAGGTATGGTTGACTACTACACATCACAAATGACTCATGGATCATTTTCATAATTTATAAAAACAATCAAAATGACTTTTCTTAGTTTTCAGTATGTCACTTTTTGTTTTTACTTAAATTAATGTCAATTTTAAATAATAATAGACACATTGAGTTATACAGACCCGACAATGATTCGTACTGATGTTTGGATGATCCATACATGTTTCAAATCACTAATAGATCATTGTACTATAAAATCAAAATAATCCGAATGTGTTTGCTCCATTTTTAGTATGTCACTTTTTTATTTAAATTAATGTCATTTTTTTAAAAAAAAGTGACACTTTGAGTGAAACTAGACACACTATGTGTCGTATTGAGGTGAGGATTATCCTTACACGCCATAAATGACTACTATATTTTTTCTGAAAAATATGAAAACAATTTGAATGTTTTTTATCGGGTTTTAATATGTCACTTGTTGTTTTTAATTAAATTCATCTCCATTTTAAATAAAAAGTTCCACATTAAGTTATAGCAGCCACACTATGAATTTTATTTACTTACATGTCACAAATGACTCATAGAACATTTTCCTAAATTTTCAAATTAATATGAATGCATTTTCTCAGTTTTCAGTATTTAACTCGTTCTTTTTTAGATAAATTAGTGTTAATTTTAAATAATAAGACAGAGTTGGTGTCATACCGGTCACACCGTGCGTCATATTGAGGTGCGGTTGAATCATACACATCAAAAATGTCTCATGGATCATTTTCCTAAAATAAAAAAATAATAATAATACATTTTATCAGTTCTCAATATGTCACTTGTTGTTTTTACTAAAATCAATGTAAATTTTAAATAAAAAGAGACACTTTGGGTTATACCATCCAAATTGTAAATCGTATTGAGGTGTAAATGATTCAGGTGTTACGGTGTATGATGATTATAGAAATTAATATTTCTCATTGAGAGACATGTTGTATGGGATGATAAATGACATTCCTACTTATGGAAATTTTTTAGAATATAGCATTAAAATAACTAAATGTTGTCTCATTTGTGAATAATGTACATAGATAATTAGGTTGAAACATTTATCAAAGACTTTGATTTTTGGAAATTGTAGATTTCTACCCCAATGGGATAAGTATCTATCTTGGACGACATAATTTGATGGAAGTTCAGAAGAACGTAAAACAATGTCTCCACAAATAGGTGATCAACTATTTGAGAAAATAAAAGATGTGGAAACTACTTTTGGTAAATAGTTTTTGAATATCCATACTAAAACCAATTGAAAAAAGTGACTAGTTTATTTTGATATATCATTCTAGAATTATTTGTATGTCAGGCATTTTCTTGATGGTAGGCATGTTGAAAAAAATGTATGTGATAGTTCCATCAGTTCATTCATTAATGAACCTAAAAAAAATAAATGATGGTAATATTGTTAGGTTGGACATAGATCACATGGGAATATAATAAGATTTGGTGCTAGTGAAGGGTAAAAAATGAAATTTTTTTCCTCCAGCTGCTTACACTATTTACGGGAATAATTTATATTAGTTTTGAAACTTCTTGAATGAAGTAAGTGTTTGAGAGGGGTATTCATCAAATATCAAGAATATCATGTCAAAAACTAATTTACAGTTAAAGGGTCTTAAATCAAATGTTTGTCATGTTTTGATACAAACTCTAATTCCTATAGCTTTAAGTTGCATTTTTTCCAGGAATTTCCTTCATTCATTAGCCATGTTTTGTTTCAGCTTCAATGGTATATGTGGTAAAGATATAGATTTGGCCAAAATTGTGGCTATGTAATGAGTACTTTTCATCATATTATATAAATAGGAAATGTTATTTCGTCTATAATTTATTGATATAATGGTTCACATTATGGTTCACTTAGAGAGAGTGATTAGACTATGTGGTCCTATACACTGTAGATGGATGTACCCCAGTGAATGATATATGAATATTTTGGAATGGTATGTCAAAAATCAATGTTTATCGGAGGGTTGTATTATAGAGAAATATATTTCGTATAAATCCATTTAATTATATATCGAATACCTATCAGGTGTAGAAATTGTTATTCTACCAAAATATCATCATACTGGGATTCTTGTGGGTGAAGGAATTTCTGGAAGATATATTGTCTAAATAAATATTGTAGATTAGAAACAGGACCTCATTTAAAATTTTTATAATAGTTTGGAGGTTTCCACATATGTTGAAACCCAAAAATAAATTATTAGGCATATTAATCCATCAAGGGATGAAATATGGATATCAAATATTCATAATCAACAATTTATAAAATTGTTTCAGAACTATATTTTTAACGGGGCAGATAAAAATTTGGTTTGAATTTTAGAACAACATAGTTGGTTTGATAGAGGACCAAGTGTGTATGTATTTTCTTACTATGTTAATGTAAATACGGGTTATAAATTATATACAAATAGACATGCTGAAGATAATACTGGGAAAAATAGTGGTGTTACTCTTCTGTTTGATGAAATGCATGTTTTTGGTACTATGGAATGAAATCCATTTTATGTGAATATGTCATCCATTGGCATCATCAATAAAATATGAGAGTTGGATTATAAAACATCACAAGTGCCACTTTTTCAATGCAAGTGGGTTGATAACATGAGTGATGTTAAAATAAATGAATTGTGATTCGTGAAAGTTGATTTCATAGAGTAAGTGTACAAAGATGAACCATTTACAATGGATTCATAGGTAGTACAAGTATTTTATGTTTTATATACCACAAACTAAAAGTGGTCAATTGTTATGTTATCAGCTAAAAAAGTAAGGGGAAGACGAAAATTTAACTGAGGGTGACACTTTCATTGGAATGTCAAAATCATTTAACAGTGGTCCCATAGTAGATGCTGTTTTGAATTTCAGAGAAGACCATATGAAAGGATTTGGATAGTTGATAGAGGTGTCAAATCTCTTCAGCTATTAAGAAAAGATATTTCAAAAACCAGGATATATAATTTTTGTAATATACATTGTGTTACCGCATGTTATTATTTATTCACAGTTGTATTTATGTAATCTAAATCAAATGGTAAACCAATTATATATATAATGAATTCTGAACATTTTGGTGCTCCCAATACTAAGTGAAAACATGACTTTAAACCAACTGGTGCTCGTAGTACAGAGGAACAATGTCCTTCTACATGTGTTCGTAATCCCAATTTTATAGTATAATAAGTTTCTCAACCTTCTGCTTCTCCCAGTACAGATGTTCAAAGACCATCTGTGCATGATGATGCTACCGCTCAAGAAAGACAACATATTGGCAGTGTTGAATCCAAGGTAATGGTAGGTGAATAAGGACCTGTGAATAAGAAAAAATAGGAATACCATAGTTTTAGGGTGTTAGAAATAATCCTTAAGGTGAAAATCAAAGGAATAAATTATGAGGTCGTATAGAATGAAAGGGCCCATCATGTTAAACCCAACAAGGCCTCGTTCAATAGTTACATTGGAATAATCACTTAGTAATGCATGTTGATTGATGTAGATTCGTGGCACCATGTTGTGATCATGCTTAATACACTGATGTGGTAAGATATTACAATGACATTACTATATCATTTATTTGTTTTAATAAAAAAATAAAATAACGATACATTGGATTTCTCTACACCATCCCAAGAGGAGTGTATTTATAGTATGTGAATAACATAAGAAATGTGTATTAATTCTCGTTGGAAGGATTCACAGATATTTTCACACAATTATAATGATGCATAATCTTAAAGATGCTGAAGGAAAAATAAACATGCACCCACCACTTATGTATGCAAACTTGAGAACCCATGAAGGATGGGATGAATTTACTGGACATCGTGCAGATATGTCTTTTATAGTACACCTTGAATAGTAATATGTTGTTTTAAAATACATATATTCATCACATTGATCGACAATTTTTTATTTATAAAATAGTAACTATGTGCTCCAAATAAGGGACAGGAAACAAAACCAACATACCCCTACCGTAAAACAAGGATGGGGTATGCTTCACTTGAAAAAATGAGACTTATTTTAAATCTACCATAACACTTTTATATGCTATGAATCAACAAAATAATTATGTTCTTTTATTTCTATGTAGATTAATGAATTCAAATCAAAATCTACTTCCATCCCACACATTGTTCTGTGGAAAGAGGCATGTGTAAATAAACATGGGATACTAATAGACTAAAATATATAAAAAGGATGGGAAATATGTGTATGTATCACATAATTAGTTTGATTATTTTAATCTCTATTACATAACAATGAATAATTATTTTCCTATATTTTCTATATGACATAGTCAAAGGAATCATCAATTCCAGTACCAGATGAACACTTACTATCATTGGCCATGAAGTGGCTAGAATAATATGGTCATGTTAGAGGTGTGGAATTTGAGGTGACACACCAAATATATTTTAATAAAAAAACAAGAGGAGGATAAATATAAAGAAGTGAAAATAATAGAAGAATCAATATCTACCCCTGTAGAACAATTAAAATGGCATAGAGAGTTACTAGAAACCTATATGGGGGGAGAAAAGAGAAAAATAACCCAAGAACAACCATTATGTGAATATCCCGCCCACCCTCACCACCTTTGAGGTGAGCCATTCCCCTTAAAGAGATACTTGGACAAGTTAAGAAATGTTCTAATAATTGATTCTATAAAATGTGAATCATATGAATAGTGATACCATTCCTATACTAATATTCTACAGGGTGATAATGACTATGATTTATATCTATCAACACCCACCCATTTCCTTGTATAGAGGGATACAATGTTCAATATACAAAATAATTTGATACATAATATAACACTTCCAACATATATTGTGAGAGTGTCTAATAGCATAACCCATGATCCACGTTTCGATCTACCAATTCTAATTGATGAGGAAGATATTCATAAGTTTGACCAAGCAGTTAAAACATTCATCACATGGCCGCCACATCTTGTAAGAAAATATGTCGAGAAGGAGGTATTCATTTCCAATTTATTTTTCATGATAAACCTTTAAAAATTGATGAAAAAAGTCTTAACTGACAAATGATATTATAGTCGGACAATGGTAAGGGGTTGAAATGATATGTAAACTTAAAACCATATAAAGGATCAACCATCCAATCAAAAAGATCTTCCAAAATTACATTTACCCCACCCATTTAATATCTACATTTACAAACATTGATGGTTCATGAGGATATAAAGTTACAAAGTGTTAGTAGTCACATAGTTAATTTTGAAGAAAAAAATGTATTGGGAGGAATATATTCACTACATTTCTTCTAATAATGTAGATTAAATCCTCAACTATGAATTTATTTGAGCCTCAGTTGTAAATGTATACATGAGTTATGTTTTTTTAATTTAATTTTCCAAACGATGATATACTTTTTAATTATGACTAAATAAATATCATATTTTTGGCAAGAATATATATCAAAACCAATTAAATATATTTCACCATAAAAAAGGACTTGTTAGTCCTTATGTAACCTCTAAAGACAAAAAAAATTGAATCCAAACAAATCGAAGAAATATTGGAAAACATGGGAATATCATTTGAAATAAAACTTGGGAATGAAATAATCTTCTTAATACCAATGATGCAGGGGTAAATGATAAAATTTAATCATATAAAATATATTTTTCATTTCATTAATTAATTATTCGTTTTTCTATTTTTATGAAACACTGGATTCTCATAACAATCAATTTGGATACTTTAAATATTTATTTCATGGATTCACTGCATGGATTTTCAACAAATTGACCACGCATGGTGATTTTTTTCAATTTTTAATTCACTACATCAAAAAGTTTAGAAATAAAAATAGTATTATATAATTCATATTATGTTTTAATTATGATTCAATTATTGTAGGGCAGTGTGTAAATATCGTCTAAATCATGGCACGAGGACAAGCATTGCGTAAAAGGACCCATAAAAGTTCTAAAAATGGATAATTATCATGGTATATATTATAATATTTCTCTATCAAAACACATATCAAAACAAATTACACATATTCAATAATTTTTATACAGTGTATGAAACAAAAAATGGAAAATATTTTGGTTATTATGTTTGTAAATTTATGAGAGAGATCATATTCCATCAAAAAACACACATCCCCAAAGAGGTATTTTTAAAGTTAATTACTACTTAAATTAAATTATTTATTAATCCTTTGTGTATATATAATTTTCCAATACTTTTATGACTATTGAAAAAAATCACATTCATAAGGCGATATACATTTTCTTAGAAACAAATGGGCATTATACCTGATCGTAGAATGTACAAAAATAGCATGAAGATAAGAATTATATATAAGTAATGGATTATTTCATATTAATATTTAATTTTTTTATTTTTAGTATTACTAAAATGAGAATAGTTTTCTTATACCAGAGGATTCCTTGGATGTTAGGATTGATTTCAGACTTTGGGACATGTAGGAATCAACAACACCTCAATCTGACATACGATGTGATCGGTATGACTTTAGGTGTGTCTTTTTTATTTAATATTGGAATTAATTTTAGAAAAATATAAAAATAACATAATCAAAGCCCAAAAGAGTAATTAAAATTGTCTTGATACTTTAGTAAAATGATCCATATGTCATTTACAATGTTTAGAAATCAACTGCACCTCAATCCAAAAACTATTGTGACTAGTGTGACTGAAAGTGTCTGTTATCAGTTTCAAATGGACATTTTAGTTTAAAATATGTCATTCATTAACATTTGAGAAATCATGGTCATATTTTAATGATAATTTAGTAAATAAATTTATAAATCCCTTGTGATGTGTAGAAATTGGTCACATTTCAAACCAATAAATGATGTGATCGGTATGAGATAAAGTGTGTGTTTCTAGTTTAAAATATAATTTTACTAAAAAAAGACAAGTGACATTCTAAAAAACAAGAAAAAATATTTTGATTGTTTTAACAAATTAAGAAAAAATCCATGATTAATTTTGGATGTGGAGAAATTAGTCAAACCTCAATCTGACACATGGTGTGACTGGTAAAACTCAAAGTATGTTTTTTTATTTAAAATTGAAATCAATTTAAATTAAAAAGAACAAGTTGTGTACTAAAAAATGAGGAAACACATTCAAATTTTATAGATACTTTAGGGAAAAAAATCACGAGTCATTTGGGACATAATGGAATTTTCCACAACTCAATATAGTGCACAATGTAACCAGTATGACTACAACTGCATCTTTTTTATTTAAAATATACAACAATTTTAGTAAAAACTACAATTAACCTACTCAAAACTAATAAAACACATTTTCATTGATTTTATATTATAGGAAAATTATCTATCAGTTAGTTGAGATGTGTATGAATTAGCTGCAACACAGTTTGACCTTCAACAACTCCCAAAAGTAGCTATAAAATGAGCCACATTATTGTCCTCTATCCTAACATAGAAAAAACGAAAAGAAGTGAATAAAATAAATAATGATATAATGATGTCGATAATAGACCCAGAGGCATGGTGGCCACCTTCTTCCTCCTCCAATGCATCAATAATAAATTGATAATCAGATTCGACCACAATATCCATTGAGCCAAGAGATGAAATGAACTACATACCATTCTATATAGTCATGGCCTCTACTATCGGAGGAGACAAGAAAAAAACATCTGAGGAATGATATGCCACAAAAATAGAGCCTCCATGATCATAGAGAACTGCCACAAGGCCAATAGAGCCACTACAAGAAATTTATGCATTTATATTTATTTTAAAATCACAATGAGGGGGTGTAAATCATCTAATAGGAGGGGATGAAGTGTTATTTAATAACTAATGTTAAAAACCACATTTTGACGTCACTTGTTTCATAACCCATGTTAAAACTCTATTTGTGTGTGTTTTAACTTTTGTAATGTATAAATGAACAATCATGATGAATACATAACATATATGTACGTTAATTATAATCACACATCAATATATTTATTGACCCAATTTATTGAAAACATATATTTATTTAAATATTTATTTATTTTATTATAATTATCATTATAAATATATATATTTTAAAAGTATTTATATACATTTATAAACATGATAAATATAATAAATATATTTATTATTTAAAAATTAATTATAATATTATAATGATTTAAATATATATTTATTTAATTATAATATTATAAATAATTATTCTAAACATTATATATATATTGGAATTATTAAAAAATATATATTAATCATAAACATGCATTTTTTATTTAATGTATTAAAATAAACAATATTTTTGGATATACATATAATAATTTTACGTAAATCAATATTATTTATTATTAAAAACTTTTATATTTGCTAATAATAGAGTTGTGCCTAGATTATATGGTTTTTCCATAAAACGTTCATTTTTAGGACATTTATAAAGACAAAAGGGTTTGGATTTACATGATTCATAACTAGGGCTCTTAGTGGATAGATATTAAGGATACTCTTCCACCTTCACATGTTCATTCCCCTCCTGTTAGATGCCTCCCCCTTTGGTTGTTCTCAAACTTAATACTTATACAGCCACCCATGGGGATGATTTATTTGTCCTCGGGGCAGTCCTCTGGGATCACATTGACTCTCTTATTTTGGATCATCATTCATAAGACATTTTGGGTGCATCTCCTCCTCTAGAAGAGGCCATGGATATTTTGAAGGATATGCATTTCATCTTGACTTTTGGCTGGAAGTATGTTGTGGTTGAATCTAATTGCTAAGTTATTATCAACGCACTAAAGGACGATGAAGGTGTCCTCAAATCCTATGGGTCCATTATCGACATCATCAGATGTTTGGTGCCTTGTTTCTCTTCATGTTGTTTTTCCTTTATTAGTAGAGAGGGAAATTGAGGGACTCATTTTTTTGCTACTTTTGGGAATCATCAGGGGATCTAATTGATGGCTTTCATCTTTTCCCCCAGAATTATTTATATTGGAATTGGTTGATATGTTAGGTTGGAGGATTATATTTA
The DNA here is from genome assembly GCA_963277665.1 of Viscum album. Lineage (NCBI taxonomy): Eukaryota > Viridiplantae > Streptophyta > Magnoliopsida > Santalales > Viscaceae > Viscum > Viscum album. Next base: position 72,867 of record CAUJRU010000615.1, read on the forward strand.
AAAATAAATAAATACCCCCATTTATCAGTGATAAAGAAAGCACTGATAAAGGTACACATTTATCAACTTTTTTAGTAATGATTAAGGGTAGATTTATTAACTCTTTTAGCTAGAGCTGATAAAGGCCCCCCTTTTATGAGCGCTTTTTTCTTAGTTTTGATAAAACCAAATGCATCTCATTCTTGGATCGTGGCATTGAAAGGGAGGAACCACCACATGTTTTATACAGATATCTACTTTAGGGGTAGTTTAAAACGCTTCCAAATAAAAAAATAACTGCCGCTAAATGACACATTTCTTGTAATGGATACATAACTCATTTATGATGTGCAGGAATCGACTACATGTCAATCATAAATATGATGGGACTGGTATGTGTTCAGTATAAAATTGTCATTTCATTTTAATGATATAATTATTAATAATTATTTAAGTAATTAAGGAAATTAAAAACTGATAATATCATTATTATATTTAGTAATAGTCAATATAATTTATAGAGATAATTAATTAACAATGGAATTGATAATTTATAATATAATTATTAATAAAAATAAAAAATTATTATTAATAACTAATTTAAAATTTACAATATAACCATTAATAATTAAATTAGTAGTGTAACTGATAATATAATTAATATATATTGTAACTAATAATATAAATAATCATATGTGAATTATATAACATTTAAATTAAAACTTGTTTATTTTTTAGGAACAACTACTAAGATATACATTGGTTTTATCAGGTGGAAAAACCATTATTAGAATGTTGATTATCGGAGAAATCCTTCTAATGTTAAAAAAATCCTTAAATTAAAAAAATTCTACCCTAATTTTGTAAAAAAAAACTCAAAATAATTTATAAATCGTTATGTTCAAAAAAATTTATTTGAAAAAAAAATTAAATTTATAAACAAAAATTTATTGTTTTTTGTTATAATCTATATCATAAGTTATTTAAAATATTAAATTAATGTCTAAATAAAAAAATTATAAATTCAGTTATTTTATCAGATTTCAGTTATTAAAATTAATAATCAAAACCAATAGAAAATATTTTATTAACCAATTTTTTTTTACTAACCAATAATCATTTTAGTATATCCCTTCCTTTTTTTATTCAGTTTTTAATTAACTGTTCGATCAACCTCCTATTTTCCCACCCATAGGTACAATTGGAGATAGGGAGGTAAGCTCTACAAAAATATATTTCCATTTTTGAGTGGTTAGATAAAAATTAAATTGATTAAAAATATATTGAGGGTATTATATATATATATATGAAATGTTTTATAAAGGTTTATACTATTCAAATGATAGATTATTGAATTAAAATCAAAATCAAATGTCACATGTGAGTCAAATTTTCTCAAAATCTATTATACATTATTAAATAAAAATTCAACAAAATTATTAGAATCTACAACATTGATAATTAGGTTTAAAAGGTTCGTTAAAAATCACCCAACATTGATGTGGGATGTGGATGTACCGATGTGTGGGGCGGAGCACGGTACAGTCACTCTGGGAGGTCATGGTAGAGGCAGAATGCGGATGAGGCGGGATGTAAATGTGCCGATGTGTGAGGATGTCCTGGTGGGGCGGAGTGCGATCATGTAATGCGTTCATGGAGGAGGTTGAACACATACGAAGCAGGGACGAATTGAGACAACAATTCATCAGCGCAGTCATAGAGGTGGTGGAATCGAGGTAGAGACGGAGGTGGTGTGTGGGGCAGCAAGTCTTCAGCTCTCCAGTTGGTGTAGGGATTTTCATTGAAATTACAAGAAAAAAACAATTATTATATATTTTTATTTATTAATTTCATTTTTCTAATTTTTATTATATAAATAACGAAAATAAGGTTAATAATAAATCTTTTTTTATTATGAATTGTACTTTTAAAATATATCATTTATATGTAAAAACATTTTGATATATTATTTATATATTTTATAATATATAATCACACACACACAAACATATATATGTAAACACAAACATATGATTATTAATATATAAATATACTGTAAATTATATTACATGATAAAAATATATAAATTTAAATATAATCTATATTTAATGTATTTGTATATTTATTTATATAGCTCAAATCACAATGTTATAATATTTATATATCACTATAAAAATAATGTTTTTAGGACTGGTATTTTATGATGGATTCCCACCGTAGAGAGTTTATTGTGATAATAAATCATTACAAAAAAACACCATGGAAAATCACAAAATAAATAAATAGATATAAATATAAATATATAATTATAACAAACTATATATATATATTAATATATGAAGAAATATCGTAATTTTTTAATATATTTTTTACTATTATCAACGCTTTTTTTATCACTGATAAAAGTGGCATTTATCAGCGCTTTTTTTCAGCACTAATAAAAGGGACCCCCTTTTAATAGAACCTTGACTATCAGTGGTTTTATAGAACTAATAAAGGATTTTATAATGCTGATAAAAATCTATTTTTTTGTAGTGATTATTTTATAGTTTCATTTGGGCAATTTGAATTTCCCGATCACCAATAAATATTCTCTGTTCATCACACTAGTGGTTATGAGTGGGAGATTCTTGGGGTATCCTACATCGATTATAAAGGGATCCAGTGTGTTAAATATATGTATAAGGGAAACCCTTGCCTCATGGGCTGGGATTAAGAAGTCCCAATACCATTTACATAGGCCTACAATTGTGCATGAAGATACCACACCAACACTCAAAGTCCTAAGGTTTAGATATGTATTCATATTTCCATATGTGACATAGAGAATCCTCCTAAACATCGGTATAGACATTAGTTATTATTTTTACAATAAACATGTAATTAAAACTAATATATGTATGCAATTTATTTGAGAGATTTTTATTTTTAGCATCATTCTAGTTAGAAAATGGCCTCTTAATGTTTTTTAATTATTTAAAAAACATAATATTAATTTCATAATATACACGACATCTTTAATCTATGAAAAATAATTTAAATAAGAATCAATAATCAAACTATTATTATTTTTAATAAAAATTAATAATGTTAAATATTTATGCAATAACTTATTTATTTTTTTTAGACTATAAGTGTGGCTTCTATGATGATCATTCAGGCATTCCAGGACCCGGTTTTGTAAAAATATTTTGACTTATCCCATATCAACAAATAAACTCCATTGTTTCCTTTCAAAAAATTCAATGAAAACTCATTTATTTAAAAATTAAATAAAATCAATGAAAATAATGTCCATTACTACGTTTTTAGAAAATAAAAAAAAATACTTCCTTCGAAAAAGAATAGAAAAAAAAATTTATTCATAAAATAATATCAACCATTCTCATAAAAATTAGAGTTTTTTTATTTTCCGTCAAAATAAAAATTTCCTTCTTATAAAATCAAATAATTATCAAATAAAAAAATCTACTTCAATTTAAAATAATTTTAAAAAATAAAAAATCAGCCTTTGATAAAAAATAAATAGATAACATTTTTTTAATGTATTTTTAAATGTAAAATAATGATGTTTTCCATTTAACTTTATGTATTTTAATTGAAAATTAAATTTTATTTGAAAGGATAAGGGGGATTTTTTTGGTATTTTAAATTTAAAATGAGATCATTTAGAAAAAGGTAAATTTTTTATTTATCTTAATATAAAAGAAGAAAATTAATTTTTATTTTCCAAATAAAAAATAAAAAATACAAATATATATATATAGATATATTTAAAATAAAATATTTTTTTAATTAATTTTTTAATATAGAAATTGTGTTATTTTTTTAAAAATTATAGGGGACAAATACTTTTTAATAAAATAGTTTTTTAATTTGGAATATATATTTGTTTATTATTTCATATGGAAAAGGGATTTTTTATTAATTTTTCTGAATTAAAATTTATTTTTTTATTTAATCTTTATGAATAATAAAAACTAAATTTTATTTTTTAAGTTAATTAATTCTTCATTTTAAATTTTTTATTTGAATTTAATTAATAAAAAATGAGTTTTTAAATTTTTTAATTAAAAAATATATTTTTTATATTGAGAGAGAATTTTGGTTTAAAATATCATTATGAAAAATTGCTTTATACTTATTGTTTACTCTTTGAATTATTAATGGAGAATATGAATTTTGTTTTTAATTTTCAATATATTAAAAATAATGTTTTATTATTTTTAAAACTGATCAACGCCCCTTCATGAAATCCATGGTGATATATGGTTGAAATCCCATTATATCTGAATTTACCTACTTCCTCGTCTAGCGACGCAACACGTACTCAAAGGATTTATGACCACAATTACTTCATGTCCTTTTCATTTTATGTCTGCAAATAGATATCATTGTCACTACAAAAAAATTGAATTTCCACAATAACAACTATAACTTTTTTCACAACGAAAATATATTTAACCGCGCTAAAAAACATTGTTGTCATTAACATCATTAAAATGAGGACCCATTTATCTTTGGTTTCATTAAAGTTGATAAATGCCATTCTACAGCAACATGTGGTTTGAATAACAATACACTGCACCAAATAAACCTGTATGAAAATGAACCAACATGAAAATTAGTAATTTAATTAAAATAAAAGATACAATGAAAACACTAAAAAATCATATTATATACATTTAAAACAATATTTTGTATAATTAAACTTGAATTTACTATCCACAAACATTTAAAAAGACCAATGTTTAATTTTCATTGGTATCTGCCACCCCCTTTCAAAAAAAAACAAATCATTGTATCAGTTTCCAAACAAACCACCCCAACCCAAGAAAAATAATTCACTTATATAATAAAACAATTATTATATAAATAATACTATAAAGAAATAAATTAAACATAAATATAAAAGAATATATTTTTAATAAGTCAATTTTAAATAAAAGGATACACATGGATCACTACTTGAGAAACAAATTTATGCAGTGCGACCCTTTAACTACGCTAAAAAATGCCTTGATAAAGGGGGTACCTATATCCATGCTAAAAAACCCACTAGTTAAAGGAGATTTTAATATTTCTATAAAAATGATGTTAAAAGTACCCCTTTATCAGTGTTTTTTTTCACTATCAAAGGTACCCCTTTATCACCAGTTTTTTTGTACTGTTAAATGGACTCTATTTATCAGAACTGTTTAGTAGCGTTAATAAAGGTGGATTTATCAATATTATTTACTAGTGTTGATAAATTTTATATTAGAAAAAATATATCATATTTCATTAAAAATAAAATATATTTTAGATAAGGCTAACTAGGCATTTACACATAAAATATAAGATATTTAGGGAAAATAGATTATAAAATAATTAAAAAACTATTATTAATTAATAATTTTCAAATTATTATTGTGTAATAGTCATTTATTAAAAATTTTAAGACATAATAAATTAAAAAATTATTAAAAGATCAAAAATTAATTAAAAATGTAACATGAATTTCAAAAGGTTATAACTTTTGATCTGGGTGTCCGTTTGAGCTCTTCCATATATCAAATCAAATCTTGAGATAATATCTACACACTAATGATATAGAGGATTCCCCTATTACATTTTCCAAGGCCCAAAATTTCTTATAAGACCATTAAAACTGAGCTTTTAGTTGGTGTATGCTATGTTTTTAACATTCAATGGAATTTCTGCCTTGTCTATGTGGTTCTTTTTCCTTTTTTAAGAAAGTGTTTTGTGTTGGAAGGTAGGGTCATGTATTGTGGCATTGTCTTAATTTGAAGGACGTTTTTTGGTACTAAAATATCAAACTACTCAAGTAACTGAAGGTTCCGGGCGCTGCAGAAGCTCGCTGGTGGTTGTGCCCACATGGCCTTTTTTCATTAACAATGATCAATCCGGGATCAATACGAGGATAAACTCTAGTCTCCATGGATCAAATCACAGAAATGGACAAATAAAAGGAATGTCCCTGAACCACAATGTAGGATCGTTAAAAGTTGATTAACATTAATTTAATCAATTGAAAATTAATGCCTTGTGGGTGTTCTTTCTTCGTTGATGTTTTTTATCACGTTCTGATGTGATTCGTCATTGCATCACTGAAGCCAAGTGTAGACTTCCTCCAGCGGTGATCCACACATGTACCTCATATCTCGAGATGTCGCCAAAGGAGTCTCCAGGTGTTAGAGTGGAGATACCTTTGCCTGCATTGTTCGCCTTAAATCATCCAGATATGATGGAAGAGGATCTCCCTCGGTCTTGAAATCATTCTTGGAGGAAGAGGTTCTTTCAACCTTGAAATAATTCTCCATATGTGTTGTCTTGTGCGTGGGAAAATAGTTGGGGTTATAAGGATATTTATAATTAGGTTTGAGGTTGTAGAGTTATGTCAATAAATAAATGTGTTAGGAATTTTATTTATTTCATTGAATCTTATTTAAAACCCCATGTCAAATAATTAATTCCTTAACATGCACCCACAATAATTATAATAAATATCATTTAAAATAATATTATATCCACAAAATCCTGACTGGAAAAACTACACCTTGTGTATTAATAAATACACGGCGTGTACTAGTGTTTCATTGAAAACTACATGGCGTGTACATTAAATTTACATGACATGTATATATTGTTTTCATTTATTCATTTATTTTCCATAAAGAAAACTACACAGCATGTAATAGTAAATACAAGGAGTGTACTTATTTTCCATGAAAAAATACACTGCGTGTAATCTTTAATACAAGACGTGTATATCTGGTTTTTCATTTCCTTCTTCCTCCATCATTAAAACGATTTAGGCTTGCTTGAGTAATTATTAAACCACGTACGTGAATAATATTTATTCTACTTGAGATACTTGAATACACTTAGTGTGTGACCCTCTAGGCCTCTTTCTCATTAGTATTATACGGGCTTGCCTAATGTCCAAGATTACTATGTAGCAACGGGTCAAGGAACCCAAGAGAAAGAATTTGACACTGCATTGACATATCACCTCATATGAACGCTTACTGTGTAATTTAATCCCATTGTCTTGATATCTTATCAAGCAGGTTTAATGGTAGTTTCGTAAACCTATATGCTTGATCCGTAATTCTATGACTACATGAAATAAACTCTTCGTTCACACCATGGGAATGTAATTTAATGCGACATTTCTATTTCAATCAAAGGTCCGAGATATCAAATTCCATAAATGGAAGGGAGAAATCCTTCCTCGACTTATCCATTAACAACATGTCACTCATGAAGCAACCAAGGTACCCTACTTCCCGCCAACTATCTGCATGAAGGTTTCTGTTAGTAAATCTAGGTGTGCGAGTCATGACATGAGTTAATGATAATCTTGCAGTCTAAGGGCCATTACACATGCTCGTAGATAGAAATTTCCCATGACACCAATTCATTCAGAATTGCTTCTGGAGGGACTGTTCTCATAATATCCCATCTTGGAGATTATCAAGTGTGAACACCATGAGAGAGAGTCTCGTCTTCTTATGAGTACTTGCACATGATGGTCTATATACTATGTGTCCTATCATATTATGTCATCCAACCATAGAATTTTATTAAAGAATATTGTTATTTAATTTCAAGGTTCTCATCACAGCGGGGATCTACCATGACCTTATCAATGCAACAAATATTCCAGGACATTATTATATTATAGTCATGCAGAATAATGAACTATATATTATAAGTGAACATTCATGTAATCAAAGTACAAAACAGTTGTTTCTCTGGACACCAAACCTTACAAACTCCCACTTGGCCTAGAGCCAAGTGCCTACGACTTTTAGTCCGCTAGACCTCACATTATGATCATGTTTCTACTGAGTCAAGGATTGAGTCAAAGGGTACGCCACGTTGTCTTCTGTGGAAATGATGCTCACAGCAACTTCACCTATCTGTGGAAAATCCCTCAAGAGATGATACTTCTGATGTATGTTCTTTTTCCGCTGATGTGACCATGGCTCTTTTGTAAGTTCCACCACTGATGTATTATCACAATTGAGTGTGATAGGATCTTTACTGCTCGGTACTACATCCAGCTCTTGGATGAAGCATTAAATCCTTACTGCTTATTTAGCTGCCTCAGAAGCTGCGATAGACTCAGACTCCTCTGTAGAATCAACCACCACACTTTTCTTTGTGCACTTCCAGCAAACTGCACCTCCATTAATACTGAAGATGTATCCCGACTATGACTTCATGTCATCCTGATCAGTCTGGAAACTATCATCTACATGTCCTCTGATGACTAGTTCCTCATCTCCTTCATAAACGAGGAACATATACATAGTATGCATCAGATCCCTAAGGATCGTCTTTACTTCCATCCAATGGCGGTCTCCTGGATCACCTTGATATATGCCTACTGCACTTAATGTGTAAGAAACATCTAGCCTCGTATATAGCATAGCATACATGGCTGACCCAATCATGGATGTGTAAGGGATCCATTCCATTCTCTTTCTTTCATCATGTGTCTGAGGAAACATTTTCTTGGAAAGATGAATGCCACGTGACACTGGAAACAATCCCCTCTTGGAAAATTCCATACTGAATCTGTTCAGGATATTGTCAATATATGTACTTTGACTCAGGTCCATCATTCTCTGCGATCTCTCACAATGGATATTGATCCCATGAATATATGTTGCCTTTCCCAAAGCTTTCATGGAGAAGAATTTATGAAACCATTCCTTAACAAACTATAAGATAAGTATTTCGTTTCCAATTAGTAATATGTCATCAACATATACTATTAGGAAAATGACTGCACTTCCACTAAACCCCTTGTAGACACCAGGCTCACATTCATTCTTAACAAATCCAAATTCCCTTAAAGCTTCATCAAAACGAACGTTTCAAGACCTTGATTCTTTCTTTAATCCATAAATGGATTTCTACAACTTGCATACCTTGTTGGCGTCCTTTGGAGTCACAAACCCTTCAGGTTGTGTCATGTATACATCTTCCTTGAGGTTCCCATTAAGGAATGCTGTTTTGACATCCATCTTCCAAGTTTCAAAGCCATGGTAAGCGAAAATGGCCTATAGGATTCTGATGGATTTCAGCATCGCAACCGGTGAAAAAGTTTCATAATAGTCAATTCCTTGACGATGTCTACAACCTTTTGCAACCAGTCATGACTTATAGGTGCTGACCAGCCCCTCCACATCCAGTTTCTTCTTGAATACCCATTTATTACTAATAGGCCTTACATCAACTAGAGTATCTACCAAAATCAATACTTGGTTTTGGTACATGGAATCCATTTTAGAATTCATGGATTCTTGCATCTTGGCCACATATGTGCCTTCAAATGCTTCATTGTAGGTATTAGGATCATCATTGTCAACCAATAATGAGTCATCATCCTCAGTGACAAGAAAACCATATCATTCTGGTTCTCTCACCTCTATCATGCTCCTACACAATTCTTATGTCTCTGGAATAGATTGTTCATCCAAGGGGCTTTTTGGAATCTATTCTCATACCAACTCTTGTGTATCTTGAGCCTTGACATCATTGAAGTCTAACTCCCTCCCACTGTCTCTTTTAGATATGTGCTCCCTCTCAAGGAATATGGAGTGTCTTTCCAATGTAACCATTTTTTCTGAGGGGTTATATTGGTAATATCAACTTGTTTCTTTGGGATATCCTATAAAGATACACATTGTGCCTCGGGGTGCAAGTTTGTTACCTGAAGAGGCCTTAACAATTGCTTCGCTACCCCACACTTATAAATTCGATAACATGGCTTTTCCTACACTCCATAACTTGTATGGAATACCATTTATCGATTTACATGGTACTTGGATTTGTATGTGTGCTGGTTTTTGTAATGCATATCCCCAAAAGGATAATGGAAGACTCGCATGACTCATCATTGATCTCACCATGTCCAATAGGGTGCGGTTCCTCGTTTCATTTACACCATTCCACTAATGTGTGTAAGGAAGAGTGAGTTGAGATAGAATCCCAAACACCTATAAGAAATCAATGAAGTCGTGATTATGATATTCTCCTCCTCTGTCTATGCAGAGTTTCATAATCTTCTTACCAAGCTGGTTCTCAACTTCATTCTTGTATTCATTGAACAGATCAAAAGAATATGACATATGCCTCATTATGTAAATATAACCATATCTGCTAAAATCATCATTAAAAGTTATGATGTACGAGAACCCACCCCTTGCTTCAACTGGAAATGGTCCACACACATCTGTATGAACTAATTCTAGAATCTCTTTAGCTCTTTCACCATTCCTACTAAATAGGGCTTTGGTCATTTTTCCTTATAGACACGCATGACATACACCAAGTTGTTTTAGTTCGAAAGAATATAAATATCCATCTTGATGTAATTTTGTCAAACGTTTCTCATTGAGATGACCTAGCCAGTGATGCCAAAGTTCGGTGTGAAATGAGTCATGTGAATTTACTTTGACATCGATTTCCATTACTTGGTTTGTGTAGTATAACACATAAAGGCCATTATATAAATGTGCCCTACCAAAACAAATGCTATCTTTATAAAAGTAGCATCATTCATTTCCAAACGTGAACATGAATCCCTCAGTATCTAATCTGGATACTGAAATAATGGTTTTAGTAACAGAAGGCACATAATAAAAACCCTTTAACACCAAGATCATTCCAGTTGGAAATGTGAGGTGGTAGTCCTCGACAACAACAACAACAATTCTGGCTCTGTTGGCTACTCGTAGATCTACCTCTCCTAGATCAATCTTCATGAATCTACACGATTCTTGTATTTGGATATATATGTGAGAAACACAAGCATTATCTAATACCCATTTAGTAAAAACAGATAGATTTCATTCGATAACAAATGCACCAGAAGCTTCCCCTTATTTCCTTGGTTGGGTGAAATTTTTCTTCTAGTGGCCCTTCAGGCCACATGCGAAACAAACAACATCATATTCCACTGCATCCCCATTGATCTTCTTTTTCTTGGAATCCCTTGAAGAAGCTTTAGGATTATATCTCTTCTCCTTTACTTTCCTTTTATTCATTATAAGGACAGATGTCTTTTCACGCTTCATGTCATTATCTACTTTGCGAATAAGGATAAGGTGATCAGATAGAGTCTTCTCAATGTTGTTCATGATGAAATTAACAACAAAGTTCAAGAATCTCTCGGGGGAGTGATGAAAGAATGAGATCGGTGCCCAGTTCATCGGGGAGTTTAAACCCTAGAACCTACAGGCGCTCAATGTAGCCAATGATCATGACTACATGAGGCCCAGCTAGGGCACCCTCTCCAATCTTTCTCTGAAACAGAGCCTTGGAGATCTCAATCCTTTTCTTGTCTTTCTCTCTCTTGGCATAGACCACTGAGGTGCTCGAGCATGATATAGGCATCCATGTCTTCATGAGACTTCATGAGCTCACTATACATCTATGATAACATCAAACATTCAATGTCGAGAGCATCGTTCAAATTTTGATTATAGACTAGGAAATCTTTATCACCCACCCATGGGGAAGGAGAATCAAGAAGTGAGGACTCCAACACGTACAACTTTCATTCATCGCGTAGGATAACCCAAAGGTGCATAAACCATTCCTAAATGTTACTGCCGATGAGGATGTTGTCTTTATCTAGAATTGATCGTAGAAAACATGTGGTTGATGTGTTTGTCATTAGGATTTAAAAATTTAAATACCAGATTTATCAATACATTTTTTATTGAATTTTTAGGAGAAATAACAAATGAATTTAATTAATTCTCCCACTATTTTTTCAAGTCCCAATTCCCCTCACCATTGAACACATAATGTCTAGTTTCTTTGACATTTTAGTGGAAAGGATCCATATATCCCTTTGCATAACCCCAATAAGGGTTGGTCAAGATATTTGATGGTATTTAGGTTGGCAGGACTTTTCCAACTGTGAGTTTACAGTTCCTTGATATGTTTAGTGGACTCCCCAATCCTAAAATCCTGACTTGGATTTCCTCAACTCTTGCCTCCAAAATTACATCAATTCTAGCAAGGTCTACTCCCCTTGATGTAATATGGTTGTGTCAACCTGCATCCTTTCATAAGGTCTTATTTTATAAAAGTAAGTGTCCCAACAAGGGTTGGTCAAACACATAGTTTTATTGTGTCTTTCCCTTAATCAAGTAACAGAAGGCTTGGTCTTACTTAATATGTTATTTGAGGGATTTTATTATTTATGTGTAGTTTTTCATTATCACATGCTTGTTAATATTAAGTGATGCATGCTTAAGTGATTAACCATTTTCTGATAATGTTTACGCATAGTCTGGTTTTTATTTTATTACATCTTTGCATGCTTGTTCATTTTATTAACTATGTGATCTCGACAACACATACATAATCAATAAACCATGCAATTTAGACAAAAATAAAATAATATTTAATGATCATGAGCTTCTATTGGGTAGATTATCCAGCGGTCTTTATAAGCTAACCCTGACCTAGGGAAAACACCTTGAACCGGATGGTCCGTGTTTTGCAGCTCCCACATGTCCACCTTTGTATATTCTTGCATCGATTTCACCTCAGCATCGGGAATTGAACCATCTCCTATGGCTTGGGGAGATCCTCCATTACATGGGTTTACATTAAATAAACCATGGGAACGTAGGCCCTACATTTTATTGGAAGAAAGCTCGAAGGCCAACAAATTTAAATTAAATAAATTTAAATGAAACCATATACATACAAAGGATCTTTGTTCTATCTCATGATTATCCATGGCGTGAAACAACATTTACGCATATTTAGAATTCAAATTGTTTTAATCGTTCTTTCATTTAAGATATGTTGTGCTCGAATTCAATTAATTGTGATCTTATAATTAATTAATTATTTACCTTAATTTCATTTCTGAATTTCCTTGAGATTCTTCTCATCCATATTCCTTGTATGGGTCTTTGTACATTGAAGAAAACCTTGTGAAATTCCATTTCGGGAAAGAACATGGCGTGCAGTTAATAATTACATGACATGTATTTCTTTTAACTCTTTATCCAAAGTACACGCCGGGGGCTTTGGCGTGTTCTTTGTACTTTTGAAATTTTGGTGTACACGACGTGTAGATGAATCATACATGGTGTGTACTTCCTTGTTAAGTGGTAACCAGCCTGGCGATCCCGTGTACGCGGTACACGGCTTATCATTCCACACGGTTTCACCTGGGTCGGAACATACTACACGACATGTTGCTCTAACATACATGTCGTGTATTCCGGTTCCACGCGCCGTTCAATTCTAGTCAACATGGCGTGATTAATACTTAGGAATATTCAATTTACATGACGTGGTTTTGTGGACCAGTGCCAGTTCATTGAACCTAAGTACACGATGTGTAGTTTTAATTACACACCATGTAATCCCGTGTTGTACAGACAGAAAGAGCGGCCTCTCCAGATGAGTTCCTTGTTTGATTTTAATCAAAAATTAAAATTAAAAGGTCGTTTCTTTGATATGAATTGAGAAAAAATGGAGGAAGAATAGATCTCATTTATTCAGATTAATAGAACGATGTATTTCGAATTGATTCAAATATAAATGCGTAAATTATCAACAAAAATTAAATAAATATAATCAACGTTGTAACAACCCTCTGATACCATTTGAAGGTTCCGGACATAGCGGAAGATCTTGGGAGGATGTGACCACTTGGCCTTTTGTCATTAACAATGATCAATCCGGGATCAATACGATGATTAATGCTAGTCTCCACAGATCGAATCACAGAAATGGACAATGAAAAGGAAAGTCCCAGAACCAAAAAGTTGGATCGTTACAGGTTGATTATAATTGATTTAATCAATTCAAAATAAATACCTTTTTTGTGTTCTCTCTTCATTGATGAATTTGATCACGTTCTGATGTGATTCGTCATTGCATCACAGAAGCCATGTGTAGACTTTCTCTAGCGGTGATCCACACATGTACCTCGTTTATCAGGACGTCTCCAAAGGAGTCTCCAGGTGCTAGGTATTGTTCGCCTTAGATCATCTTGATTCGATGGAAGAGGATCTCTCTCGACTGTGGGAGCATTCTTGGAGGAAGTGGTTCTTTTGGCCTTGAATGAATTCTCCAAAGGTGTTATCTTAAGTTTAGGAAAAGAGATGGGGTTGTGAGGATATTTATAATCAGGTTTGAGGTTGTAGAGTTATGACAATAAATAAACGCGTTACGCGTTTTATTTAATTCATTGACTCTTATTTAAAACCCCATGTCGAAGAATTAATTCCTTGACATGCGCCGACGCTAATTATAAAAAATATCATTCAAAACAATATTATATCCTCAAAATCCTGACTGAAAAAACTACATGGTGTGTATTAATAAATACACGGCATGTACTTGTTTTTCATTGAAAACTACGTGGCATGTACATTTAATGTACATGGAGTGTATATCTTGTTTTCATTTATTCATTTATTTTCCATAAATAAAACGACACAGCATGTAATAATTAATACACGGTGTGTACTTGTTTTCCATGAAAACTACACGGTGTGTAATCATTAATACATGGCGTGTATATCTTGTTTTTCATTTTCTTCTTCCTATATCATTAAAAAGATTTAGGATTCCTTGAATAAATATTAAACCATGTACGTGAATAATATTAATTATACTTGAGATACTTGAATACACTTTGTGTGTGACTCTCTAGGCCTCTTTCTCGTTGGCATTAGGCGGGCTTGCCTAAAGACCAATATTACTGTCTAGCAATGGGTCAGGTCACCCAAGAGAAAGAAGTTGACGCCGCATTGACGTACACCTCATACGAATGCTTAACGTGTAATTTACCCCATTTTTCTTGATATCTCATCAAGCAGGTTTCATGGTAGTGTGATAAACCTATATGCTTGATCTGTCATTCTTTGACTACCTGAAATAAACGCATCGTTCACACCAGGGCCATGGAATTTAATGCGATAGTTCCATTTCAATCAAAGGGCCAAGATATCAACTTCCATAAATGGAAGTTACAAATCCCTCCTCAACTTATCCATTAACAACATGTCACTCGTGACACACCCAACATACCCTACTTCCCGCCAACTCTCTGCATGATGGTTTTTGTTAGTAAATCTAAGTGTGCGAGTCATGACATAAGTTAATTATAATCTTCTAGTCTAAGGACCATTACACACACTCATAGATAGAAATTCCAAATGACACCAAGACATGCAGAATTGCTACTAGCAGGTTTGTTCTCACAATCACCCATCTTGGAGATTACCATGTGTGAACTCTATAAGAGAGAGTTTCGTCTTCTTATGAGTACTAACACATGATGGTCTGTATACAATGTGTCCTATCATAGTATTTCATACTACCATAGCACTTTATTTAAGAATAATATTATATCATTTCAAGGTTCTCACCACATCGGGGATCTTCCATGACCTTATCAATGCAACGAATATTGCAAGACATTATTATATTATAGTCATGCAGAACAATTAACAATATATAATAAGTGAACATTCATGTAATCAAAGTACAAAACAATTGGTTCTCAAGACACCAAACCTTACAGTAACCAAATTGTTGTTATGTTTGAATCCCTGAGTTCCAATTCTTTGTTATTCATTGAGTTCTATGGTTGATCTTCCTTTCATGATATGGGAAAATCATGGGACATGATATATAGGATTTGTGAGTAATTTTATGGTTCTCTCCTCATTATGGGTGATTTCAATGATATTTATTCATATCATAAAAACGAAGTGGCCTCTTATGGAGTGATGAAACTATAAAGGATTTTAAGAAATTCCTACTTTTAAACTCCCTCCATGATCTAGGATTATCAGGCTCTCCTTTCACATGGAAAATGGGTACCTCAATAATGGGTTGCATCGCTGAAAGACTAGACAATTTTTTTGGATGGATGACTCAAAATCTATCTTCCATGCATACTCAATTGAACACTTGGCCTTGGTTGCCTCTGACCACTCTTTGATACTTCTTTCAATATTCCCCCAAAAGAATTGGTGTAGAGGTGGGTGTACATTTAGGTTTGAGAGTTTATGGCTCTACGATGGGAGTTGTGTGGATTCCATTCATGCTATTTGGGTGGGGGGTCAGAAATAGTGCTTTAGCTCTCAATACCAGAATGATAGTATCAAGATGAAGAATTAGAGTTCAACTCGGTTTAGGCCCATAGACAGACACATTAATAGGGAAGAATGGTGGTTAAAATTTATCTATTCCCGGAATTTTTCCGAGTCTATGATTATGTATATCTCAAACCTTGAGTGGTATTTGAATTTTCTGCTTAAGGAAAAGGAAATACACTCGATCATTTAGGTATGATAATCTAACATTAACGAAGGTGACCATAACACTACTTTCTTCCAACAATTAGATACTAAGATAAGGTGAAAACCCCACATCTCCCACCTTGAAGATTTTCATGGTAGATTGATATGGGATGCAGTTAGATTTCATTAAATTATTCTAGATTTATTTGGAAATATTTTCAAGGTAGAATACATTAAAATCACTCTTAGTCTCACCAACTACATCCCAATAATTTTTTCTGATGATATGAACTGTTCATAGAGAGGGAAAATTCGGATGATGAAATGTGAAGGGATCATCACCATTTTAATTCTATGAATATTTTTTGTCATGGCTTGTTTCATGCCCATTTCTTCAAATTGTTTTGGCATATTTTTTGTCTGGACATGATCACGAAGATGATGGATTTCTAGGAAGGTATCAATTTCTTTGAAAATATTAACTAGACTGTTATTACCCTCTTCCCAAAATCTAAATTCCCCAAGTAGATTACATTGTACCATCCAATCATACTCTGCAATGTTATATACAAAATTTATTCTAATATTTTGGTGTCTATGTTGAGAGTTTTTCTCCTTCTTCTGGTGTTTTACGATAAGAGTAATTTTTTCTCATAGAGGACCATTAATGATAATGAAACCATTTTCTATGAGATATCCCACTACATGATGACCCTCTCCATAGAAAAAAAGGAGTCATGGCCTTGAAACTAGATATTATTAAAGACTATGACATAGCCGAATGTCATTTTCTCGATCTTGTACTATCAAAACTGGGATTTGGAGCTAAATGGATCCTTAACATTATGAAATATGTTAATTCAGTTTGATATATAATCAACATCAATGGGGATTAGTTGTCTAGTTTCACACCCTCGAGAGGTTTTGGATAAGGGGACCTAATATCTCCCTACATTCTCATTCTTATAGAGAATGTTTTTTCTCATATCCTATTAAAGGCGATAGATCATGGGGATATTCATGGATCCAAGGTATGTTTCAATGTTTCTCATTATTTCTTTTCTGAAGATATCTTCCTGTCTGCTCAGGCTACTACCCTTGAGTGTTACTCAATCATGATGATTTTTAACCTTTTTGAGAAGGATTCTAGGAAATGGATTAATTCCTCTAAATTTTGACTATCCTTCAACAAAGGTGTTATAATGATGATGCAACAATATATTCAGAGATTATGTAGGTTTAGTATGGTCAAGAAACGTTACAAATTCCCGGGGCTCCAAACTTCTATCAGAAGATCAAAGAAACATGTTTCGTGTCAATCATGGACAAAGTTGATAATTTGATCAGTGTTTGGTCTGGTAGAAAAATATCCAATGTGGGGAATGAATTGATAGTAAAATATGTGTCCCATGTTTTCCCCTCATATGCCATTTACTTTTTCATGTTCCCAGTTACCCTTGTTGATCGGATTCATTGTCGGATGGAAAACTTATGGTGGGGTTCTACTAAGGGAAAACACAACACCCACTGGATCATGTGGGATAAGATTTTTGTTTCAAAGTCATGTGGTGACTTTTGGATTAATAACCATCAATGGTTCAATGATGATCTTTTGAAAAAACAAGGGTGGCACCTCATGTCCTGTACTAATTCCCTTTTCTCCATGGTCTTTCGAGCAATGTATTTCTCAAAGTATGACTTCCTACATGCTTCTGTTGGAACCATGACTAGATTTATGCAGAGAATATTCTGTGGTGTTATCCTTCTGATCAACTATGGCAGTGTTTGGAGGACTACTGATGGGAAGATGGTGAATGTATGGGGAGACCAGTGGTTGGTCAAGGGGGTCATCATTAGAGTATCTTTTCCTATCATTCCAAGGTTCAAATATGCAAAATTACACAACCTCATTGATGGTTATTTAGAAGAGTGAGATTGGATAATGTTTGTGGTTGGTTAAATGAAACATATCGATGAATTATCTTTATCATCCTGAATTCATTTGGGGTGGGAGGTGACAAAATCTACTTGTTTGGGGATGCTTCTAGGAAGTACACTTTTAGGTCGGGGTACATTAATTTGTTGCATAGGTCTACTCAGGATCATCCAGAGGATCGATGGAAAACAATTTGGGCACTCTACAACCCCCCCCCCCCCCAATTCATGTTTTTATGGGTGTAGGTTTTATTGGGTGTCCTACTGATGTGAAGCATTCTTACTCAATGACACATGTGGGAGGATCATGTGTTCCCCATGTGATTTCAACAGATTGAAACTACTTTTCATACTATTCTTCTCATCCTGGGAGTGGCTGGAGTGTGGAATGAATGGTCCCCAGGGTGTAAGGAGTCCATAGTGCCATCTTTGGAGTTGGCCCATGTTTTCAATGATTGGGTTTCCTCTTTGGATCCAAAGGCTCTGGGGTTAGTGTGTACTTTTTCATGACTTGTTTGGTCTTATAAGAATAAATGGGTTTTCGAAGAGAATTCCTCACTTGATCGAATTTGGGTAGATAAGGCAATGAATGGAATACCTAGTGGATGTCGAACAAGGAGTGGCTATCAGTGCTCTAATCACAGAAAACTCAATGTTTCTAGCTTATCCCTCCTGAATGATTCATTAACATCAATACAGATGCGGTTGTCTCGATAGTTTCTTGAATTGGGGTGGTGCTCATTGCCCGACAACATAATGGCTAGGTGATTGATGCTCGATTCATGGTTTTCCATGGATTTTGGATCTCATTTTTCAAGGAAGCATCATCAATTATTCAATTGATCCTCCATTCCCTGGCTAAAGGATGGAATTAGGTGGCTTTGGAGTCTGATTGTCTTGAATCCGTTAATGATTTGTTAAACAAAGGATAGAATTCATCTTTTGTATTATTCTAAGAAAAATAGGGTCTCTTTCTATTTCATTATCAATATGAAAATTCTCCTTAATCTTGTGTGGGGTTAATGTTGAAGCCCACTAGCTAGCGATCTATAGGAAGTCTTGGGATAACCATTTTTGGGTTGATCATTTTCCTGATTGGATTTTCTTGTATATTTCAATTGATCAATAATATATCTTTTCTTTATTTAAAAAAATATTGATATTAATTTTTGGAAATTTTATCATTTTTCATAATGTTGTTTTATTTACAATCAAATATATAAATATATATGAATATTTCATATATATTCACACATAAATATTTAATTTTATAAATATATATGTAAACATATTTATATGTCAAGTATATTTCTAAATATATAAACCTTATCTAAATAAAAATTAATATCCATTTTATTTAAAATAAAAATGTATAAATATTTATATACATATACAATTACTGTATATATAATGTTTATATATATAAAAATATTTATTTGTGCATTGACAAACTGATATATATTTATCTATATATTCTAATATATGTATATACATATTAATATATAATATATGTAAATATATATAAATGGATGTAATTATAATTATAGATGAACATACATATACAAATATATATATATGTTTTTGTATGTATTTATAAACGCACAAACACACACACAAAATTTATTATATATATGTATTTAAATAAATAAATATATATTTCTATAAATATAAGGATAAAACAATAAAATAAAATGAAATAAATATACATATATAGATATATCATAAAATACATCAGAAAATGATATAGGGGAGTGGAAAAGGAGTGAGATTATGAGGGATGTCTTAGTTTTGAAACCCAGCAGAGATAGGGGCACATGCTGGTGGGTGATGCATGTCCCTAGTGCTGTTAAACCTTGGGGGGGATTCCTAGAACTGTAAAAGGGATGGGGAGGATAGACTATCACTGTTAAAAGGGGGTTGAGCATAAATAAATGTGGGAAGGGAACACCCTTCAATTTGTAGATTTATTTTAAATTTTTTGGACTTTTATCAGCGCTAAAAAATCATCAATAAAGGTCCATTTTATCATCATTTTTTAAGCATTGATAAAGGACCCCATTTTTCATTGCTGTTAATGGGGCCTTTATTAATGATTTTTATTATAATTGATAAAAGGGACCCCTTTTAGTATTTCCAAAGTTAATAACACTTTTTAACATAGTAAATGACCATTTTGCGAGCTGTTAATGGTCATATATATAGTTGTGAAGTCATACCAATCACCTGATGCATAAGATTGAGGTGGGTTTGATTCCAATAGATCACAAATGACTTAGGGAACATTGTTATAAAGTTTCAAAAAAATCACAATATATTTTAATTTTAAATAATTATAGATAATAATTAAATTCAGTTAAACATAGGGGTCAATAGCGAGATCTTAAATCCTACTCGATGGTGGGGGTTTGTAAGAAAACATATGGGATAATGGAAATGGAAGGCCTCTGATCATCATGGTGACCGAAGGCAAGACTGAAACCCAGGCAGGATGGTGAGGGATAAAAATGAGTGTCAATCCTTATTTGAGGATGGGGTCGATGAAATTAGGGGGAAAAGCCACTTTAGTAGGGTATGGTGATTTTCCAGGAAGGTTGCCGACATTATTATCAGATCTGTCCACCCAGATGATCTTCCCCATAGTTCCTAAATGAAGCTATGGTTTCGGTTTCTGGGTCGGCAGTTAAATGGATGGATGGCTACCTTGGGGGGTTTTCAATAAAATCCTAATTCTATGTTTCTCTACCATAGTATTTCAGGCTATATGCATTTTACTATTAACTAATTAGATTTTCTACCATTTATAATTTTCTTTGCCTTTATTTGGGGCATGTTGTGTTTGGAGATTAAGTCTTGTAATGGGTTCTATCTCGATCCAACATAAAAGGGATAATAATTTTCTAAATATAGGGGTTTCCCTAATTATTCTAAAAATAATTTTCACTAAAAAATAAAATACCAAAAACAAAAAATTACTATAAAATATAAACATTTATAATATAAAAAAATTCTGCATTAAAGAACACAATAATAATTTCACAAAGACGGTGGGGGTTAACTCTATTAGATGGAGGTAAATCCATACCTAAACTATGTGTAAGTCACCACATATACTCCATAATCTGATCATTTTTTTTGACACTTCTACTGACGTTGCTACTCATGATGTTGTCGCTACTATTCCTACTCTATAAATAATCTCTGAACTATTTCATCCTGACCCCAATGTCGTGCATCGTACTCTACAGATGTGAATGATTATGATCTCATACAAACTACATTTTGTGATAAATTATAAAATCACTGCAATTCCATGGTAACTAGTCGTATTTGATCGTAAACCAATGTCAATCACCATGAAGTTTAAAATTTAACTTTTCACTTCCAACGACAAATTTGTCTCATCAAAACATGCCCACACGAGGCATTGTCCCCACCATCAGTATTACCCTAACTCCCAAACCTATGTCAAATATTTTTCTAATATATCTCATATATTTATAATAATATTAAATAATGATAAAAAAATTAAATAATATTAAGATAAACAACTTAATAAACCGTAACCATAATCGGTTACTGTCTCTCACCAGCAATCATTCCAATATTACTATCATTGTACATCCTATTTTACACATAAAACTATGTAATATATGGATAAACCATAAACAATATGAATGTATCGTATACATATCATATTAAATAATATTATTTACCAACATTTGATGATGTATTCTAAAAGTACGACTCTCAACTCTACGTGTGACATCCTGCCAGCCCTAATTCTATTAACTATAACATGGTAGCCTCATGAATGTATCATATGTCCAGTAAGATAAAAATACCAATGAATACTAGGTGGGGAAACTACCATAGAAATAGGTTTTCACAGCGCCACCCTTTTGCATCGATAAACAAACACTTATAAATGGGGTACCTTTATCAGTGGTAAAAAAAGAACTGATAAAAGTTACTTTTAACAGTGCTAAAATTGTGCTATTAAAAGTTCCATTTTATTAGTAATTTTTTTCCACTTTTAAAGGGACCCCATTTATGAGTGCTTTTTTAGTAGTGCTAATAAAGGGGGTCTTTATCTGTTCTTTTTTTACTAGTGCTCATAAATGGTATATTTAAAAAAATTGATTAAAAATTATATATATTAATATATAAATATATAAATATATTTATATTTTTGTAAATAATATATATATATATATATTATATGTTTTAGATAAGTATAGATAAAATTTACACCTAATATATAAGATATTTAGTGAAATATATTATAAAATATATAAAAACTATTATTAATTAATAAATTCCAAATTATTATGATTTAATAATCATTTAATAACAATTTTAAGACACAAAAAAATCATAAGATTAATAAACGATCTAAAATAAGTTGAATATTTAACTCAATCCTCAATCAACAATAAGTTTTGATCTTATTGTTTGTTTGATCTAAACTACATATCAAATCGAATCCTAAAATGAGCTCTATGCACTAGTGCCATTTGAGAACCCTCTTTCACATTTTTCTAGGCCAAAAAATGCTCAAAAGACCTCCAAAACTGAGTTTTTAGTCGGGATACCCAAACATTTTAACATTCGATGGAATTTTAGCCTCATTTATGAGGGTAATTTTTTCCTTTTTCTGTGGGGATTGAATTTATTCATACAGATTACATTCATATTGATATTATGGATTTAAAATTTTATCATTTTGACAATGTAGATTTATTTTTAACGAAATACATAACAATATATACATATTTTTTATATATTCACAAAAAGAAAAATTTATAAATAAATAATTAAACATCTTTACATATAGAATATATTTCTCAATATATAATCTTTATCTAAATATAAACTAATATACATTTTATTTAAAACACAAATATATGAATATTTATATACCTATATAGTTTGTGTGTGTGTCTATATATATATATATATTAGTGTGAGTCTGTATTAACTAACTGATATATATTATTTATATATTCTAACAAATGAATATTCATATTAATATATAATATATGTAAATATATATAAACATGTATAATTATACATACAAATACTCATATAATATATATATGTGTGTGTGTGTGTGTGTTGTATATGTGTATTTATTTTGTTATTTTTACACACAAAAAACATATTTTAAAAACAAATTTAAAAGTAATATTATAAATATATACTAATATACAAATAAATTTACGGATAAAAAATATAAATATATATATATATACAAATAGATGTAAGTATAAATATATAAATATATAAATATATATATATTAATAATTATATATATTAATATATAAATATATATTAATATAAATAAATATTAATATAGGAATAAATATAACTAAATATTTATATAAATAAATAGATATATCATTAAAGGGAGAACCAAACAAGATGAACGAGTGGTAAAAACTAATACACATGTGGCCTTTCACAATGCGAAAAATGGACTTTAATAGGGCTAAAAAAGTGATGTTAATCACAATGATGATAAGTGGGGCCTTTTATTAGTTATTTTTTAGTGCTGATAAAGGCATATCCCCATGGAATGTTTTGTTTATATAACAACACACCCAAAATCAAACCTGCAATTAAAAATGTACACCCAAAATCAAAGCTGCTATATATAATTGATTGACATCATCAATACAAAAATTCCCACCCAGAATATATAGAAAAAAAGATGATATTTACATTTCAAACAAAAAGTTTTATAAAATTACTTTTACAATGGTCGAAAAAACATTCTAAAACAATAATATTTCATATTTTGATGATCGTGATCCCCTCTCAATAATGTCCTACCATGGTATTAGTTGTCGAACAAATCATCTCAATCCGAGAAAAATATTCCACCTATATAAAAAAATATTATGTTAGTAACACTATAAAGAAATAAATTTAATATTAATATGAAATAAAACCATAATAAATGTTAAATATATAATAAAAATTGCACATTTGGAGTTATACTAATCATTTTGTGTGCCCTATTGAGGAGGGGTTGAATCCTACACGTTACAAATGAGTTATAGATCATTTTCATAAAAAGTTAAAACAATCAGAATGTGTTTTCTCAGTTTTAAGTATGTCACTTGTTCTTTTACTAAAATTAATGTAAATTATAAAAAATGTAATATTTGGAGTTATATTGGCACACCACGTGTCGTATTGGGGTACAAATGATTCATAACTATCCAACATTACTGATGGATCATTTTATTAAAGTAACAAAACAATCCAAATTCTTTTTTTTCAGTTGGTTCGTTGTGTTTTTTTACTAAAATATCATTTTAAACTAGAAACACACATTTTCAGTCATACTGGTCATATCGTGCGTCGGTTTGACGTAAGACTGTGTCATACACATCATGAATGACTTATGATTTTCTGACCTAAATTCTCAATGAAATCAGAGTTTGTTTTCTTGGTTTTATGTGAATGAAAACTTTTGAACTAAAATTTCCATTTTAAACAAATAACAGAAACATTTGGTCATACTGGTAACATTGTTCATCGGATTCATGTTAAATTCACTCCAACACATCACAAATGACCCATGGATCATTCTATTAAACCATAAAAACAATCCTAATGAATTTTTATTTGGGTTTGAGTATGTCACATGTATTTTTTATTTAAATTAATGTCAATTTTAATTAAAAAGAGACACTTAGAGTCATACTAGCCACACCACGTGTCGTATTGGTGTCTTATTGATCCCGACACGTCATAAATCACTAGTAGATTGTTTTCCTAAAATAAAAAAAATATGAATGAATTTTATCATCTTTTAGTATGTCACAAGTTGTTTTTACTTAAATTAATGCCAATTTTACACAAAAAGATACACTTGTAGTGATACTAGCCACACCGTAAGTCGTATTGAGGTGCGACTGATTCCTATAGGTCACAAATGTATAATATATAATTTTCTTAAAACATAAAAATAATCTGAATGATTTTTCTTTGTGTTCAGTAGGTCACTTTTTGTTGTTTGTTAAATTCATGTCAACTTTAAATAAAAAGATACACTTTGAGTTATGCTAGATACCCCATGCACTGTAATGAGGTACGATTGAGTCTTACATGTCAAAAATGAATCATGGAGCCTTTTACTAAAGTATCAAAATAATATGAATGAGTTTCATAAGTTTTTAGTATGTCACTTGTACTTTTTACATAAATTAATGTCAATTATAAATAAAAATACACACTTGGAGTCATACCAGACACCCCATGTATCATATGTAGGTTCAGTTTACTCCTACTCATCAAAAATAACTCATGGATCATTTTATTAAAATTTAAAAACAATAAAAATACATTTTATCAGTTCTCAGTATGCCCCTTATTGTTTTAACAAAAATTTACGTCCATTTTAAATAAGAAGAGATAATTTGAGTTATATCGGCCAGAACATGCATCCTAATGAGGTGTGGCTGATTCCTACATTTCAAAAATGAATTAGAGATCAATTTTCTGGGGTATAAAAACAATATGAATATATTTTCTTTATTTTATTTATGTCAGATATTTGTTTACTAAAATTTCTTTTCAAACTAGAAGCACACATTTTGAGTCCTACATGTCGCATCATTCATTAGTTTGATGTGAGACTGCTTCATACACGTCAAAATGACTTATGAATAAATTTCCTAAATTATAAACACAATTATAGTGTGTTTTATTGTTTTTTATTGAGTGACACATTTTGAACTAAAATGACTATTTTAAACTAATAACGGACACTTTTAGTCATATTATTCGCACCATGCATCGAATTGAGGTGTGATTGATTCCTACACATGAAAAACGACGCATGGATTGATTTCCTAAAGTATCAAAAAAACAAGAATTAATTTTATTGGTTTTCAGAATGTCACATTTTCCTTTTTTCAGTTTAATGTCCATTTAATATAAAGATACACACTTAATGTCATATCAGCCACAACCCACATCATATTGTGGTGTAGTTAATTATTACATGTCACAAATGTCTCAATAATTATTGTACAAAAATATCAAAACAATTAAAATGTGTTTACTTAGTTTTTAGTATGTCACTTATTCTTTTTACTAAACGTAACACTACTACAACTATGGTTTTTACCCAACGTTTTTAACCAATGGTTTTATTAAACCGTTGGTAAAGAAGCGATAGGAAACCCTTTCCCAACAGTTCACTATAACCTTTGCTAAAGTGTAACCCTTTGCCAACGGTTCCATAAAACTGTTGGCAAAGGGGTGTTCAAGTTAACCTTTCCCAACGGTTTCATAAAACCGTTGGGAAAGGGAACCCCTTTGCCAATGGTTCTAATGAACCATTTGTGAAAGGGTACCCTGAACACCCCTTTCCCAACTGTTTTCAATAACCGTTGGAAAATATTTTCCCCAAATACAATTGGGTCGCTGCTCTCCCCCAGTCGCGACAAAACACAATAATCCATCCGACGCTTGGCTCCTCTCTCGAACTCCCCCATCTGAACTGGTGAAAATCCATCTAAATCATCTCAAATCAAGTATTTTATTCTTTATACACATATTATACCTTGTTTTCATTGTTATTGATCTAATATTTTACTTTTATGTTTTTATTTTGATGTGATTTCACCCTTAAAAATATGGAAATGAATGAATATTTTTTTAATTAATTAGTTTCCCATGGAATATCATTTGAGTTATAATGTCCATGCCAAATAAAGGGGTAATGTAATAGAAGACCTTGAATAAATTATGGAAGTTGGGGTATGTTGCTTCGATGAGATGTTTTTTGTTGTGTTTCGTTGTATGTTATTGGCTGTTGTATGGCGATTGAGGTGACCAGTTGGTCTTTGTGATATGTGGGGTTGTAATGTGATGGTTAGTGGGCATGGATGTGACATTTGAAGTTGTGTGATAGTGATGATGTGTGTTGGCGTTGTGTCGTGTGGAGGTGTTGTGTGATGAGGTTGTGGTGTATGATGTGGTGAGGTGGTTTTGGTTGTGCAGTGGTTTATGATGTGCAATATTTTTGTTGTGATAGGTAGTTGTTTTAGTGAGATGATTGGCTGACGTAACATGGAGACGATGGTTATTATGAGATGGTGAGTTGTTGTGTGGTGGTTTTATTAGTTTCCTGGTTATCTATGGAATAAATTATGCTGTTAAAACAAAAAAACATGATAGTAAATAAATGAGATGGAATATAAATGGATGTGTGGTAAATGGATTTAATTAATTTAACCTTAAATGAATGGAAAATGTAAGTGTGAATGAATTGGATTATAAATGATAGTGGTAAATGCTATGTTTCTTGTGTGGTGGTGGTGTGGTGTGTTTGATATAGTGGTGAATGTGGTTGTGATGTTTTATGAGTTGTATGGTAGTAGTGAAGTGTGTGATTATGTAGTTAATGTGAACCCATAGTTCGGGTATTTTGTGTTATCTATATATCTGGTATTTTATATTTTTTCTAGACAATCCCAACTAGAGTTGGATAAATATACCAACGATCAAAGGTTTTGAGTTATGGGTATTTTTTCTAATATCTAGGATGGTGGTTATATGGTTGGATAGCTACCATGTCTTCCCTACTCTTCCTTTATAAGTTATTGACCATGTGTTTTTAGGCAAGATGCGATGTGATTGTCCATGTGTCTTTAGGTGATATGTACAATGATTTCCCTAGTGTTTTCAGGTGAGGTGGGATGTGATAAGGCTATAATAAGAATTGGCTTGTGGTTGGGGTCATGTAGGGTAGGAGGATGGCACAAGGTTGATGTTATTAATGTTCATGATACCCTACTAATATGGTTATGAGATGAGGCATGATGTGATGTGATAACACATTAAGTTCTTGTTGGTTTTACATTTTTTCAATAACAAATTATTATGTTTTTTTTCACATGTGTTTTTGATACATTGATTATTTTCTTCCTTTTTTGTTTACTTAAATGTATTTTCTATTAAAGTTCAATCCTATTGAATTTTTTATGAAAAACTGACATATATGAATTCTTTTTACTGAATGGACAGAATTTGGATGAATGAAACTGATCAAATCTCAAGAGAATTTCAAAACAATTTGGAGAGCTTTATATATTTTCCATTTCACAATTCTTTAGATAGTGGTTGCATACACTGACCATGTTCCAATTGTGTTGGTAGACCATGGTTGAGCTTTGAAGAAGTCAGCTACCACATAACCAAAAATTGTTTTCAAGCAAACTACATTGTGTGGTATCACAATAGGGAGAAAATGAAATCTGAAATTGGTGATGATCGAAATGAAAGGACCGGAATGGAGAATATGTTAGATGATTGGTTTCCGTTTATTAGTCATCATGAAAAAGAAAGCATTTCGACTCAAGAAGACTTTGATATGAAGACAGCTGATGCATCTAGTGAAAATGATGATATTGATAGGGTGAAAAAATTGAATGATGCTACCATGACTCCAGTATATCGACAATGGGAAAAAATGAAAAAGATGGAATATTTAATCCGATTGTTTCATGGGATAACAATGTATTGGATTTCTAATACAGCAATTGATTACATTCTTACCCTATTTAAGTATTTACTTCCAGATGATGCAGATATTCCCTCAAACCACTATATGGTATGGAAGTTAGTAAAGGAACTAGGATTTTCAATAAACAAAATTCATGCTTGCCTGAAAGATTTCAGTTTATTCTGGGAGGAAACCGCTGAACGAAATGATTGTATAAAAAGTGGAACATCCCACTAGAAGTCATAATCTGATGGAACACCATCCCGTGTTCCACAAAAATTAATGTGGGACTTTCCATTGATCCCCAGACTCCAGAATCTTTCTATGTCTGATGAAATAACAAAAAAAATGAGATGGCATGATACCGAGAGAACGAAGACAAATGATGAGTTGGATCATCTTGCAGATGTATTTTCATGGCAGTGATTTGATGCTCGACATCTTAATTTTGCATCTTACATACGTAATGTGAGGCTGGGGATTTCATGTGACAGTTTTAATCTGTTTGGGCAGATGCTTTATTCTCACAGCACGTGGCCAATTTTTATACACATTTATAATCGTCCCCCATGGTTGTGTATGAAAAAACCATTCACTTTCATGAGTATACTCATATCTGGTCCTTCTGATCCTGATATTAATATTGATATATACATGCATCCTTTAATAAAAGAGTTGACAGTTCTTTGGGATGTGGGTGTGCGGACATATGATGCATGTTCAAAAGACATAATCCAGATGTGTTCTATGCTTATGTGGATGATCAATGATTTTCCAGCTTATTCAATGATTTCTGGATGGAGCACAAAGGGAAAAATGCCATGTCCAGTTTGTATTAAGAATACATGATCCAGAAGAATGAAACATCATTATAGTTTCAGTTTTATGGGACATCGATGATTATTGCCAAAGGATCATCCATAGATAATGAATCGTCTAAGTTTTGATAATACAATAGAGACTGATGATCCACCTCATTGTATGTCTGGAACTGATGTGATTAATTAATTGAATGATTTAAGTTTTTTGTTCGGGAAGGGTCAAATGAAATCTGGAAAGAGAAAGAATTTTTCCACTGAAACATGTTACATTTGGAGGAAGAGGTGTATCATTTTTTATTTTCCTTCTTGGTAAAAAAATTTGTTACTTAGTTTCTTAGATGTAATTCATATTGAAAAGAATATATGATAAATGTTTCTTTTTGTTCTTCTAAATGCCAAGGGGAAGATAAAAGATGATTTATGATCTCAGCGTTACATGGTGGATTGGGGTATTAGACCAAAATTGCATCTGGTGCCTATCAGTGAAAATAAATGGAAACATTCATGTGCTTATTATGTGTTGAAACCAACATAAAAAACAATTTCTGGAAGTAATATGGAATATTATAGTTCCTGATGGCTATTCAAGCAACATATCTAAAGGGGTCAACATAACAGTGTTGAAGCTGAAATCTTTGAAGACACATGATTATCACATTCTACTACATGATTTTCTTCCAATAGCAATCCATCATCTTTTTTTCCAATAATGTAAGGGTGTCTATTATTCGGTTGTTCCATTTGTTTAGAGATCTTTGTGCTAAGACGTTGTCCATGACTTTCTTGCAAAAAATGTTGATAGATGCCCCATTATTTTTGTGTGAGTTGGAGAAAATATTTCCTCCATCATTTTTCACAGGCATGTTGCATCTGACTGACCATTTCCCACTGAAATACTTCTCGGGGGACCTGTTTTATTTCGTTGGAAGTATCCAATTGAAATAAATTTGTTCACATTAATGTATTATGTTTGTAACAGAAATCATCCAGAATTTTCTATTGTGAACGGTTACATGGCTCAAGAATGTATGGATTTATGCTCGATGTATTTGTCTGATCATACTACAAGATTGAACAGAACCATGTTAAATGAAGAATAACAGTATGATAAAATTGAACCCAGTTTTCCATCACTTCCTCAAATAGGAGGAATTCCTGGATCATATTCATTGAAGACATTAAGCCATGAAGAGTGGGAGATGGCACATCACACAGTTTTGTTCAAATGTGATCTGTTCGATGACTATATCAGGTCACCAAATTGATTATGTATATCTTACATATATATCTGTTAAACTATTCATATTTTACATATACCAGGAACATAAAACAATGATAAATAGGAAGCATTATTCATTATATTTGAGAAGGAGAGAGACATTGCATAGAAAGGAGTTTTCTGCTTGGTTAAAATTGAAGGTAAAAATATTACTATTTAAAATAATTATATCAATATTTAATTAAGATTAATAGTCATTTATATTGCAGGTATTGAATATGTTTTCTGACTCTATCTCTGAGGAAATAAGAGCTTTGGTTTTTGGTCCTAATACCATGGTTCGTGACTGTATATCAATTGTTATCAATGGGTACAAATTTATTGTCATTGAATGAGCAAAGAACATGAGAACACAACATGATGGTTTTATGTTTACTGCAACAACATATTGTTATACCAGTGCATCAGATAGTAGACCACGATATAAAAATGTGGGTTATTATGGAGTTGTTGAGAAAATAATAATATTGGATTATTACTCTCACGGACGAGTCACAATGATGAAATGACATTGGTTTGATTTGATGACGAGGAATGGCACATTTATTGATGATTTTGGATTTCTAGTAATTAATATGACTCACACTCTTGCTACTAATGAACCATATGTGGTTTCATCAATGGCTAAACAAGTTTTTTATGTCGATGACCAACTTCATCCTGAATTTGGTGTCATAGTTGAAGTAATTCCAAGTCTTATTTTTTAATATGGTGATGATAGAATTGAAACAATCCCTTGTTCCATTGGAACCAATCCATTTATTTCATTTGATGACTCCAATAGCTTAATTCTCAAAGTTGGTTGTGAACCTATAGTTGTGGATGAAAATATATAGAATCATTTATCCATGTTCTCAATTCTTTTGGTTTACCTCGTGTTGGGTTGTTAAGGTTGGTAATATTCAAATTGATTTAGTATTGATAAAAAATATTTTTGAGATGACTTGACCTTTATATAAATTTTCAATGTTGATTGGTTACATTTTTCTTAGAATTGCATTTTCTATTTTGGAATTGAACTATATTCAAACCTAGTCAAATAATATTTCTAACTTGGTGAACATTACAACATGTATGATTTATTAACTCCACTCAATCTCTTATAAAAAAATTAATAGCTAAATTACCAATGAATCCCCTTATTCCCTCATATATTTAGTTTCTTGGGTTACATAATATTTTTATTTTTCTAATTAATTACATATTTTATTTCAAATGCTGGAAATGCAGCCAATTGAAGAGAGATGAAGGAAAAAATTGATGGAGAAAAATCGTCGAATGGCGGATTTGGGAATTCCAACATTACTGACTGTAGTGAGTACTTTATTTAAAATTGAGATATTTAATGATTATATAATTTCATGTGATTAATTTTTTTTAAATTTGTTTGTAGGATCCACCTATACGTCGACATTTATTCGATGAGGAGCCTAGTACTGGTCCTAGTACTCAGGCCAGTGGTATAAAGAGGATTCATACCAGAGGTGGACTAGCAGTTGCGCGTACCTAACTAGACCTTCCCCTCCCAGTGAAATGTCATATTTCCCACATTTTTATCCTTGTTTGTTTTTTGGTACACTTGGGATATTTAGGCCTACCATGTTTTCGCTACCTTCTGCATCTTTTGGCCCATCATTTTCACATCCCATGATGATTCCCACTCCCCAGTCAGAATCCGGTCAGACAGCTTTAACATCTTCTTTTCCTTCTACTTCTGTCTGTCCGAGCTTCTATATTCCATTTTCTTCGACTCCTGTTCCACCACAGGGTGTTCCATCAGTTTTTGTGGATCCAGCGGCGCTTAGCGATTAGACCGACGCATGTGTATTTATAGAACCCTAACAAAATTTTATAGCAACATTTATTTTCATTATAACATGTTTTGATAAAATATGTATTTTCATTTCATGACAGATACATCTACTAACAGGAGGCGTGGGCGGGGGTGTACACACGTGTGTTCGGTGTGGAACCGCCGCACACCGGTTATGGTGGATTATAATGAAGACAACCAAATGGTTGAGGAAATAGGGCAACATTGTCGGAGTTTTTTGGCGACGCTTTCCAAATACTCCAACATCATACCCATCATCCCGCTATCATGGAGACATTTTCCACATGAGGTGATGGATTTAACATTGGTAGTGATATGGGTAAAAAAATCTGTTCTATTTAATTCCATGAATTATTTTTGTATTTATATGAATTAATATTTTGATGTCAGCTTCGCTTTAATTTTCTCGATGGTGTGGGTGCACGACCGGAACGTCTAAAGGATTTAGTCGAGCTTTGGAGAGCCTACAACAATGAGATGTATATTGAATGGGTTACTAGAGTTGGCACTGAGCTAGAGGTGGTACCGGTGGTGGATGATTGTCTTATAGAGCAGTATCGTCAGATGATTACTCTTTGGACGAGGACCCAGTTTAAGGTATTAATTACATTTGAGGTATTTAAATAATAACTTTCATGTTTTTCATTAATATATCTGTTTCATTTTTGAACTTTATTTAGGAATCATCTAGAAAAAATAAAAAGAACATTGATGCCAAAAAAATACCTCCACACATTGGTACGCACTACGATTCCTGATCATGAGAGGAAGAAGGTATGGCAATTTTTTTTAAGTTTTCTTTACATCATACACTTTCTTTTGCTTCCTTAATTATTTAATATTTTGCTAAATTTTTCATATATATTTAGTTTTAAATGTCATTGTAGAGGAAAATACTCAATATTGAAGGACATGTGCCTTGAGGAATATTGTATTGCTCGAGTAAACGGAAAAAGGATGGAAGTGCCGTCAACGAAGCGACTCAGCAGCAGATTGTAAGTTTTAATCTATTGATTTTATATTTTAATATATATTTTGTATCTTAATAATATATTTATATTTTTAACATGCTACATTAGAGGCCCTTGATGCCGATGAACCAGACAATTTTTGGCCAATTGATCTCTAACATCGGGTTTTGGGATAGGAGAATCATGGCGGAGTACGCTACCGACCTAGGATAGTCCGGACGAGGTATTGAAACTCCTCAGGTACAAGTTTTGGTGCCATAGAGTTGCAGAAAGTTAAGGCACAAGAAGAAAATGATTACAAAAGAGACATAGAGACGTCAGAACAGTCTACTAGGGAAAACAATGAATTTATGAAATTTATTGAAGTTCTACGTCTGACACTTCCACCAGAGGCCAGCCCATCTTTTGATGAATATTTGTCATCGATACATTATATAAATTGAGAACCAGGTGGAATTTCTAGTGGTGGTCAAGATGATGTCCAAGCTGATGATGATGATGGCATTGAGACTAATGTGGAAGAGGAGGGAGAGGAGGAGGGCGAGGTAGATGGTGACAACGAGGTGGAGGGTGAGGTTGAGGAGGGCGAGGTAGATGATGGGGACGAGGATAAGGGTGGTGATGATGATGATGGAGATGATGGTGATGGTGAAGATGGTGATGGTGATATGGGACAAGTTGATCCGTTATATTTTTGACTAATATTACTGAGATTTGATATTTAATATATTCTAATTGTTGGTTTTATCCAGACCTGTAGTATCATATTGCAGTTGAGTTATTTTAATATATTGCATGTTTTAATGAATGTTGATATCTTTTAGTGGTTGTGTGTTTGTGAACTCCATGGACAACCCCCCTCCTTCCTATACCCTGGACAACCCCCCACCATCCCCCTTGGACCCCAGACAGCCCCCCGAACAGCCCCTGAACCCCCCAAGACAGCCCCCACCCTCCTCTCTAGACCCCAAACATCCCCCCGGACAGCCCCCCGGACAACCCCCGGACAACCTCCACCATCCTCCTTGGACACCATACAGCCCCCCCCCCACCATCCTCCTCGGTCCCTGGACATCCTCCCGAACATCCCCCTAACACCCTCCCAGATAGCCCCCAGACAGCCCCCCACCCTCCTCCCAGACCTGGGACAGCCCCCCAGACATCACCCCCCACCCCCTCCCTCCTCCTTGGACCCCGTGAAACCCCCTGAACACCTCTCGGACATCCCCCACATAGCCCCCCCACCCTCATCCTTGGACCCCGGACAGCCCCCCAGACACCCACCAGACCGCCCCCCAGACAGCCCCTCGGACAGCCCCCCCCGGACAGCCCCCTAGAAAGCCCCCAACCCTCATTGATTTCATTTACTACTAGAAAATATATAATATATATTTTATTTATTGTCATAATGATAATCAATGTAAATCACATTTACACATCTAATCAATATCATATAATCTTGGTATGTTATAAAAGGGATGTATTCATTGGGCAAGGCATTGTTAGCTCTGAAATGTTTGATAGAATGATAATATAAAATCTAATCCATACTAGTAAAGATATAAAAATATTCTATATGAATTTATGCAAGATTTTAAGTAAATACCATTCCAGTAATAGGCACATAAAGATTCTCATAAATCATGTTTACCTTAATATTTCCACAATGATTTTTAGTAAAAGTTTTATATTCTATTAATTTTCATGATATTATCATTTTAAATGTAAATTTTTCATAAATAAATTAATTTAAAGACCAATAGTCAAATAGTTTATTTGAATTATGTGAATATACAACTAACATACCACTCTAACTTTGACTCTTATGTTTAAAATGGACAGGATTATAAGTGAAAAGAACAACTGACATACGGAAAACTAAACAAATGCATTCTGATTCTATTCATAATTTATAAAAACTATTCATGGGTCATATGGGACGTGTACAAGCTAACACGGGCTCAATCCAAGTTGCGATGTGGTCGGGATCAGTCTTAGTGTCTATCTTTTATTTAAAATGGAAAACATTTTAAGTACATTCAGAAATCCGGCCAAACGCCTTTTAAATGTGTTGATGATTTAGGAAAATGATCCCCGGGTCATATGTGATAGGTACTAGTCAACCCCGCCTCAATCTGAGGTGTGGTGTGGCCGACACCATTCATAGTGTCTCTCTTTTGTTTAAAATGGACTTGATTATAAGTGAAAAGAAAAACTGGCATATAGAAAACTGACCAAATGCATTCAGAATCTATTGATAATTTATCACAATGATCCGTGGGGCATATGTGACATGTACGAGCCAACCCAGGCCCAATCAGTGTCGCGGTGTGGTCGGGATCAGTATAAGTGGCTCTCTTTTGTTTAAAATGGACAACATTTCAAGTGAAAAACATCAACTAGCATACAAAAAACTGACCAAACGCATTCGTAATGTGTCGATACTTTAACACAATGATCCATCAAGCATATGTGACATGTAAGATTCAACCCCACCTCAATACAAGGTGAGGTGTGGCTGACACCACTCTAACACTATCTTTTTTTAAATGGGCATGATTATAACTGAAAAAAACAACTGGCATACGGAAAACCGACCAAACGGATTCTAATTGTGTTGGTACTTTAGCACAACGATCCATGGGTCATATGTGACATATAGGATCCATCCTATGCTCATTTCTAATCACGGTGTGGCCGGGATCAGTCCAAGTGTCTCTCTTTTGTTTTAAATGGACAACATTTTAAGTACATACAGAAAACTTACCAAACACATTCGGTTTCTGTTTAAACATTAGGAGAACGATCCATGAGTCAACTGTGATGTGCACGAATCAACCCCACCTCAAACTGAGACGCGATGTGGCCGAGACCACTCTATGTGTCTGTCTTTTATTTAAAAAGGACATCATTCTAAGTGTAAAACATCAAATATCATACCGAAAACCGACCAAACCAATTCGGATTGAGTCGATACATTAGAACAATGATCCATGGGTCATATTGGATGTTTAAGAGTCAACCCCATCTCAATAATAGACGTGGTGTGGCCGACACCACTCTATCTGTGTCTCTTTTGTTTAAAATGGACAGGATTATAAGTGAAAAGAACAACTTGCATATGGAAAATTGACAAAACGCATTCGGAATATGTTGATAAGTTATAACAACAATCCATGGGTCTTATGTGATGTTCATGAGCCATCCTGGGATCAATCCAAGTCGCAGTGTGTCCGAGATCAGTCTAAATGTCTCTTTTTTGTTTAAAATGAACAACATTTTATGTACATTTGGAAAACTGAACAAACAAATTCGGTTTCAATTGAAACATTCAGAGAATGATCCATGGGTCATTTGTTACGTGTACGAATCAACCCCGCCTCAATATGAGACACAGTGTGGTCTGGAGCACTCAATGTGTCTGTCTTTTGATTCAAAATGACATCATTTTAAGTGAAAAAACATCAACTGAAATATAGAAAATCGACCAAACACATTAGTATTGGGTCGATACTTTAGAAAAACGATCCATGGGTCATATTTGACGATTAAAAGTCGACCTTGCCTCAATACGAGGTGCGGTGTGGCCGAAACCCCTCCAATTGTGTCTCTTTTGTTTAAAATGGACATGATTATAAGTGAAAAGAAAAACTGGCATACGAAAAATTGACCAAATGCATTCAGAATCTGTTGATAATTTATCACAATGATTTGTGTGACATATGTGACGTGTACAATCCAATCCGGGCTCAATCCGAGTTGCGGTGTGGCTGGGATCAGTCTAAGTGTCTCTCTTTTCATTAAAATGTACAACAATTTAAGTAAATATGGAAAACCGATGAAATGCATTCGTTTTCCATTGAAACATTAGGAGAACGATCCATGGGTCATATGTGACGTGTACGAATCAACCTTGCCTCAATCTGAGATGTGAAGTTGCCGGCACCACTCAAAGTGTATGTCCTTTGTTTCAAAAGGACATCATTTTAAGTGAAAAACATCAACTAGTATACGGAAACCAACCAAACACACTCGGATTATGTTGATACTTTAGGAAAATGATCCATGGGTCATTTGAGATGTTTACGTGTCAACCACATCTAAATCCGAGATGCAGTGTGGCTGGAAGCACACTAACTGTGTCACTTTTGTTAAAAATGGACATGATTATAAGTGAAAAGAACAACTGGCATACAGAAAAATGACCAAGCGCATTCAGAATCTGTTGATAATTAATCAAAAAGATCCATGGGTCATATGTGATGGGTACGAGTCAACACCGCCTCAATCTGAGGCCCAGTGTGGCCGGGATCACTATATGTGGCTCTCTTTTGTTTAAAATGGACAACATTTTAAGTACATACAGAAAACTGACCAAACGAATTCTGATTGTGCTGATACAATAGAACAATGATCCATGGGTCATATGTGACTTATACCATCTAACTCAGGCACAATCTGAGTCAAGGTGTGGCCGGGATTAGTCTAAGTTTCTCTCTTTTAGTTAAAATTGACAACATTTTAAGTACATACGAAAAACTGACCAAACACATTCGGTTTCTGTTGAAACATTAGGAGAACAATCCATGGGTCATATGTGACGTGTAAGAATCAACCTTGCCTCAATCTGACATGTGGTGTGGCTGGAACCACTCAAATATTCTATCTTTTGTTTTAAAAGGACATCATTTTAAGTGAAAAACATCAACTGGCATACGGAAAACTGACCAGATGCATTCATATTGTGTTGATACTTTAGAACAATGATCCATGGGTAAAATGTGACGTGTATGAGTGAACCCAGTCTAAATCTAAGATGCGGTGTGGCCGACACCACCCTATCTGTGTTTTTATTTATTTATAATGGACATGATTATAAGTGAAAAGAACAACTAGCATATGGAAAACCAACCAAAGGCCATTTAAATGAGTTGATGATTTAGGATAATGATCCATGAGTAATATGTAACGTGTATGAGTCAATCCCACCTTAAATAGAAGCACGGTGTGTCTGGTATCACTCTAAGTGGCTCTCTTCTGTTTAAAATTGAGAAAATTTTAAGTACATACAGAAAACTGACCAAACGCATTCATTTTTCATTGAAACATTAAGAGAATGATGCATGGGACATATGTAATGTGTACGAATAAACCCCTCCTCAATATGAGACGTGGTGTGGCAGGGACCACTCAAAGTGTATTTCATTTTTTTTTCAAAAGGACATCATTTTAAGTGAAAAAACTCAACTGGCATACAGAAAACTGACCAAACGCATTCGGATTATGTTGATACTTTAGTACAATTATTCATGGGTCATTTCAGACATGTATGAGTCAACCTCTTATAAATCCGAGACGTGGTGTGGCTGACACCACTCTAACTGTGTCTCTTTTGATTAAAATGGACAATATTATATGTGAAAAGAACTACTAGCATACAGAAAACAGACCAAACGCATTAGGAATCTTATGATAATTTATCATAACAATACATGGGTCATATGTGACGTGTACGGGCTAACCCAGGATAAATCTGAGTCTCTTTGTGGTCGGGATCAGTCTAAGTGTCTCTCTTTTATTTTAAATGGACAACATTTTCAGTACATACATAAAACCAAACAACGCATTAGGTTTCCATTGAAAATTTAGTAGAACGAACCATGGGTCATATGTGACGTGTACAAGTCAACCTCATCTCAATCGGATGGCGATGTGGCCGAAACCACTCAATGTGTCTCTCTTTTGTTTAAAATTTACATCATTTTAAGTGAAAACAGCAACTAGCATACGGAATACTGACCAAATGGATTCTGATTGTGTTGATAATCTATCACAATGATCCATGGGTCATATGTGACATGTACGATTCAACCCCGCCTCAATACGAGATGTGGTGTGGCCGACACCATTCATAGTGTCTCTCTTTTGTTTAAAATGGACATTATTTTAAGTGAAAACAAGAACTGACAGACGAAAAACTAAACAAATGCATTCAAAATGTGTTGATGCTTTAGGAAAATGATCCATGGGTCATATGGGACGTGGACGAGTCAACCCTGCCTTAATTCGAGGCACGGTGTGGTCGGGATCACTCTATGTGTCTCTCTTTTGTTAAATATGGACACCATTTTATGTACATATTGAAAATTGAACAAATTGATTCTGATTGTGTTGATACATTAGAATAATGATCCATGGGTCATATTTGACGTGTATGAATCAACCCCGACTCAATCTGAGACGCGGTGTGGCTGGAACCTCTCAATGTCTCTGTCTTTTGTTTCAAAAGGACATCATTTTAAGTGAAAAACATCAACTAGAATATGGAAAACCGATCAAACGCATTTAGAATATTTTGATACATTAGGAAAATGACTGATGGGTCATTTGTGATGTGTACGAGTTAACCTTGCCTCAATCTGAGGCACAGTGTGGCCAGTATCGCTCCAGGTGTATGTATTTTGTTGAAAATGGACACCATTTCAGGTAAAAATATATGGTATTCAAAAAAGCGATCTAATTATTAATTGAATTCCGTATTCCACATATAATTGTCATCTATATTTTAAATTTAATTTTAAATTAATTATGTATGTTTATAATTAATTTATGAATTCTAATTTAATTAGGGGCGTTTATAGTTTCAAGATGCATTATATGTTAAATGTGTATGCATTTGTCCTCTATATGTATGTGTTAGTTGGTTATTTCAGGTACAATAATTGTATATATATGTGTTAGTTTATAGCAGGTACAATAATTGGATTACAAATGAGAGGGAATTCACAAAATGGGGCCAGCTGTGCAAATTGTAGGGTTCTGTGCAAATTGCAGGCTGCAGTGCAATTTCCATAGCATAGGCTATGCCAATTGTTTCAAACCGTTGGCATAGCATCTCTGATTCTTTTTTTTACCAAAGATTCAATGAACCGTTGGTAAAAAACCATTCCCAATGGTTTAGAAACCATTGGGAAAAAGGAGATTCCTTGGACTTTCCCAACAGTTCAAGACAAACCGGTGGGACAAACAATCCCAATGGTTTGGCACATCCATTGTGATAGGTTAATTTTTCCCTACCCTATCCCAACGGTTAACTGTAAACCATTTGGAAAAGCCTTCCCAACGTCTTACATCCCTACATTTTTCAGAACCATTGGTATAACATAT
This sequence comes from Viscum album, assembly GCA_963277665.1. Taxonomy (NCBI): domain Eukaryota; kingdom Viridiplantae; phylum Streptophyta; class Magnoliopsida; order Santalales; family Viscaceae; genus Viscum; species Viscum album. The sequence continues at coordinate 113,685 of CAUJRU010000615.1, forward strand.
ACCAATGGTTCTGCAACCTTTCCCATCAGTTCAGAACCGTTGGGAAAGACTATATTTCCAATAGTGCAATGTCAATTTTAAATAAAAAGACACACTATGTGTGATACCATCCACTTGTAATTTTATCTCAATTTTTAGTTGGTTAGTTTCTCTAATACCAACTATATTGACCCAGATATTTCATATGTCTATATCACATCTTATTAGATTAATTTTCCTTACGTAACATAATTATCCATTCCAAAATAGTTTAGGACTAATGCTTTTGGAAAAATTGAAACATAAAGAACTAGTTCATAAGAGTCTCTCATTAAGTTTTTATTTACTAGAAACCTTCTTAGACATAACATTTATAAAAACATTCTTAATAAACTAAGGATATGAAACATAATAAATGTTTATCATAGATGTTCAATAAGTGTAAAAAAGGAGATACAAATTATAATATAAGGATAACATGAGAATAATTATGTTAGAAGGTGATATTAGCATTATAAATTCATACATTTCCATTAGTGCAAAAAATAGTTATTTTTATGTTGGTTATTTTTTATTTTTTTACATCATTATTTAGCTGATGTTATTAAAATAGACTTTATAAATGTTGTTTTTTATGTCGGTTATTTTAAAAGTGACATAAAAAGCATAAATCAGAATAGTTTTTCACGCCGGTTGCTAAATAACCGATGTGAAAAAACCCTTCAGAGGCTCAATTTATCACGACAATTATTTAATAAGTGGCATGTTATATAGTTTTTCATGTTAGTTATTAAATAACTGACTTAATAAATCCATCCTCTGAAGGTGTTTTCACTTTGGTTCCTAAATAACTGATGTGGAAAATTATATACGATGTTGGTTATGTAATAACCAACAAAATAAAATATACCGATTCATTTATTATGTCAGTTATAAAATAACCTATGTAAAAAACCATTTTTTCTAATAAAACTCCAATACCATTACTATGATCTGCCCAAGTAGACCTGAAATAAGCAGAAACTAGACCAAAAGCAAACCAACACCTGACTAGAATCCATAACAAAAAAAAATTATAACTAGTCCAAAATAATAAGAACCCAAGAAAGATTAAATATTCAAATATATAACATTCAAAATATACAATTTCATCTAAAAAATCATAAATCCAACCAAAATAACTACCAAATACACAATTATAATTAAAATAATCAAAATTACATTTTACACTACAAACAAACTAAAATACAATCAATCATTTAAATCAATTTGACTATTCCACTTGTAAGTGTTCGAACTCTTGAGAACTATAGCGTTGAGGGTCATAAAATAGCTAAAATTTAAAAGGAAAGTAGATGACATGTATAATGAAAAACTCAAATGAAATATTATGGAAATGTTTATAAGGAAATCTATCCTGGTCAATGTTCATTATTATTGCAATAATAATTATATCATATATAAATATTAAAATATAATATCCTCATTCGATGATTCCTTATTTTTCATTAAAATTCTATTTAAATGAGTGTCAAATTGAAATACCATTTTTATGTAATGCATCAAAAACTACAATTTATAAATGGATACTAACCTTCAATTTTACATATTTAATCATGGAACTCATTTTCTTTTTATTTTTTCTAAAGCATTCCCATTACCTATTAGAAAATAATATGAATCGGATAAATATAAAATTTATTATTATATAAATAACTATTTATAAATTGAAACGTACATTTCCAACATATTCATAATACTTCCCCACACATCGTCATGGGATCGTGTTTCATTACCTCATGGAAGTAATTCTATTAGGAACAAATGGGTCTACAAGATCAAGAGGGATGAAATCGAACAAGTGGAAAGATATCATGTGAGACTGGTGGTAGAAGGATATTCTCATAAGGAAGGTATGAATTTCAATGAAATATTTTCTCGTATTGTTAGACTAACAAATATTCAGGTAGTGATGGAGATGTGTGTTGCTTGGACTCTACATCTAGATTATCTAAATGTGAAAATATATTTTCTACATGGTGACCTTGATAATGAAATCTATATTATCTAATGAGAAGGTTTTGCTGAATAAGGATAAGAGAACATGGTTTTGAGGTTGAATATTTTATTTATAGTCTGAAACATTTGTTGTGGTGTTGGTACAAGAGATTTGATTCATATATCATGAGCCTTGGATACAATGGAATTAATTCAGATTCTTGTGCTTATTTAGAGGGTCTATATGGTAATGATTTTATCATTATACTATTTTATATGGATGAAATGTTTGTTGTTGGCCCCAATAATGATCAAATCCAGAAGATGGAGGCACAAATGTCTAGGGAGTTTGATATGATAGACTTGGGACCAGCAAACAAAATTTTGGGGATGAAAATTTACCGAGACAAGAATAATGGAATGATTTGGAAATCACAGAAATATTATTTGTGGAATGTCTTCAAAAGCTTCAACATGAATGACTGTAATAAAATTTCTACCCATTTTCCCATTATTTCCATGTTATCCTCTACGATGAATCTTAGTAGTGAAACATATTGGATGTAAATGTATCAAGTGCAGTATGAATCAATAGTAGGGGTTTCTATGGTTCCCCATGGTTTTTACTAGAATAGATATTGCACATACAGTAGGAGAAGTTAGTCGGTACATAGAGAATATACGATGAAATCATTGGATCATGGTGAATTGTATTCTGGGATACATCAGGGAAACCTCAGATGTTGGATTCTATTGTGGAGGATCATATTTCACTATTAGAGGATATGTTGATTCAGATTTTGTAGGTGATTCTGACCAGAGAAAATCAATTAATGGTTATGTGTTTACTATTGAAAGAAGAGCTATGAGATTGATTTCTATGTTACAGTCAATTTTGGATCTATCAATGATGGAGGCAGAGTACACGGCCTCTACATGGTCATGAAAAGAGGTGATTTGGATGAAATGGTTTTCAGTGGAGTTCGGGCACAAACAAGATCATATTTCATTGTTTTTTGATAGTAAGAATGCCTTTCACATTATAGGGGAATCCATATATTTATTCTAGGATGATGCACATTTGTGTACAATATTATTTTGTTTGAGATGTGGTGGAAGAAGGAATTGTAGACATGTAAACAATTTACACTAAAGAAAATATGGATGAATTTCTAGAAAAGGTCGTTGGTTATGGAAAGATCAAATGCTATAGATCCTTGAGAATCCTTGTAGAGACATGAGAAGTAGGTTTGGAAGATTGAAAGGATTTGTGGAGATGTTATTCAAACATAATCAAATATCCAAGTGGGAGATATTTTGGAATATGTTATGGAGAGGAAATATTAACGATGGTCATCACATTCATTTGGACATGTTGTGGTGACACGTCATGGTGAAACCCTACCATTGATTCCCAATTTAATTTGGTAATATAAATTTAATAGTTAGGAGGCCAATGGAGGGTGAATTAAGTCTATAAAAAGGTATCTTCTCCACAAGTTTTATCACCAGATTCTGAAGCAACATATCTTCATCGTTGAGTGCAGTATTTTGTGAGGTGTTTCTCCATCTTTTCAATGAGATAATTTCTTGTGTGTTTTCTCATTGAAATAGAGAGAGAGTGTGTTTTTTCCCACACTTTTTTATTGTGAAATTATTCTATTTGCCTATAGTATTTTACCCCATTAATTTGGGGGATTTCCAACATTACATCCAGTGTTTTTTCCTCATGTTTTCACTTTATTTATTTCACACAATAATCATTGAATTTATTGAACAATTGTTTACAATCCTAATTTTTTTTTCTAAATTATTACATCAGTTCAATTCTATAGTTACTAGTCGATGTTGATTTTAATCCAATTTCAATCAAAATCCCTTTCAAAATACAAGTTTTCAACACCAATGACTACGTTTTCTCCTTAAAGAATTCTCACATGAGGCATTGACGTGACTATATTTATTATCCTAACTCACAAACATATGAGAAATATCTATCGAATATATATCCTCTAATTGAAAAAATATAAATAAAATGATAAAAAATTATATTATATTAATTTAAAAAACATAAAAAAACACTAACCACAATCGGTTACTGTCTCTCACCGGTAATATGCCCAATACTACTATAAGTGTATATCCTGTTGAACACATCATGAATTGTAATAAATGGTTCAACCACAATCAATACTAATGTATCATATACATATCATAGTAAATAATATTATTTACCAACTTTTGAGGATTTATTCTAAAAGTAATACTCTCAACTATGTGTGTGACATCCCGCCAACCCCATTTATATTAACTATAAGATGATAGCCACTTGAATGTATCTTCAATATAGTAAGTCAAAAATACCAGTGAATCTTGTGTGTGGAAACTACCCCAAAAATAGGGTTTCACATTGCCACCCTTTTGGAATGCTAAAAAACACTGATAAAGGGGTACCTTTATCAATGCTTTTTTTTAGCGTTGATAATGGTATGGCCTTTATCATCAATGTTTTTAATTGTTAAATGGGTCCCCTTTATTATCACTGATAAAGGGTATATTTCAAAAAAAAAACATTAAAAACTATATATTAATATATTAATATATAAAAATTTTTATATTGATATAAATATAATATATATATTTTAAAAATGTTTTAGATAAGTATATGTAGAAATTTACAACGAATATATAAGATGTTTAGAGAAAATAGCTTATAAAATATTTAAAAAATATAATATTAATTAATAATTTTCTATTTATTATCAAGTAATAATCATTTAATAATAATTTTAAGACCCAAAAAATCAACAATAATAAAAAAAGATCTAAAATAAGTTGAAAACGTAACTCAAACTTCAAATGATGATAAATTTTGATACTGGTGTCTTTTTGAGCTCTTCTACATATCAAATCAAAGAATGAGATGATATCTACACACTAGTGGCATAAAAAATCTCTTTGTCACATTTTTCTAGGAAGAAAATCCCAAAATGACGTCAAAAATGAATTTTTAGCTGGGATACCAAATTTTTTTAATATTAGATGAAAATTATACATCGTTTATGAAGTATTTTTCTCTATTTCTGTGCGGACTAATTTTATTCAGAGTTATTACATTCATATTGATATTATGTCTTTAAAAATTAATCATTTTTCACAATGTACTTCTATTTTTAACCAATTATATAACAATATATTAATACTATTTATATATTCATACATAAAAATTAAATTTTACAATTAAATGATTAAACATATTTAAATATAAAAAATATTTCTCAACATATAATCCTTGTCTAAATAAAAACTAAAATCCATTTTATTTAAAATAAAAATATATGAATATTTATATACTTATATAATGTGTGTGTGTGTGTGTGTGTATTATGGTGTGTCTGTATTAACAAACTGATATGTATTATCTATATATTCTAACTTATGAATACACATATTAATATACAATATATGTAAATATATATAAATATATATAACTATTTATCATTATACTTTCAGATACACATATATTATAAACATGTGTATGTATATTGTATATATGGATAGTTTTTTGTGGAATGATTAATTATAAGAACCACAATTGGGCTAGTAAATATCTCATATTTTCAGGGTGGTCGACTCCTATAATTTCATTTGATGAATCCTTTTCCTTTATGAATTTCATTCACACCACTCATGATGCACCACTGTGTGAGATTTATGACAGCATAGAACATTCTTCTGAACCAGATAAACTCATCTTCACCGAAGCATCATCGATAATTTTTTCAGCTATGGGATATTGTCTCTCCTTACAAGGTATTACTATTGTGGGAATGAGTATGTTTATTTTGTGAAAATAAGTTCTGATCAAACTCAACTTTCTTGTGAGGCGTATCCGAGATTGTGCCCTTCCAACCGTTGATGCAATTAAGTGTAAATGGATATGTATGTTATCATAATGGTTTTGTTGTTGTATCTATATGGAGGAATCAGTAAACCACATGTTCATTGAGGGATATTGGGCATGAACGGTTTGGGAAAATCTGGGGAAACTTATTTGCATTGATATTCATATGGGTGACGTTGAGTTCTTCTACTTTTCATGGTTTCACTATATGGAATAGAATAGCTTGGAGAGGAAGCTGAGGGCTACCATGATTTTTTCTAGTTGTTGTATCATCTGGAATGCAAAAAACTAAGCTATAGTGGATGGTCTTTCTACCTCATGTTTTTAAATTCATACATGGGTCTAGTGTATTGTGGTGGATCTATGGGATCTTCTTAAAAGCTGTGAAAAATAAAAATCCATGATAATTTTCATGAATGGCTAGTGAACCACATCCTTTTCTCAACAAGGGTCTTCACTGGGTAAATGGATTTGATAGAACACCTGGTGTAATGGAATCAATCTCAATACTAACAGATCTTATAACCTTGGCATTATAAGAGGGGGAGGCATTGTTCCTGACTCCGATGTTTTAGTGGTGATTTCATTTAAATAATTTATGGTCATGAAAGCTCTCTTATTTCAGAGCCGGTGGATTTTCATAATGGTTTGGAGATTTATCTCTCTAATAATATTTCATCCATAGAGATCAAAAGTGATTATTCAGATACATGAAAATCGTTCTAGGGGATATGTGAACCTCCTTGGTCTATCATTTATATTACCTGAACATGAAAGGAGTTTATTGGTCAAGCTACCATAAAGCACACATAGAGGAAGGGAACTTTTCTATGGATAGACTGGCCGCAAGGGGGAATCTGAGTATTCCTTGTATCATTTATTCAACACTGGGATCTCTTCCCACCAAGTTTGTGAATTTTTTGATGGCTGATTCCTTAGGGCTTCCTTTCTTTTATCCACCCTTACTTGACTAATTTCCCCTCCCATTTATGATCAATTAATTATCCTGGTTTTAATGAATGAATGTATATATATATATATATATATTAATATTAATCTATATTAATATACGAATAAATATAACTAAATATATATAGACAAATAGATATATCATTAAAGTGAGAACCAACCAATATGGATGAGTGGCAAACACTACTACACATATGGCATTTCATAGTGTGAAAATGGCATTTAACATAGCTAAAAAGGGGATATTAATCAAAGTGATTATAGGGGGCCTTTATCAGTGCGTTTTTAGTGCTGATAATGGCCTAGCCACCTGCAATGTGAGATTTACTTAACAACACACCCTAAATAAAACCTATAATTTAAATAGCACACCCAGAAGAAAGACTTCTATATTAATTTAATTGACATTATCAATACAAAAATGATCAGCCATGGTATATACAAAAAAACACAGATATTTACTTTTCAAAAAAATATTTTATATAATTACATTTACAATTTTCCAACAAACATTTTAAAACATTAATATTTCTTATTTTGAAGCCCATGATCCCCTATCAAAAATATCAGCTCATAGTATCAATTTTCGAACCAATCATATCAACCCAAGAAAAAGTTTCCAATTATATAAGAAAACAAATATTATGATACTAATTCTTTAAATAAGTTAATTATACATTTATATGAAATAAAAACATTAATTAAATGTTAATATTTAATAAAATTGAATCATTTGGATTTATATGGGTCATATTGTGTATCCTATTGAGGAGGTATTGATTCCTACATGTTACAAATGAGTTATGTATCATTGTCCTAAAATATAAAAACAATTCGAATGTGTTTTATGGATTTTGAAAATGTCACTTTTTATTTTTTTAAAATTAATGTCAATTTTAAATAATGATACATTTGGAGTTAACTGGAAACACCATCCATCGTATTGAGGTACACATAATTCATACTTGTCACAAATTACTAATGAATTGGTTTCCCTAAAGTATCAAATCAATCCGTATATTTTTTCTTAGTTTTCAGTATGTCCATCGTATTTTTTTACTAAAATATAATTTCAAACTAGAAACACATATTTTGTGTCATACTGACTGTATCGTGCATCTTTTATGAGAGACTACTTCATACATCTCACAAATGACTTATTAATCACTGTATTTAATTATCAAGACAATCAAAGCTCAATTTCTTGGTTTTCAATGAGTGACACATTTTGAACTAAAATGTTAATTTTAAACTAATAACAGAAACATTTAGTCATAGAATCCACATCATGCATCAGATTGAGTTATGGTTGACTCCTTCACATAAAAAATAACTCATGGATCATTTTCCTAATGTATAAATACTATATGAAATCATTTTCTCAATTTTTAATATTTAACATGTTGTTTTTACTTAAATTATTGTCATTTTCAAATAATAATAAACACCTTGAGTTATATCGTCCACACCATGTATCGCAATCAGGTGTGGTTTATCCTTACACATCAAAAATCACAAATAAATCATCATCCAAAAATATAAAAATAATACGAATTCATTTTCTTGGTTTATAATATCTCACTTGTTGTTTCTAGTTAAATTATGGTGAAATATAAATAAAAAGAGGATCATTGAGTGATACCAGGCACACCGTGTGTCGTATTGAGGTGGAGCTGATTCCAATATGTTAGAAATAAATAAGAGATTGTTTTCCTAAAATATCAAAATAATCTGAATTTTTTTCTTGGTTTTCAATATTTCACTTGTTTTTTTACTAATATTCATGTCAATTTTAAATAAAAACAGACACTTTGAGTTATACCAGCCACACCGTGCATCGTATTGAGGAAAGGCTAAGCCCTACATGTTATTAATGACTCGTGGATCATTTTACTAAAGTATCAAAAAAATATGAATGTGTTTTCTCAGTATTCAATATTTCACATTAATTTTTAAATAAATTAATGTCATTTTAAAATAAAAAGACACACCTTGAGTCATACAGGTCACACCATGCATCATATTAAGGTGCAGTTTAATATTACACATAAAAAATGACTCATGGATTATTTTCCAAAAATATCAAAATAATGCAAATATGTTTTCTCAATTCAATGTATGTCACATGTTGTTTTTACTTAAATCGATGTCAATTTAAAATGAAAAGAGACAGTTGGAGTTATACTGTCAAAACTGTGTGTCTTATTGAGGTGATGTTGATTCAGGCATTGCGTTGTATGATTCTTACATAAATGAAGATTTCACATTCAGAGTTATGTTGTAAGAGACAAAAGATTACTTTCATTCTTATGGAAAATTTTCAGGATATTTCATTAAAGGAAATAAAGGGTGTCTCATATTCAAAAATAGGTAAAAAGTCAATTAGGTTGAAACATTCATCGAATATTGTGTTTCTACGAAATTGTATATTTCTACCCTGATGGGATATGACCCTATCTAGGATCACATCATTTGATAGATGTTCATATTAACATAAAACACCATTTACACAAATATGTTATCAACTGTTTATGAATGTAAAAGATGTGGACACTGCTATTGGTAAAAAGAATAGAAATTTTTTATAAAAATCAGTTGGAAATGGTGTTTAGTTTTTTTAATTATCATAATGTAATTTTCAATATGACAGATATTTTCTTGATGTTATGCATGCTAAAAAAATGTATGTGATAGTTTCATCGGTACACTGCTAAATTTACCCAAAAAAAGGATGGAATTAAAGACAGGTTGGACATGGATAACATGGGAATATGAGAAGATTTGGTGCTAGTGAAGGGTGAAAATTGAACTTTAATTCCTCTAGATGCATACACTCTTTCTAGGCAGGAGAGATATCAGTTTTCATCTTTATGAATTAAATAATGTTTCTAGAGGGGTATTAATTGTATAACAAGAATATCGCGTCGATAAACGATTTAATGTTAAAGGTTCTAAAATAACATGACTATCATGTTTTACTGGGAGATCTAATTTCTATAGCTTTAAGTTACATTTTTTCCAAAAATGTCTTTTATAAATTAACCAAGCATTATTTCTTCATCAAATCTATATGCAGTAAAGTTATAGATCTGGTGGAATTGAAAACTATGGAAAGAGAAATTATTATCATATTATGTGATTTATAAATGTTCTTCCTAGTATAATTCATTGATAAAATGGTTAATTTTATTGTTCAGTTAGTGAGAGAGATTACACTATGTGTTCATATACAATATTGATTGATATACCCCATTGAATGGTATATAAATATTTTTGAATGGTTATATAAAATATCAAAGTTGACCAGAGGGTTGTATTTCAGATAGATATATTGTTGAGGAAGCCATAAAATTATGTACCAAATGCATGTGAGGTTTGGAAATCATTGTTCTACCAAAATCTCATCACACTAGGTGTCCAGTGGGAGAAGAAATTCTGGAAGAGATGTAGTCGAAATCATTATTGCAGGTCATGAGTATGCACACCTTTACGTTTGGAATAATGTTTTGGAGGTTTCCCCATATGTTGAAACCCAGAAATAAATTATTAGGAATTTCAATCCATCAAGTGATAAAATATGGATATCAAATACACATAAACAACAGTTTATAGAAGGTTTTTGGGACTATATTTTTAGTGATTCAGAAGAAAATCCTAACTCAATATTAGTACAACTTTGATGTTTATCCAGAGGACCAAGTGTGTATGTATTCTCTTAAAATGGTTATGTAATTAAGAGTTATACGTTCTATACAAATAGACATGATGAAGAATATACTAAGAATATTAGTGGAGTTACACTTGTGGATGAAGCGATGCATATTTCTTGTACTAAGGACAGAAATCCAATTGATGTGAATATTTCATACATTGTAATCATCAAAAATAATATGGGATTTGGATTATAGAACATTCCATGTTCCGATTTTTCAATTCTATTTGGTTGATAACATGAATGATGTTAAAATATATTGAGTTGGATTAGTGAATATTTATTTTAGTAAGGAAGGGTGAAAAGACGAACCATTTATAGTGGAATTATAGGTAGTAAAATTATTTTATGTTCTAGATACCACAAACTGAATGTTGTAAATTGTTATGTTATCGACCAAATCCACTGAAGGGTCAGATGAAAATTCAATTGTGGGTGACACTTTCTTTTGTACATTGCAAACATTTTATAGAGGTTCTAATGTAGATGATGTTTTTTTGTCAGAGGAGAAAAAATGAAGGGATATAAATAGTTGATAGAGGGGTCAAATACCTTCTGCCATTAAAAAATGTGAGTTTAATAAGTAGGTTATTTTTTTTAAATATACATTGTGTTACCTCATGTTATTATATGCTCTTTTTTGTATTGATATAATCAAAATTAAATTATAACCCACTTATGCAGATAATGAATTATGCACATGCTGGTGCTCCCAATCCTTAGGAACATTAGGTCTTCAACCTATTGTTGCTTGCATTGTAGCGGAACAATGACCTTATTCATGTGTTGGTAATCCCAAGCCTAAGGAATAATAGGTTTTTCAATCTTTTGTTTCCCCCGATGTTGAGGTTCAACAACCATCTTCACTTGCTGATGCTACTGCTCTAGAGAAACAACATATTGACGATGTTTAATCCAAGGAAATGTTAGGTGATGAAGGAACAACGATGAAAATAAAATATGTGCTCCATAGTTTAATAGTGTTAGAAAAAATCATGATGGAAAAAATCAAAGGCCTCAAATATGAGGTTGGATGGAATGAACGGGGCCAGCATGTTAACCCCAATAAGGTCATTTTTAGTAGTTACATTGGAATCATCACTTGGTTATGTAAGAAAACTAGTGTAGTTTTGTGGCACCATGTTGTTCCAGCACTTAATACACTACCACAAAACTGGGCAAGGCCAGCGCCACCCTTTATCAATGCTAACGAAAAAGCGCTGATAAAAGGGGGGTACCTTTATCAGTGCTAAAAAAAAGCATTGATAAAGGGTACTTTTATCAGTACAAAAAAACGCTGATAAAAGTACCCCTTTATCATCACTTTTTTTAGTGTTTTAAAAGGGTACCCCATTGTCAGCTCTATTTTTAGTAGCGCTGATAAAGGGGGTCTTTATTAGCCCTTTTTTTAAAGGCACTAATAAAGGGTATACTTCCAAAAAAAATATTAAAAAATATATATACTAATATTTAAATATATTGATATAGTTATATTCATATAAATATAATATATATTTTTTAAATATAATTTTAAATATATTTTAGATAAGTATAAATACATAGTTACACTTAATATATATAATATTTAGTGAAAATGGCTTATAAAAAAATTACAGAAATATTTTTAATTAATAATTTGCTAATTATTATAGAGTAATAGTCATTTAATAACAATTTGAAGACTAAGAAATTTAAAAAAATGAAAAAAAAGATCCAAAATATGTTGATAACGCAACTCGAAATTCAAATGTCCATAACATTCGATTCAGGTGTCCGTTTGAGGTCTACCACATATAAAATCGAAGCCTGCGATGAGCTCTATGCCACATTAATTTGCGGGGACCTAGGTCAAGGTTTTTTCATGGGCAAAAAAGTCCCATAAGGCCTCTAAAACTGAGTTTTTAGTCAGGGTAACCAGATTTTTTAACAATTTGTGGATTTTATGCCTTATTTAAGGGGGTATTATTGGATTTTTTTTTGGCGACTGAATTTATTCCAAGGTATTACATTCATATTGATATTATGTCTTTGAAAATATATCTTTTTTTATAATGAACTGCTATTTATACTCCAATATATAACAATATATACATATTTTTTATATATTCAAACATAAAAACATAATTATAAATATATATAATAAAATACATTTACATATAAAATATATTAGCTTTATTTAAATAATAACTAATATCTATTTTTGTAAAATAAAAATATATGATTATTTATATACCTATATATTAATCTATATATATATATATATATTAATATAACTACATATATATATAAATATAACTATAAATACATATATATTAATATCACTATAAATATATATTTAAATATAACTATATATTTATATTAATATAACTATATATTTATTTTAATATAACTATATATATATATTAATATAAATATATATTAGTATACATATAAATATTACTAAATACATATATATAAATAAATAAATATATCACTAATAGGAGAACAAATCAATATAGGGGAGTGGTAAAGGCTTCAGGCACGCAGAAGGGAGGTCTCTAGATCAAATCCAGGTAGAGGGAGGGACGTGCGTGCATGGGTGAATATGGAGCTAGTCCTGATAAAGGGTGGATGGGTGTGTGCGGGCGGTGGAGGTGGGCGGAAAAGCGCTGTAAAAGGGGGGATCAAGTGCTATAAAATCCCCCCCCGATTGGTAGGATTTTTTTAATTTTTTTAAATTTTTTTAATTTTTTTATTTTGTTAACATTTATCAGCGTTAAATAGAATGCGTTGATAAAAGACTCTTTTATCAACACTTTGTTTTAGCGCTAATAAAATACCCCTTTTATTAGTGATTTTTAGGGATAATAAATGGGGTTTCTATTAGAACTTTTTTAGCTCACCCCTTTTGATTATGTGTTCCCCAGGTTGTTCTATGTAGACATAGTAGTTTAAAAGGACATAGGATCTCATTATAGAGATTAATAAAAATATGTTTTATTATTGCTATGTTTTTTCAAATTATGTTTCTAGTCATCCAAAGAAAGTACCCTTTTTTATCCCTAGTTTGTATTTCTTGGATTCTTGTACCTATAATCATGTATTAATATGTGTAAAAGGCATGGGCCATTACAGTTGGTATTAGAGGAAGTTCAAGTTATTTTTATGGATTTGGAAAATAAAAAATTATTAATACCCCTAAGGTTAATTATATCACCATGGATAGCATAGATTGAGTTGTACGGAATCACAAGTTTGGATATACTTTTTATTTATATGATTATTAATCTACATAATATGTTTTATTATTGCAATGTTTTCGTTAGATTTAACAACGCTTTTCTAGTGATGTTAAATTCCACTTTTAGTGCTGATAAAAGCCATATTTGTAGTAGTGATACACTGATGTGTGAAGATATTACAGTAATAATATGATATCATTCCATTATTTTACTGAAAAAATAATAATGAAACAATGAATTATTCTTCACCATCCCTTGAAGATTGAATTTATAGTAGATGAATCCCATAATAAATATATATTGATTATTTATAGATTGATTCATAGAGGCTTTCAAAAAATTCTATTGATTCATAATCTAAAAGAAGACGAAGGGAAAATAATGCCACGCCCACTGCTTATGTATGCACACCTGATAACCGAACAAGCATGAGATTTGTTTACTAGAAGTCATACTGATGTGTCCTTTCATGTACATTGTGGATAGTAATATGTTGATTGACATTATATATATTCATCAATTTGAGTTACAATTTTTAATTTATAAAATAGAAACTGAGTGTTAAAAATAATGTAGGGGCAACAAAAGCAACATTCCCCTACCATAAAGCAAGGATGGGGTACGCTTCACTTGAAAAAAAAATGGTATGTATTTTAAATCTACCATAACACTTTTATATGACATGAAACGACAAAATAATTATGTTCCTCTATTTATATGCATATTGATGAATCCAAATCTGAATCCACATCCATATACACCATGTGTTGTGTAAAGAGGAATGTGTAAATAATGATGGGAAACTAATAGATGAAAATACAAAAAAAGGGTTTGAAACATGTGTAATTATGAAATAATAAAAATTTGTTTTTATTTAAATAAAAATTACATAACAATGATTACTTATTTTCCTATATTTTCTATCCATATTAGTCACATGAATCATCAACACCTGTATCAGATGAATACCTAGTATCTATCACGACCCGCCTTCACCAAAAGGAGGGTAGGGTCACCAGATTGCCAGGCCCTTCCTTCTTTAAGTTGAAGGAGAGATAATGACCCCTGAAACCCGCCTCAATAGGTCCCAGAGTGGAAACTAGCACCAAGGGTATAGAATCACACACTAAATGGAAGGTATTACCCTTTTTTGTTTAATAGGATCAGGATATAAGATAGTAAGTCTCACAACACCAAAATTGGAAGTTCTAAAAAATATAAAACAACCATTCCCAGATGCATGTTCCAAAATTAAATACCCCAAAGTACAAAATGATTACAACGGTTAGGTACCAAAGAAAGAAAAATAGCCACTGAAACTACCCCAAAGGTCTGAGATAGTATGGTCTCGTGCGATCCATGAAGTCCTCCTGGAAACCTGAAAGCAGTTTTATAAACGTAGGGTGGGCATACAAGTATAATCAATAGGGAAAAACCAAACACTCTCATGCACAAGTGTGGGAACCTACTAATGTCCCATAAGGAAAAGAGTAATCCAAACACCTAACAAGGTAAACCATCCACCCAAGCCTCACCAAGGCACACTCCCCAAATAATGCAAGTAAAGAAATATATAGTAATAGAACATCGATGATTGGGTACCGCACACCACTTTCCCACTGGTTATTAAAGACATCCTACCCATCGAACCAAGCCTGCCATTCTCACCGCAGTCCCTCTGACATACCCCACCAGCACACACCACGGACACAACCTCACCGCAGTCCCACTGCCAAACCCCGCCCGCACACACCTGTGCCACAACTGTCACACATAGCCACACCTAAAAACACCTAAGCTAGAACAAACACCACCACGACCAAAGACCCCAGGGCTAGAAGATCCAATGCCACTCCAGAAGACACATGGGCCTCATCTTGAAGACACTTGGGAAATACACCTACCCGCACACACCTAGGAGAACCACAACACTACCTTTCCCGAAGATTCTTGGGCTAATAATGTACTTCAAGCCATCACAACCTGCTCGAAGATACTTGGGCTATCCCGGAAAGAGAGCAGAAAGGAGATAATAACCAGCCACTAATAGAAGTGTTGGGAAAAACACCCTCCCCCATGAAATGGGGGTGTTAGGCACTATGTGATCAACTTGGGTGGGGTACAAATAAGAAACACAAAAACTACAAGTATAGATATAGTTAACAAGCACTCTCCCAAGTTTAGGTTTTTCTTCAGCTTGCCTAAAGAACAAATCAGTACCATGACTTGGTCACAACATACACCAAACCAAAAACCCATTTGTCCCATACTTGTTTTATTTTTCATTAATTATGTTTAAATTAGTTTCTGCACCTACTGGGGAAACTAGTAATCATAAGCACAAGTCAAGGGAAAGAAAACAGTCAAGCATCAACTACAACATCCACACCAGGTTCTCTTGTAAAGTCACAACAACAAATAATACCCCATGATACAGCCCCATGTCCAATATCCAGGGGCCAAAAAGGTTTCTCAACAACAAGGGATCCCTCCCCAACTAATTATATAAACAAGGTAACCATCCAGCCTTTAATTCATACCCACTGAATCCGTAACAAAAGGGGATCCCATCCCCACCCACATCACCCAGAAATTGTCCTGTGAATGAAAACAACTAAACACCCACCACCAACACAAGGCATGTCTGTGCTAGTATTTTTTGATTTAAACGTTTTAACACACTCTATGATTTCAATTTAGTCGTACATTAACCGGTGTAATCACAGAAAAGGGTTGATCTTGGTTCATCCAATTTATTTAGCTAGATGTATGTAATTAACCAAATTCCATTACACAGAAAGGGTTCACAACCACAATAAAATCTGTTTAAACATCACCAGAGGTAAATGATTCATTAGTGCACAGAGAAAGACCACCAATGACTATGATTTTCAGTAGGCATAATCCCACACAATTCAGAAAAAAAGATCATAAAACAATGTAGCAACATCGATCACAGCCCCCCCCCCCCTTCGTTCTTTATAGAATCTGTGAAATATCTTTATTTATCTTTGGTTCATCTAATTCTACAGAAACAAAATCATTCCCATCCCGCATGATACTCACAAAGGAGAGACAAAGGTGAAATTCCCTAATTTTTGATCAGCAATCGATGTTAAGCCTGGGTATGGATCTCCACGTATAGCGATGCGTCTCATATGAATGAAATGTGGCTCGTCTAAACGAAGGGTACATCTAGCACAGGGTGATCGAGAAAAGAAACCTAGGGAGAACCCTTAGGTTATAATTTGTGAGATAGAACACACCATGAGCCATTATGATATGGAGAAAATAAACCTGAAACTGCATAAGGCACGATGTCATTGGATGACTATGCGGTTGAGACACCCCACACGTCATTAAAGGGTCGGGCAGTTTAAACCGATGCACACAACATGTTAATTCAATAAATATTTAATTAAACGACATTTATTAGCATTATTTGGCTTTAAAACAAGCTTAAATGGGTCAAAATAGGGTTTAAAAGCCAATTTGCGCAAAAGCGAGGCTTCACTGAAAAAACCACGACTAGGATGGGTGACACCGATCGGTCTCACCGATTGGTCTCACCGATTGGGTGGTCTCACCAATCGGTCTCACTGATCTTCCGGTCTCACTGATCGGTCGCGCCGGTCAGTCTCGCCAGTTGGTCGCACCGTTCGGTCTCCCCGATCGGTCTTGCCGACCAGTCGCGCCGACCGGTCATGCCGATCGGTCTCGGCGACAGGTCGTGCCGATCGGTCTCGCCGATCCGCCTCACTCTGAGATGCTACCCCTTTAGGATCCAGATATTTGGAAAAGTAAAGTACCCTAACAGTCTGAGTCATCTCATCAGATACCTCTCAAACTATTCTCACCCTTAAGAATTTAAACAACCCAGAAGAAAAGAGTGGGTCCAAACAACCACCTCGAAAGATACCTCTCATGAATAAACCTCATTTATAACTAAGAACAACTCCCTATCATGAAACATGAAATATAACATATCAAACTGCCCAGCCATGTGGGTTGGGGAGTCTCCTTTCCCTTGTCAAGTTACTATCCGCTTTGGGTGGAACTGACTCGCCTGCACGGGTTTAATCGCATCCTCCTTAATGTTTATTGATTAGGGGTCGGGTCCTCCCCTACCCATAGCCAAGAATCAACGCACACATTCAAAGGAATGAAAACTATTATTTCATAGCCAACATTGTAAAACATTTTATCACAACATATATAAACCGAACAGTACAAACCTCAAACCAACTCTAAGTACAGGGCACAAATCTATCCTTCCCTCTCCCACGTACTCTCCTCAAGACCACCATTTCTCCATAACACACGAACTAAGGTGATGGTTTGCCCTCGAAGCACCTTCTCCTTGTGATCCTCGATCATCATTGGTGTCTCCACAAAGGTCACGTCATCCTCGATGTCCAGATCTCCCCAGCTGAGGACATGTGAATCATCGTGCAGATACTGACAGAGCTGGAACTCATGGAGGACATCATGTATGCTCAGTAACAGTAGTGGCAACGCAAGATGATAATCCACCTTGCCGACCCACCTCAACAATTAGAAGGTTCTGATGAACCTGGGAGAAAGCTTACTCCACATTTCAAACCTCCGTTGTCCATGCCGAGGGGAGACCTTCATGAACACGTGGTCTCCAACCTCAAACTCGAAGGGCCTTCTCCTATTATCAGCATAAGGCTTCTACCGGTCCTAGGAAGCCTTCATCCTTTCCTGTATGAGATGAACCTTCTCTTCCATGCTCTGTACCACCTCTGGGCCAAGGATGCCCGCCTTTCCTACTTCGGTCTAACACAAAGGTGGGAACCATGGTCTCCCATACAAGGCTTCAAAAGGGGCCATACCAATGGTAGAGCGATAACTATTATTGTAGAAAAACTCTACCATAATCAAGTATCACACCCACAATCCTCCTGAGTCGAGAACACATGCCCGCAGCATATCCTCCAAGGTCTGAATGGTGTGCTCTGTCTGCCCATCTGTCTGGGGGCAGAAAGCAGTGCTAAGGCGTAACTGGGTGCCAAAATCATGCTGCAAACCCCTCCAGACTCGTGGGAAAAAATGTGCATCCCTATCTGAGACTATTGAACTCGGGAATCCATGAAACTGCACTACCTCGTCCACATAATTTCGTGCTAGAGAGTCCACTGCACTCGACTCCTTAATTTCCAGAAAGTGACATGATTTCGTCAACCTATCCACTACCACCCGGATGGCGTCGTATCCCCCCCTGGACCTTGGGTATTCTGGTGACGAAATCCATCGATATTTCATCCCACTTCCTCTCAGGAACATCTAAAGGTTGTAACAACTCTCCTGGAACAAGGTCTTCAGCCTTTACCTGCTGACACACAAGGCACTTGGCCACAAAATCTGTCATTGCTCGCTTCACTTCATGCCACCAAAACTGTCTCTTCAGTCCCTAGTACATCTTTGAAACTCCTGGGTGTACTGCTAGAGGTGTGTTGTGTAACTCACTGAGAACATGGCTGTGTATTGCCTCCAAAACAAACATCTTCCCCTAGAAAAGCATCCGGTTTTGTCCATCCTCCTTCCATCGATCCGGAGCATTTCTCTGTTCAACTCTATCACGCATAACTTCACACTCTGGGTATCCCCATTGAGACTTATCCACATGTTGAAACAGATACGAATGCACTACCATCTGATAGAGGAAACCTCTACCATTATCTGTCCTCACCTCTAGGTGTAAGGCACCCAACACCTCCATTGCCTTCCATGTTTCTGCCGACTATCGGACTGCATCCTTCTATGATCTCCTGCTCAAGGCATCAACCACTACATTCCCCTTCCTTGAAGTGTAGGGGATCTCGAAGTCGTAATCCTAGAGGAACTCCATCCACCATCGCTGCCGCAAGTTTTGGTCTCATTGGGAAAAGATACACATCAATCATTTTTGATCTGTGAAGACCACAAAGCGTTCTCCGATGAGGTAGTGCCGCCATAAATTTAGTGAATAAATTACCGCTGTATGCTCCAGGTCGTGGGTGGCATAATTACGCTTATGAGGGCATAGCTACCTAGACCCATAAGAGATCACCCCTTGTCCCTGCATCAACACACACCCTAGGACATATCCTGATGCATCACAGAACACTTCATATGCCACTTCTTCTTCTAGTAATCTCATCACTAGGGAACTAACCAACTTCTCATTCAGATAGCTGAAGGCTTCCTCGCACTGCTCACTCCACACGAAAACATGGTCTTTTTTGGTCAAGGTTATTAAAGGGGCTGCAACTCAGGAGAAGTTGGGTACGAACCACCTATAGTAACCCACCAGCCGAAGGAAACTATGGACCTCTACCACATTCATGGGTGCTGCCCAAGAATTAGCTGCCTCAACCTTTGATGGGTCCATCGCTACCCCCCTCTCGGACACCACGTGCCCGAGGAATTGCACTTCTCGTGTCTAGAACTAGCATTTTGACAACCTACCATAAAGTTGGTGCTGTTAGATGACCTCCAAAACCGTCCTCAGGTGCTCTGCATGATTCTCCTCTGATCTAGAATAGATTAGGATATTATCGATGAACACAACTATGAACTGATCCAGGTACTCCCGAATGATGGAGTTCATAAGCCCCACGAACACAGCCGGGGCGTTCGTAACACTGAAGGGCATGACTGTGAACTCGAAGTGTCTATATCTGCACCTGAAGGCCATCTTCGAGATTTCACTC
This sequence comes from Viscum album, assembly GCA_963277665.1. Lineage (NCBI taxonomy): Eukaryota > Viridiplantae > Streptophyta > Magnoliopsida > Santalales > Viscaceae > Viscum > Viscum album. Next base: position 134,184 of record CAUJRU010000615.1, read on the forward strand.
TCCTTAACCCTCAATAGGTGATACCCAGACTGCAGGTTGATCTTCAAGAACCACCTTGCCCCTTTCAGCTGGTCGAAAAGGTCACCTATCCTTGGAAGTGGGTAATAATTCTTGATAGTTACCTAACTCAGCCTCTTGTAGTCTATACACAACCTGAGACCACAATTTTCCTTCTTGGAGAACAAGACTAGAGCACCCCACGGTGACGCGCTTGGTCAAATGTAACCTCTCTTCATCAGATCATCAATCTGAATCCGCAACACCCGTAGCTCCGAAGGTGCCACCCGGTAGGGAGCCATCGAAATAGGATGAGCATCAGGATGTAAATCTATCCCAAACTCGATATCACTTCAAGGTGGCAGAGTCGTCACCTCCTCCGCGAAGACGTCCAAAAAACTCACAGACGATCCCTTGTACCTCCACCATCTCAGCATCCACTGAATCCACTAACAGCTCGGCAAACAAAGAGAGGAGGGGTTCCTCTCTTCTGCTACCCTTCTAGACACACCGCTCGCCGGTGAATGTATCACGTCGGCCGCCCATGATTGTGAACACAACCCTTACTTGGAAGAAATCGATGATGGAAGATATAGAGAACCACCAGTCGATTCCTAGAATGACATCGTATGGCTGTATATGTAGCATAAGAAGATCCCTGACTGAATGATGTGGCCATGTTGTCAGTCTGCATCGTTGACAAACATATAACAAGTTGGTATGACCTCCGAATAGTGTGCTCAGCACCAGAGATACTGGATGTATCTCGGCATCTAGACCCAAATCACGCGCTAGAATGGGTGCAACAAAGGAGTGCTAAGATCTGGTTTTGAACATAGCATAATAAATGGTGCTAAACAAACTGATTATACCTCAAACAACCTCCAGTCCTCCTGTAACTGCAGCCTCCGTGGGGCGAAACCTCCCACACCCAGCTCCTCTTCCCCTCAGCTGTCATCCACCACCCCATCCATGCCCCGGTCGAGGTCCCTGAAGAGCTCCCTGAGGTCAGGCTCCTCCTGCTACATCTGCCCTCGGAGGAGCGGGAGCTCGCTGTACCTACTGCTGCTGCGGGAAAGTCCTGGCTAGAAGCTGCTACTGGGGCAGGTGCTGGGGTTGTCCGTCAACGCCGTACTATACCCAGTCTGGGCACTGACTCCAGAGATGACCATGGATCCAACAGACAATGCACCATGGTCCTGGGCATTACGGAAAAGGTTGAGGACCAGGGGACCAGAATTGAAACTGTTGAAGCCTGCTCCCTGCTGGTCAGAACCTAGAGGGTCCTAATTCTTGGTTCCCGGTGCTGAAGGCCTTCCCCATCACTGGTCCCACTAGATCCCCACTTGTGAAACACATCATGGAGCATGCATCCTCTAATCTACTTTGGCCTTCTTCTGGACCTCTATGTACGTTGGTAGGGTAAAGGTGGTAACAACATATTGGATGGAGGGTCAGAGCGCCTCTACTAAACGTCTTTCCCGAGAATCCTCGTTGGGAATGAGGTCCGGAGAAAAATGTATGAGGACCTTGAAATTGATTCCCAGCTCCCTTACTGACATACTCCCCTGTTATAGGGAGAGTAGCTCCGGCCTCTTCTCCGCCTTCATCGCCGAAGAGAGGAATTCCTCCTGGAACTCTCTATTGAAATCTGACCATTCCACCTCAGCCTCTCTCCTCTCCCCCAGGTAAAGCGTCCACCACTGACGCACCGCTCCCTGCATCTAGATGACGGCCAGAGGAACCCAGTACTCGGTCGGAGCCCGGATGAGGCCGAAGGCTATCACCAGCTCCTCTAGCCTTCTCACCGTATTCATGTCAGAGGTGTTTCCCTCAAACTTCTCGAGGGTCTGTCACTAGAAGGCTCAAAGTGTCCTCTACCACTGGTCGTCCTACTCCTCTCGATCAGCACTATGCTGATTGGCCAAGGTAGTCTCTGGGGCCACGATCTCCTGCACCACACGTGGTTGTCTCCCATGTTCCATTGCTGCAAGGTAAACAAGGAATGCCTAAGCCCAAGTAGTGCAGAAGATTGTTCATAAAAAAAATTCGTAAACTTCTTATTCATTTTAATTCCCCAAACCCCCATGAAATACTAGAACACAAGTCATTATGATGAATGCACCTTTCCCAGGGTCTCTACCCTGCATTCAGTGTGACCTCACATTGTCGTTCTGTAGGCCCAGAGTCCTTACATCGGATCACGGGGGGTGGGGGGAAAAATCCCGTGTCGTAGCCAGTCTTCCCTAGCCTAATTCACACACCAAGTTCACCCAACACTATTACCCAACCATCCCATGCAATCCTCACTGTGCCTAACTCTAGACTCCATCATATCCCTCAACCTCACTGCCTCTGATACCATTCTATCATGACCCACCTTCACCAAAAGGAGGGAAGTGTCAGCAGATTTCCTGGCCCTTCCTTAATTAAGATGAAGGAGATATAATGACCCCCGAAACCCACCTTCAATAGGTCCCGAAGTGGCGAATATCACCAAGGGTTTATAATCACACACTAAATGGAAGGCATTACCATTTTTCTTTTAATTGGATCGGGAGATAAGATATTAAGTCTCACAACACCAAAACTAGATGTGAATGAAAAGCCAAAACAACCATTCCCATATGCATGTTCTAAAATTAAATACCCCAAAGTACAAAGTGACTACAAAGGTAAGGTAGAAAAGAAAGAAAAACAGCAACTGCAACTTCCCCAAATGTCCGAACTAGTATGGTCCTGTGCGATCCCAGTAGTCCTCCTGGAAACCTGAAAGTAGTTTTTTATATGTAGGCTGAGCATACAAGTATACTCAGTAGGGAAAAACCAAAGACTCTCGTGCACAAGTGGGGGAATGTACTAAAGTCCCATGAGAAGAATACTAATACAAACACTTAACAAGGTAAACCATCCACCCAAGCCTCACTAAGGAAAACTCCCCAAATAACGCATGTCAAGTAATGTATAGTAATAGCACATAAATGTTTGGGTACCCCACACCACTTTCCAACTAGTTATTGATGACATCATACGTATCAAACCAATCCCGCCATTCTCACAGCAATCCCACTGCCATACCCCGCCTGCAGACACCTGGGACACAACCTCTCCGTAGTCCCACTGCTAACCCCCGCCCGCACACACATGGGCCCGAATTGTCACACGTAACCATGGCTGAAAACACCTAGGCCAGAACAACCACCACAACTTCCGAAGACACCTGGGATAGAAGATCCACCGCCATGCCTGATGATACCTGGGCCTCATCCTGAAGACACTTGGGAAAACAACCTGCCCGCACACACTTGGGCCAACCACAAAACTACCCTGCCCAATGAATCTTGGGCTAATAATGGACTTCAGGCCATCACAGCCTGCCCGAAGTTACTTCGGCTATCCGGGAAAATGATAAAAAAGGTGCTAATAACCAGCCACTAATAAAACTGTTGGAAAAACACCATCCCCCATGAAATGGGGGTGTTCGACACTAAGTGCTCATCTTAGGTGGGGTGCGAATAAGAAACACAAAATCTACAAGTATATATATAGTTAACAATCACTCCCCCAAGTTTATGATTTTCAACAGCCTTCCTAATGAACAATTCAGTACCATGACCCGGTCACAACATACACCAAACCAAAAACCCATTTGTCCCATCCTTGTTTTCATTTTCAATAATGATGTTTAAATAAGTTTCTTCACCTACTTGGGCAACTAGTAATCATAATTACAAGTCAAGGGAAAGAAAACATTGAAGCATCAACTGCAACATCCACACCTAGTCATCTTGTAAAGTCACAACAACAAATAAAACCAAAAGATACAGCGCCAAGTCCAATATCTAGGAGCCAAAAGGTTTCTCAACAATAGAGGATCCCTCCCCAATTCGTGATATAAACAAGGTAACCACCTATCCTTAAATTCATAACCACCAAATCTGTAACAACCGGGGATCCCATCCCCACCCACATCACCCAGCTATCATCTTGTGAATGAAAACAACCAAACCACCACCAACAACACAAGGCATTCCCATGCCAGTATTTTCAGATTTAAAAGATTTAACACACTTCATGATTTCAATTCCGTCGTACATTAACTGGGGTTATCACAGAAAAGGGTTGATCTTGGTGCCTCCAACTTATTCAGGAAGATGTACGTAATTAACCAAATTTCATTACACAAAAAGGTTTCACAACCACAATACAATTCGTTTAAACATCACCAGAGTTAAAGGATTCATTAGTGCAGAGATAAATACCACCAACGGCCATGATTTTAAGTAAGCTTAAGCCCACACAATTCATAAAATAATATCATAAAACAAAGTAGCATCATTGATCACATCCCCCCCCCCCTTTGTCCTTTATAGAATCCGTTCATTATTTTATTTAGGTTTGTTCCATCCAATTATACAGAAACAAAAGCATTCCCACCCCGAAAGATACACACAAAGGAGAGACGAAGGTGAAATTCCCTACTTGTTGATAAAAGATCGATGTTAAGCCTGTTTGTGGAACTCCACGGATAGTGATGCGGCTCGTCTGAATGAAATGAGGATCCTCTGAATGAAGGGTACTCCTAGCACTAGGTGATCGTGAAAAGAAACCTAGGGAGAACCCTTAGGTTATAAAGGGTGAGATACAGCATGCCCCGGGCCGTTAAGATATGGAGAAAAAGAACCCAAAAATGTGTAAGGCGCGGGGTCGTGGGTTGACTACGCGGTTGAGACACCCCACACGTCATTAAAGGGTAGAGTGGTTTAAACCGACGCACACACCAGGTTAATTCATTAAATATTTAATAAGACGAAATTTATGGGCGTTACTATGCTTTAAAACAAGCTTAATGGGGTCAAAATAGGGTTTATAACCCAATTTGCGCAAAAGAGAGGCGTCACTGGAAAAATACCGACAAGGATGGGTGACACCGATCGGTCTCATCGATCAGTTAGTCTCACTGATCGGTCTCACCGATCTACCGGTTGGTCTCACCGATCGGTTGCGCCGCTCGGTCTTACTGATTGGTCACGCCGCTCGGTCTCGCCGACCGGTCGCGCCGATCGGTCGCGCTGATCCGTCTCGCCGATCGGTCGCACCGCTCAGCCTCACACCGAGATGCTACCCCTTTAGGATCCGGAATTTTGGCTATGTAAAGGACCCTGCGAGTCTAGGCCATCAAACTATTAGTGGCCTTGAAGCGGACATAACATTATGGACACATATTAGGTGTGGGTTTTGGGGTGACAACGGAAAACATGTTTTTATAAAAAAAATAGGATACAGATAAAGAAATGAAATAGATGGAAGAAAGAATATATACACATTAATAAAAATTTCAATTGCAGAGAGAGTTACTAGAAACTTTTATAGGGATAAGCAATGAGAAAAAAGGACTCAAGAACAACCATTTCCTGAATATCCCTCCCAACACCCTCTAGCTTTGAGGTGATCCATTCCCCTCGAAAAGATGTCTTGGACAAGGTAATCAATGTTCTAATAACTGTTTCTATAAAATGTGAATCAGATAGACACTAATACCTTTCTGGTACTTATATTATACAGGATGATAATGACTGTGATTTATATATTTCAACACCCACCCATATATTTTTAATGAGGGATACAATGTTCAATATCCAAAATGATGTGCTAAACAATAGACCACTTCCAATAGGTCTGGTGAGAGTCTATATTATCATAGCCCATGATCTGAGGGCTGATCGACTTATTCTAATTGATGAGGATGATATTCATAAGGTTGACCAGCTATTTTAACATTCATCACATGGCCATTAAATCTTGTAAAACAAATATGTCGACAAGGAGGTATTCATTTCCTATTTATTTTTGATGATAAACCTTTAATAATTAATTAAAAAAGTTCTAAACCGATGAATGCTATTAGAAATTGACAAATGGACGGGGGTGAAATGAAAGGTTGACCTAAACCATATAAAGGATCAACCAACTGAATTAAAAGATCATCCAAAAGAAAGTTTGCCCTGCCCATTGAATATCCACATTTACTAACATAAAAGGTTTATGCGGATGCAATGTTACAATGTGGTAGTAGTCACATAGTTGATTTTGATGAAAAAATGTGTGGATAGGATGTTATTGACTACACTGATTCTAATAATATAGATGAAATCATCATCTATGAATGGCTAAGTGTCTCAGTTGTAAATGAATACATGAGGTACGTTTTCGTGATTTAATTTTCCAAAAGATGATATACCATGTTAATTATGACTAAATGAATTTTATATTTTTTGAAGTCATATATATCAATACCAATTCAAGGGATTTTCCATTAATAAATTGGAATCTTTAGTCCTCACGACACCTCTACAAACAAAAAAAATATCAAAAAAATAGATGAATGAGTGGGAAACATTGGAAAATCGTTTGAAAGAAAACTTGGGGATGAAATAATTTTCTTATTTAAAATGATTTCAGGTAAAACGGTACAATTTATTCATATGTAATATATTTTTTATTTCCTTCATTACTTATTCCTTTTTTTGTTTTTATGAAACCCTGTATTCTCATTACTATCAATTTGGATACTCTAAATATTTATTTTTTGGATTCACAACATAGATCACCAACAAACCAACCACACATGATAACATTTCTTAAATTGTAAAAAACTACACCCAACATTTTAGAACTAAGCGTCATGTTATATAATTATATAATGTTTTAATTTTGATTTTGTTATTATAGGGTGGTGTGTAAATATCGTCCATATCATGGCATGAGGACAATAATTGAACCCAATGACCCAATCAAGTTCTACAACTGGATAAGTATCAAGGTATATATAATAAGATTTAACTATCCAAACAAATATAAAAAAATTACTTATTATCCATAATGTGTCTTCAGTGTCTAAAATAATCAAATGTAAATTATAATTGTTATTATGTATGTAAATTGATGAGAGAAATCATATTCCATAAAAAAACACACATCCCCTAAGAGGTATTTTCAATGTTAATTACTAATTTATTTAAGATATTTATTAATCCTTGGTGTATTTATATTAGTCTAGTACTAGTAATTGGGGTTTGGCATAGTGGTAAGCACCCCGTAATACTACATGAAAAATGGGGGTTCAAAACCCATTGGGCACAGGTTACTGTATTAGCACTGTAGCGGGTACTGTAGCAGTGGCGGTACTGTAGCGGGTACTGTAGCAGCCGGGTTACTATTCACAGAATAGGAATTTGGCCAAAAATTTGGGCCTACAGGCTATGTAATGGGCTACAAGCCCACTGGGCCTTCGGGCTATGTAATGGGTCTCCCTCTACCCAGTTAAAAGAGGTCTTTGTTTTGGTTTATTAATAAAAATGAGGCTTCGGACCCATCCTTTTAAAAAAAATATTATTCTAGTACTATTATGATTTTAAAAAAAAATATTATTTATAAAATGATATAAATATTCTTAGAAACAAATGGGCATCATACCTGATCATATAATGTACACCAATGGTATGAAGATGTGAATTCTACAAAAGTAATGGATTGTTTCATATTTATGTTTAATTTATTTATTTTTAGTATTAATCACATAGGATTTTTTTATTATACTGAAGGATTCCTTGGAATTTGGGATTATTTTAATACTTTGGGACATGTATGAAGCAACAACACCTCAATATGACATATGACATGATTGGTATGACTCCAATTGTTTCTTTTTATTTATAATTGATCATAATTTTAGTTCAATATACAAATAAAAAATCAAAACCAAAAAAGGAATTAAAATTGACTTTATACATTAGTATAATGATCTATAATTCATTTAAGATATGTATTAATCATCTATACCTCAATCCAAAAAATAGTGTGACGAGTATGACTCAAAGTGTCCGTTATCAGTTTAAAATCGGAATTTTACTTCAAAATACACCACTAACAAAAAACCTAGAAAACGCACTCAGATTTCCTTAATAATTTAATAAACCAATTCATAATACATCTTTTATGTGTAGGAATTGATCTCGTGTCAAACTGATACTCTATGTGACTGGTATTACTCAAAGTATGTGTTTATAGTTTATAATGAATTTTTTCAAAAAAAGTGAAGTGCCATACTAAAAAACATGAAAAAATATTTGGATTTTTTGATTCATTAGTATAATTATCCATAAGTAATTTTGGACTTCTAGAAATTAGTCTTACATTAATCTAACGCACTTTGTGACCTATATGACTCTATGTCCATCTTTTTATTTAAAACTGACATTAATTTTAGTAAAAAGGAACAAGTGACATAATAAAAAAATGAGAAAACACATTTGGATTGTTTTGATACATTTCGGTAAAAATACATGAGTCATTTGGGATGCCAAGGATTCTTTTTCACCTCAATATGAGGCATAGTGTGACCGGTATGACTACAAGTGCGTCTTTTTTATTTAAAATATATATTAATTTTAGGAAAATAGGCAATTGACCTACTCAAAAATGAGAAAATGGTTTTGGATTATTTTGATATTATAGGAAAATGATCCATGAGTATGTTAGGATTTGTATGAATCTATTGCACCATAATGTGACCCTCAAAAACTCCAAAAAGTAGATATAAAATGAGACGTATGATTGTCCTCTTCCAAAAAAGGAAGAACAACAAGAATATAATAACATCACCAATGATATGGTGATATTGATAATAGACCCAAAATATTGGTGGCCACCTTCATCCTCCTTCAGCATGTTGATAATAACTTGACAATCAGATTTGACCATAATATCCATCCAGCTGAGAGATGGAATGAATTGCATACCATTCTAGATAGGCATTTCCACTAATACGGGAGGAGACCAACAAGAAATTTCTGAGGAATGATGAGCCACAATGATAGAGACTACATGGACCTAGAGAACTTCCATAAGGTCAACAGAGACATCACCAGGAATCACCGCATTAGTATTGAGTTTTAAAATACCCTGATGGGGATGAAGCCATCTAACATGAGGGGGATGAAAAATTATTTGATAATCAATGTTGAAACTGACATTTTGACATTTTTATTGCGTAACCGACATTAAAACAGTCACTGACATGGTTTTAAAATCGGTTATACACTAACTAATGTCAAAACTCTATTCGTGTGAGTTTGAACATTTTCAATGTACAAATGAAAAATCGTGATGAATTCATAACATATTTGTATGTAAATTATACTCATGCTTCAAAATATTTATTGAAAAAAATTCATTGGAAACAAATATTTATTTTAATATATATTTATTTCCTTATATTTATAATTATAAATATACATATTTTAAAAGTATTTACATATATTTATAGAAATATTAAATATAATAAATGTATTTATTATTTAATAATTATTTATAATCTTATAATTATTTAAATATATATTTATTTAATAATAACATATAAATAATTTTTTAAAACATTATATATATATATATTTGAATTATTAAAAAATATATATTAATAATCAACATGTGTTTGTTATTTAATTAATACAAATAAAAATTATTTTTTAATATAATGGTAATAATTTAATATAAATTAATAATATTTTTTATTAAAAAAATTTATCAGTGCTAATAAAAGAACTGTGTTTGGATTACGTGGTTTCGCCAAAATGTTTTCATTTTCACGATCATTATTAAAGATGACAGTGTCTGGCCTTCAAAGATTCAAAACTGGCGCTCATAGTAGTTGGATATTCAGGAGGCTCGTCCACCTTTACTGGTTCATTCCCTTCATGTTAGATGGCTCCCCCCCCTTTGGTGTTCTCAAACATAATACTGATGTAGTGACCCCTAGGGATGGTTTTATTGGCTTTTAGACAATCCTTTGGGATCATGTTGTCTCTCTTATTGCGGCTCATCATTCAACAGACATTGCGGGTTAGTCTCCTCATGTGGTAGATGCCATAGTAATTTGGAAGTGTATGCAACCCATCTTGTCTCTTGTCTAGAAGGATTTTATGGTCGGAACTGATTGTCCAGTTATTATCACTGCCCTGAAGGAGGATAAAGGTGGCCTCCAAGCCTATGGGTCCATTATCGACATCATCCCATATTTGGTTCCTTTGTTCTCTTCTTGATGTTTTCCCTTTCCTTGGAGAGAGGGCAATCGAGCAGTTCATTTTTTTGCTACTTTTGGGAATCATTGGGGGTCTAATTGATGGATTTCATATTTTCCTCCAGAATTATGTACTTTTCCTTTGGTTGATATCTAGGGTTAGAGGATTGTTTTTTTAAATGGCCCCCTTTATCAGTGATAAAGAAAGTGCAGATAAAGGGTACACTTTATCACCCTTTCTTTAGCACTTATAAAGGGAGTATTTATCGACACGTTTAGATAGCGGTGATAAATCCCCCCAATTATTAGTGCTTTCTTTTTAGTGCTGATAAAACCCGACGCATCCCTTGCTTCGATCCGTGGTAGTGAATAGGAGAATCTGCCACATGTTGGAAGCCAACATCAACTTTAGCGGCGGTTTAAACTGCCACGAAATAAAAACACCACCGCTAAATGATGATTTTCTAGTAGTGGATATATAACTCATTTATGATGTATAGGAATTGATTACATGTCAATTGGACATATGATGTGATTGATATGAATCAAAGTTTTTTTTCAATATAAAAGGGACATTTTAGTTGAATGATATAATTTTTAATAATTAGTTTAATAATTAAGAAAATTAATAACCGATAATATCATTAATATATTCAGTAATTATTAATATAATTTTCAAATATAGTTAATTAACATTGTAATTAAGAATTTATAATAAAATTATTAATAATCCTTTAAAATTTTAATTTATAATAAATTTAATATTTTCAAAATAATAAATAATAATAAAATTAGTAGTATGATTTATAATATCATAAATATATATAGTAATTAACAATATAAATTATCATTTTTGAATTATTTATCATTAAATTTTAATTTTTTTTATTTTTTTATGAACTACTACTAAGATAAAAAATGTTTTTATCTGGTGGAAAAACTTTGTACAAATGTTGATCGTCGGAAAAATCCTACTAAAAAAAACATTAGATTTAAAAAAAAACATCCCTAATTGTGTCTAACAAAAACTCAATATTATATATAAACCCTTAAATTTTATAAACAAACCAATTATTTTAAAACAAATAGAAATTTATTTAAAAAATGTATTTTTTTTGTTATAATATGTGTTATATGTTATTTAAAATATTAAATTAATTATGAAATAAAAAATTATAAATTCAGTTATTTTATCAGTTTTTGGTTATTATAATTAATAATCAAGACCAAAGAAATCAGATAACCAAATAAAATTTTTACTAACCAATACTCATTTTAGTATAACCCTTTGGTTCTTTTTTATTCGGTTTCCAAATAGTAGTTCCGTTGACCACATCTTTTCCCACCCCTTGTGGGTAATATCTACAAAAATATATTTCCATTTTTGAATTGTTAGATAAAAAATCAAAATATTTCAAATATATAGATATATATATATACTAAATGTTGTATAAAGTTTGATACGAGTCAATGTTAGATAATTGAATTAAAGCCAACTTTAAAATTTATATGCGAGTCAAATATTCTTAAAATCAATTCTACATTATTAAATTAAAATTCATCAAAATTATTAAAATCTGCATCATTGATAATTAGGGTTAAATGTTCATTAAAAATCATCCATCATTAGGGATGTCTACCCGTCAAGTATGCATGAAATTTGGGATAATCTAATCCTAAATCGTTTTATTTTTCCAAACCCAAATCCATTTACAGCCCATTTATTTCTTAAAAAAAATTTAAATTTATTATATTATATTTTGAAACAAACTTTTAACTGACCAACCCAGCTTAATTAATGAGACAACTATTATATTTAATTTTAAAATTTATTTCTAAATCAAAAAGAAATTGATAACATAGAATTTTTTTACTATTTTATTAACATTTCCAAAAAAATTGTTATTCAATTAATAATAATTATTTGAATTGGATTAGAATTTTGATTTCATTTATAAATTTTATATGAACAATACTAAATGTAGATAAATAAAATGGGTAGTTTTACTATCTTTTTAATTATCAGTTAATAAATTAATTAACATTCAATAAACAGGGTTGGGTAATTCCTCATATTAATTGGTGTTATAAATAAATGATTTGGGTATCACAAAAATAATGGATGATGGTACTATATAACAGTGGAGGGTGTGTTTTAAAACATCAACCATCCCACTCGGATTACCCTCTTCTTTGAAACCCCTCACCGCGTGAAGATGAAGATGAATATGTTATAGAGATGGATTGGTACCTGGTGGATGTTGTGTTTTGCGGATCATCCTTAGAAAAGGCAAAAAATCAGAAGAATTCAGTTGGAGCCCCACGACCCATGATGAATCCGATGATGAGGTCTTCAATGATCACCAATGCACTGATCTTATCGTGGCAGATAATAAAGGAGGACTATGAGGGACCCTGTCCAACCAACTACGAGGGAACCCGTCCACCCATCCCCTTCACCTGGGAACTCCACCCCGGGGTACCCCAGTAAGAAGATCTGAAACCTACCCCATCCCCAAAAACGGAGAACCCTGAGGTGCCAGCAGATGTGGATTATTATTATGCTGGTTAGTGTCTAGTGATCCCATAGCCGGGGAACAGGCCCAAGGGGTACCCAAGGTAGGAGACCCCGAATTCACCACAACTCCTGCACCGGAAATCGCTCCTCCCTCGGGGTACCCAAGTGCGGGGATCATCTGGAAAGTGCCCCAATATAGGAGCTCATGGCGGAGGGGAAACATAGTTGAGGCGAGATGTGGATGTGAAGGCGTGTGGGGCGGAGCACGGTGCGGTCGCTCCGGGAGGTCATGGGGGAGGCGGAAGCCAGTTGAGGCGGGATATGGATGTGCCGACGTGCATGGTAGCGCACGGTCGCGGCGTGCGGGGCAGTCACAGCGGGGTGGATTGTGGTCACAGCAGGCAGCCATGGCGGGGTGGAGCATAGTCGAGGTCAGGATTCTTTACGAATTACATTCGTCATCGCGGTCGATCCGACAGAATCGAGGCGGAGACAGAGCTGGTGTGCATGGCTTTAAGGCTTCAGCTAGGTTATTGGTGTGTAGATTTTCATTGAAAATCCTAGAAAATCCAATTATTGTATATTTTTATTGATTAATATCATTTTGAAATTTTTTTATTGTATAAAAAATTAAAATAATTTTAATAATAAAACATTATTTAATATGAATTGCAATTTCAAATTATATAGTTTATATATACAGATATTTTGATATATTATTTATATATGTTATAGTATATAATAGCACGCACAAACATATATATATATAAACCGAAACATATGATTATAAATTATATTATATGATATATATATAAATTTAAATATGATTTTGGTATATTTATTTATATTCTTCTCATCACTCTGTTATAATATTTATATACCACTAAAAATAATGGATTTTGCAACATGTTTTTTATGACAGATACTCACTGCAAAGAGTTAATTGAGATAGGAATTCATCACAACAATCCATCTTCGAAAATCACGACTTATATAATAGAAAACATTAAGGGATATGGAAATTAACCTCATGGTGATGCAAATTATGATGAAACTATTTATCCATCATAAATGAACTTTCTATCATTGCAGAAGATTTTATTCTAGATTATTTGCAATGGAATTACAAAATAGTTAATTTTATAAATAAATAATTAAACATATTTACATATATAATATATTTCTCAATATATAAGACTTATATAAATAAAAACTAATATCCATTTTATTTAAAAAACAAATATATGAATATTTATTTACATCTATAAAGTGTGTGTGTGTGCGTGTATTACCAAACTGATATGTGTGTGTGTGTGTGGGTCTATCTGCCTGTTATATATATGTATTTATTTATTTATTTTTTTATACACACACAAAAGCATATTTTATAAATGAATTTAAAAATAATCCTATAAATATATATTAATATATAGATAAATATGCTGTTAAAAAATATAACCAAATATATATATATATATAACTAACTATATATATATATACACGTAGTTGGGGTTTGGATTAGTGGTAAGAACCCCGTAATCCTACATTAAAAATGGGGGTTCAAAATTCATGGGGCTATAGGTACTGTAGCAGCACCGTTTATCGGCGGGTACTGTAGCGGCGGTGCTACGGTTAATCGAAGGGTACTGTAGCGGAGGCAGGGCACTGTAGCAGCTGGGTTACTATTCACAAAATGGGCCTGAGCCCAAAATTTTGGCCCTATTGGATATGTAATAGGATACATGCCCACTGGGACATAAGGCTATGTAAGGGTTCTCCCTCTACCCAGTTAAAAGAGGACCTTGCTTTGCTTTAATAATAAAATGAGGCTTCGGCCCCAAATTTTAAAATATATATATATATATATATGAATAAATATAACTATATATATATATATCAATAAAGGGAGAACCAAATAAGATGGGTGAGTGGTAATGGTGCAGACGCACAAGGGAGAGGTCTTAGGTTCAAATCCAAGCAGAGGTAGGGGTACGCAGGTGGGTGCAGGGGTGACTAACGTTGTTAAGGGGTGGGGGATGTGCGCATAGCACTGTTAAATGGGTGGTGGTGGTGTGCATGGGTGGGGATTCCTATTGTTGTTGAAATAGGACTATCAAAAAGTGGTCTATACCCTCTAATTTAAATAAAATATTTTTTTACTTTTATCAAACCTTTTTTAGTGCTGATAAAAGAAAAATTTAGCATCACTTTTTTGTGTTCTAATAAAAGGCCCCCTTTTTAATAGAGCCTCAATTATCAACAATTTTTTATCGATGATAGAGTGTTTTTAAGGAAAGCTATGTTTTTTAGTAGTGATTTTTATAGATTTTCAATTGAGCACTTTGAATTTCCCGATCACCAAAAAATCTTCTTTGTTCATCGTCATTGTGGTTGTGAGGGTAGATTATTGAGTTATCATGCATCAATTATGAGGGGGTCTAGTGAGTTAAATATGTGTAAGAGGGAATCCCTTGTCTTCTAGACTGGGGTTAAGAAGTCCCAATAACATTTACATAGGCATGTAGTTGTGCATGCAGATTCCACACACACAAAGACCTATGGTGTAGATATGTATTCATATGCATGGATGTGACATAAAGAAACCTCATAAACATCGACGTTGACATTATTTATTATTTTTACATTAAACATGTAATTGAAACTAATTTATGTATGTAATTACTTTGTTATATTTTTATTTTTAACATTATTTTGGATACTAAAATTTCCTTTTAATATTATCTAATTCTTACAAAAATATAATATTAATTTCATATTATATATAACATCTTATATCCATCAAAATTCAATTATATTACTATCAGTTATAAAACTTTTATTTTATTAAAAAAGTAATGTTAAAATATTTATGCAATAACTTATTAATTATTTTTTTACAAGCATCGTGGCTTCTGTGAACAACGTTCACACATGCCAGGACCCGGTTTAGTAAAAATATATTGATTTACCCCATATCAACAAATCAACTCCAATTTTTCCTGTTATAAAATTCAACGATTACTCAATTATTAAAAATAAATTAATGTGAATGAAAATAAAGTTCATTACTACGTTTTTAAAATATAATAAAAAATACATCCTTTGAGAAAACATAGAAAACAACATTGTTTATTGAAAATATAATATCACCCTTTCATTAAATAAATCATAGTTTTTTTATTTTATTTTAAAAACATAAATTCCCATAAAAAAATTCAATCATTGATAATTTAAAAATAAATATACCTTAATTAAAAATACTTTTTTAAAAAAATATTTTTTGTTAAAAACTAAATAGATAAACTTTCTTCTAAAGTAATTTTAATGGAAAAATGTATAATTTTTACTTTTAACATTATGTTTTGTAATTAAATTTTTTCATTTTTGTTGAATGGAAAATGGGGATTTTATGATATTTAAAATTTAAAATGGGATCATTTATAAAAATGTTAAATTTTAATTTATCTTAATATAAAAGAAGAAAAATCATTTTTAATTTCCAAATAGATCATAAACAAAAGGGATATTTATTTTTTTATTTTTAAATTAAAAGAATTTATTTTAATTAATTTTTTAAGATGAACATTTGGATATTTTTTAAATTTTATAGGGGATAAATAATTTTTTGATAAAATATTTTTTAATTTGGAATATATATTTTTTTATTACTTCATATGGAAAATAGAGTTTTTATTAATTTTTCATAACTAGAAATTTAGTTTATTATTTTATTTTTAGGAAAAATAATATTTTTTATTTTTTAAGTGTATATCTTATTTATTTTAAAATATATATCTGAATTTCATAATGAAAAATGAGTTTTTATATTTATTAATAAAAATGATTTTTTTTTAAATTGAAATTGAATTTTGGATAAATATATCATTATGAAAAATAGTTTTGTACTTGTTTTTTACTCTTTAAATTATTAATGGAAGATGTGAATTTTTTTTTAATTTTAATAATTTTAAAAATAATGATTTTTATAAAAAAAACTGGTCATCGCTTCTGCATGAAATACATGGTGATATATGGTTGTAATCCCATTATGTCATGAATTCACCTCCTCCCTCATCTAGTGATGAAATGAGTACTTATTAGTTTTATAACCACAATGTTTTCAAATCCATTTCATTTAATTCCTGTATAAGGATATCATTGTCTCTACAAAAAAATTGAATTTCCACAACCATAGAGAGAACTTTTAACACTTTGCCGAGAGATTTAATGGTGCTAAAATAACATTTTCGTCGTCAGCATCATTAATATGAGGACCCCATTATCATTGTTTTCATTAACGCTGATAACTACCCTACTATTGCAATATAATATTTGAATAACAACACATTGCGCCAAATACACCTGTATAGAAATGAACCTGTATGAAAATTCATTTTTTAATTGAAATAAAATTTACATTAAAAGTGAAAAAAATCATATTATATATATTTCAAACAATATTTTGTATAATTACATTTCCATATACTATCTATATACATTTAAAAACATCCATGTTTAATTGTATTTGGAACCTGAGACCCCCTCTCAAAAAAGTCGAAGCATGGTATCAGTTGCTAAAAAATCACCCCAACCCGAGCAAAAGAGTTATCCTATATAGGAACACAATTTTTTTTAATAATTGGAGACACATGGATCACTACCACAAAAACCACTATACAATGGGCCACCCTTTAACAATGATAAAAAATACATTGATACATTGATAAAGGGGGAGACTTTATCAGTGCTAAAAAACTGCTGATAAAAGATTCTTTTAACATCACTAAAAAATGTTGTTAAAAGTAACACCTTTATTAGTGTTTTTTCTCACTGATAAAAGTTCCTCTTTATCAATGTTTTTTTGGGCTATTAACGGGACTCCCTTTATCAGTTTTTTTATTAGAATTGATACAGGGGGGGTTTATCAGTGTTTTAATTCCTAGAACTGATAAATGGTATGTATTAAAAAAATTATATTTCCTTAAAAATAATAAATATTTTTTAAAATATGTTTTCATTCGTGCTAAATATACATTTACACATAAAATATAAGACAATTAGTGAAATGGCATATAAAATAATTAAAACAATAATTTTAATTAATAAATTACTAGTTATTATTGAATAACTGTCATTTATTAACAAATTGAAGACACAAAAAATAAAAAAATTAATAAAATATCTAAAATAAATAGAAAACAAAACTCATATTTCTAAAGGTCATAACATCCGATTTGAGTGTCTATTTGAGCTCTACCACATATAAAATCTAATCGTCTGCCAATATCTACAAACTAATTATTGGGGAATCCCATATTATGTCTTCTGAGGCCCAAAAAGTCCCTAGAAGGGATTTAAAACTGAGTTTTTAGTCGGTGTTTCCTAATTTTTTAACATTCAATCTATTTTAGCCTCATTTAAGAGGGGTATTTTCTATGTTTTCAGTGGGGAATGAATTTATTCACAAGTATTACAATCATTTTGATATAAATGTTATGAAATTTAATAGTTTTTCATAATTTATTTTTATTTATAATCAAATATATAAAAATAAATTCATATTTTGTATATATTCAAACAAAAAAAATTATTTTTATAAATATATATGTAAACATATTTACATATATATTATATTTATAAATAAATAAACCTTTTCCAAATAAAAATTAATATCCATTTTATTTAAAATAAATATATATATATATATATATATATACAATTAGTGTATGTATAATTTATGTATGTATATAAATATATTTTTGTCGCATTGACAAACCGATATATATTTATCTATATATTATAATGTACGTATATAAATATTAACATATAATATATTTAACTAAATAAAAATATGTAAAATTATATTTATATATGCACACACATATGTAAATAAATATATATATATATATATATATATATTTATAAACACACACAGAAACATGTATTTTACATATGTATTTAAAAATATATATAAATATATATCTATAAAGAAATGGATAAAAAAATATGGAAATAAATATAAATATATAGATGTATCATAATATAAAAAATAAAATGACATATGAGAGTAGAAAATTAGCAAGATTATGAGGGGGTCTTAGTTTCAAAACCCAACTAAGGGGTGTGCGCATGTGGGAAATGTAGATCCCTAGTACTGTTAAATACTGGGAGGGATTCCAAGCCATTGAAGGGGTGTGAGTCTAGAAAAGAACTATTAAAAGGGGTGAGGTCCCAGTATCCAATTTATATAAAACAATTAATTAATTTTGACTTTTATCTGCGATAAAAAAACGTCGATAAAGGTCCCTTAAATCAGTGATTTTTTTAGCACTGATAAAAGGGTCCATTATTAGCAGTTTCTTAGAGATGATAAAAATGACCCCTTTTAATTGTTCTGGGGATAACAATGCATTTTAACACATTAAATGCCTGTTTTATGAGAAGTTAACGGACATATCTACAGAAGTGGAGTCATACCGCACACCCCATGCATCGGACTCTGGTGGGGCAGATTCCTACACATCCCAAATGACTTATGAAACATTTATATAAATTATTGAAACATTATAAATATATATTAATTTCAAATGAATGAAGATAAAAAAAATTAAATTAAACATAACGTAGTGGTCAATGGAAAGACTTGAACTCCTCCTCAGTGGTGGGGGTTTGTAGGAAAGTGCCAGGGATAGTAGAAAAAGAATGCCTCTGGTCATCATGGTGACTAAAGGAAAGACTCAAACCTAGGTGCGATGGTGAGGGATAATAACGAGGGCCAAACCTTACTCGAGGAATGGGTTGATGACATTAGACGGAATAACCCGCTCCCTTTGCGGATGGTGATTTTTCAGGCAGTTCATCTCCATTATCAGCAGATATTTCAACCAAGATGATATTCCCCATAGTTTCCAATGGAAGTTATGGTTTGGGTTTCTAGGTTTGTGTTCAAATGGATGGATAGAGACCTTGGGGGATTTCTAACAAATCTAATTAAAGTTTTCTCTACCTTAGTATTTCAGGAAATATGGATTTGACTTTGAGGTAATTAGATTCACATCCATTTACAATTTCCATGACTTTTTTTGGGGCATGTTGTGTTTGGGGATTCAATCATGCAATATGTTCTATCTCAATCCAGCTTAAAAGGGCTTCTACTTTTCTTAATAGAGGTGTTTTCCCAACCTATTATAATAATAATTTTCACGAAAAAAATAAAAAACCATAAACAAAAAATTATTTTAAATTATAATATATTAATATATATAAATATATTGATATTGATATAAATATAATTTATATTTTTTAAAAAAAATTTAGATAAATATCGATATACATTTACACCTAATATATAATATGTTTAGTAAAAATGGCATATAAAATACTTCAAAAATATTATTAATTAGTAATTTAAAAATTATTATCAAGTAATAATCATTTAACAATAATTTTAAGACACAAAAAATAAAAAATGTAATAAAAGATCTAAAATAAATTTAAAACCTAACTCAAACTTCAAATGAAAATAAATTTTGATTCGGGTGTCCATTTGAGATCTACTACATATCAAATCGAAGATTATGACTAGCTCTACATACCAGTGACCTAATACAACCCTCTATAAATAAGTTTGAGGCAAAAAAGACCCAAAATCCCTCCAAAACTGTGTTTTTAGTCGGGATACCAAATTTTGTTTAACATTCTATGGAATTTCAGCCTCGTTTAAGAGGGTCTTTTTTCCATTTTTCAGCGGGGACTGAATTTATTCATAGGTATTAAATTCATA
The DNA here is from genome assembly GCA_963277665.1 of Viscum album. Lineage (NCBI taxonomy): Eukaryota > Viridiplantae > Streptophyta > Magnoliopsida > Santalales > Viscaceae > Viscum > Viscum album. Next base: position 154,560 of record CAUJRU010000615.1, read on the forward strand.
CTATTATTTTGGCTCTTAATTTTTATAATTTTATATAATTTAATGCTATTTATAACCAAATATATAATAATATATACAAGTTTTTTATATATTTACACATAAACATTTATTTTTATAAATAAATAATTAAACATATTTGCATATAAAATATATTTCTCAAAATATATTCCTTATCTAAATAAATATTAATGTCCATTTTATTTCAAACACAAATATATGAATAGTTATATACATATATAATGTGTGTGTGTGTGTGTCTATATATATATATATATATATTACTAAGAAATTGAGCTATATCCACGCCTATAATTCCACAGATTAAAAAATCCTTTGCTACACCCCTAAAATTAGCCACGACTCTGTGGACGAATACCCCGACCCATTCATTTCTTCTTACTTCCACTCGATCTGTCCTCCAAAAATCCCCTCCACAGCTTGACACCCACCCTGACGCCTCCTCGCCGTGACCCTCCTCATCCAGTGAAGTTGCTCTGAGCTGCCTCCCCACCTCCTCTCTTCCTTCCCAACCCCTCCTAGATGCCTCCTCACCAACATCCCTCAATACCCATGACACCTCCTCATCACGACCCTCCTCCCCACGATCAACCTCCTCCAGTGAAGCTGCTCTGAGAATCCTCCCCACCTCCTCCCATCCTTCCCGACAGTTCTCCCCCACAACCCTCAACACCCCAGATGCCATGGTCAACACCCCCCACGCCCTATCATCAAGTTATTTGAAAATTTCTTTGATTTCTTATATTCGTTCTTGAATATGAAACTAATATTCAATGTGGAGTGAACTAAGAAGATATGGTATATGGTCTTGTTCATTTTCAATTAATGACTCGATGGTCAAATTTATTTGTTAAAGGATGTTTCCCATTTTGGGTTCATTCCTTATTCAATACATTTTGGTGTAGTGGTAGATAATGATAGAGGGAATTTAGAATAAATTTCATACATTATCTTGTTGTGAGATGTGATTTTGGAATATTTTATTGATGGAGTAACCATTTTAGATCCTTTTGATCCTTATAGGTTATCACGATAATTTGGTCATTTAAAACAGGTTACATATTTATCTCTAATCAATATTTAGAGATAATATAACCCATTTTACCTTTAAGAAATGTCGTCGATGATGAGGCATGGTGATTCTGATATAGAAATTTCATTACATCTTTAAAATGGTCCAAATAAATTTTCATGGGGTTATTCCATGTTATGCTTTGAATACTATACTGAGTGGGTATTGGGGAAACTAGTTTGATGGGTGTATAAAAAATTAGACTCTCAAATATCCTTTCATGTCATACTATCTTTATAATTTATTGGGGGGAAAATTATATCACAACATTCTAATAATTTTGAGGGAGTGTCATCCCCATGATATCTTGTTTGAGATTGGTGAAGACACCACATGTTTGACTACTAGTTTTGGAAGACCTAATTATATTTTTCCTAGTAGAACAATGTTAGGTATTCATCTGAACTATGAAAAACTATCATGTTCAATCCCTAAAGTTAAACAGGAGGAAATTATGGAGGATCTTATTACAACTATGACACAATTTAAAGAAGATATGTCCATGAAAAATAAAATTCTAGATTATATACCTACTGTGGAAGGTGAACAGAGTCCGGTTCCCAATATTGTCATCTAGCATCAGGTTTAATGAATGTGGTCTTGGTTGAAGGTTTAAACTATCCTCATATATAATCTTTTATAGAAAATTTCTAATAAAGATGACAACCTTCAACCACATTCCTTGGCTTATGTGTAGGTGTGTTTTATTATCGACACTGGCACATCCTTATTCATAATGTTCTCATTTATTGAGAGGAATTATCCACCCATGAATATGATCTCATCATGTTTATTTTTCCAACCACCATACAATATATTTAAAGGATAAAACTAATGATTTAAATATCTTAACTATAGAGGATGTGAAACTTCATGATTTTATTTCTATATAGACTATAGAGATGCATGAATATGTGGTTCACATGGACAAAATAATGGCAAAACTATCATAAAAAACATAGGTCTATAATCCATAAAATATAAAATACAAGAGCTAAATACCTATTTTACAAAAATTCATACTCTATCAAAATATGGAGCTAGTCATAGAACAAATCTCAAGTAGTCCCTTAACACCTATGGTTAGAAATTAGCATATCTATTGAATCAGATATGTAGAATATCGCTATATTTATATTATTTCCATTTCATTTCCTAATAAGGTCAGGATAGAATCTAGTATGTGGATACTCCACCATAGTTTTTTCAATTAATTGAATATTTTATGCTCTCAATCATATGTCCCTTTGTCACAACATTCCATTTAAATTTAATTATGAATAATGTATTATACATATTTTATAGTCAGAATGTCAAAATATTAGAATATTAATATTATAATAATGGTAACATGATAAATACACTAAAATTTAGAAATTTAGGGCCTTATAAGACCAAATTACACTAAGGTTTTTGGATGAATGGATTTTAATGATATTTATTAGGTTAATCACACCATCCATGATTTTTTATTCCATGAATATGAGATTCCTTACATAGATAAGACTCATGTGTAGGGAGATAAAATTTTTATTTTTCTATATTCGTAGAATGTGTCCAAAAATAGAGGAAAATGTTTTCAAATATTCTATACCAATCAAACTCATATGAAAAATGCATATATGTGTAAGTGTAAAGGGGTATATGAATGTATAAACATTTATCTAAGGACCCACTTATGCATATTTGGCCATGAAAATATGTACATAGGGGCTAGGTGTCTTTATATATATGTGAAGTTGCATATGTGTGCATGCAGAAAAATGGAAGACTCAAGTGGTCATCGTCAAAATAAATCGGTCTTGAAGCTGAGGTAGGTTCCATCTGCCTAAAACATTAATTTTAATTCAATAATTTACTGATTGTTTTAAAAACATGTTTCCATAATTACTTTATTTCTTTAAAAAATGATTTTTTAATAACCACTATCTTTGTAAAGGAAGAATATTAATATATCCATTGATAATGTGCACATATATTCTGTAGGAAACCTAAAAATAATTATTAATAAATTTATTATACTTATATTAATGATTCATAGGATTGTACTGATAAATATTTGAGAACCAAGGAGAAATCTTCCTCATAATTAAATACCTTAAAGATGAAAAGATTTGAATTTTGAATAGAATACTGTTTGAGTATGAATATGTATCAACGAAGTGTGAGTACCCATGTTTTAGGAATCTGAATATTTGGTTAAAACATGGGAAATAATTCTCTTGAAGTCATGGGCATCCATTTTACTGGTGATGTGATCTTATACTAATAGAGATGTCGGAACATGCATTATTGAAAAGTATAAGATGTATTATGTGATAAGAATATGATTATTCAACTTTCCTAATGCATCCTAATCCCATCCTTCCTCGTGCGATGAGCATGGAATTCCTTGGGTGATGAGCCTCGTGTTCATTAGGTGATGATCCTAAAATACCTCAGGTGACTAGAATATAGGGGATGAGTGTCATTGGGTATCAACTTCAAGGATTGGTGAACCTGTTGAGAATTTTATATCCTTAAAAATGATATAATGAGTAACATAGGGAATAATAGTCATCAGAATCATAAAAAAACACTCAAATTTTGATTCAAATTATCTTATGGAATTCCAATCAATAGATTTTATAGGTGAGGTTCCACAACCATTGTTAATAGGTGTAGGGGTAGAATAAGATCCCATGATTCTACTAAAACCCATGATCACCCAAAAATGTAAATTTCATACCTCAATTCTGATGAAATTACTACAATCTCCCTTACCCAATTTACCTTAAAAAGATCATGCAGTGGAGGGTTATCAATACACAGGTCAACCACTATGAGTAGAAATAAATCATACCAACAATAAAAATGGCCAAGGATGATCTAGAATCCATGGTTCCACATTAAAACATCCAATATAAAAGGCCATACATGTGGGGAGAGTCAGGGGAATGGGGGGTGTCCCTGAGGGTCTGTAGGGGGGGAATGGAGGTCTGCAGGGGGTGTTGTGCAGGAGGGAGGGGAAAGGGGGTCTAAGTAGGATAAAACCTCATGTGGTTATTGATTTTCCTTCAGCTTCTTCCTACAAATAAATTCCACAACCTCCCTAGCCTAAGAAAAATAGATGTTCACTATATAAGGGAGATCAGAGCCCACTTCTAGTGCCAAAACTGCTCTCCCCCTCAACAATAAAATGTCGAATGAATTAATAGATTGACCTATGGTACACCCATCCATCCATTTGTTTATTCTTACTGAATTTTCAACTTGTATACTGGATACTATTAGTTATTTTTTTCACCTGTTCTTTTCAGGTATTTGAGGATGCCTATAAGTCACAATTAAGCATTATAATCCTTTATGACATTGAGAGGTAATTACAATAAATTTCAACGCAATGCTACTTTTGGTCATTTCATTTGATAACCACTATGCTATTCTTTTTAGTACAAGATTTTGGAGTAAATTTCCATTGGACCTCATTTTTTCACTATTATTTATCAAATTCTGATCGTCCTTTTGAAACGGCTTCCTCCCATGGAATTCTTCTAATCTATTTATTAGTATAACTCATTATGAATATATATTTATGTCGTTTTATTTGTCTCAATTTCTTTAAACGAACTGTATTTCTTGTGTATATGCTTTATCATGAAAGGATGTGCCTGTGGATAGGTATTCATGCTATGCAGAGAACTAGAAACAAAACATATCCCATGCTTATGCATGTATGTATATATATAAGTATCCTCTTGTGGTAGTTTATTCTTATATATCTTGGTTGAAATTATTTCTTTTATGTTTTCCATTTTAATCCTTACTCTTCTCATTTGATACACCACAGGCATCTCCAAAGATTTTAATGACTCACATGGGGGGTGTGCAGGCTAGGGGGCAAGTACAGGCTATGGGGTGGTGCATGCTAGGGGGGGCTAGTACAGGATAGGGGCTGGGGGGCTGTGCAGGGGGGGCTGTAAAGGCTAGGGGGCTAGGTGGAGGGGGCAGGGGCAGGGGCAGAGGGCAAGGTGGAGGGTGGAAGGGGGAAGGTCTACAAGTTAGGGGGTAGGGAGAAAGGGGTAGGGGCATGGGGAGGGTGTATGGGGTAGGGGGATGGGGACAGGGGGCAGGGGAGAGGTCTTCAGAGAAGGGGTTCGGGGGCAGGGGGCAGGTGGTGGGTGGAGGGGGGCAGGGTGGAGGGGGGTAGGGGGCAGGGAGCAGAGGGCAGTTGAATGAGTAACCATATTTTATTAAATTATAAAGTGTTATATAATTCATAATATTTTAATATGTTCTCTCACCTCATGTATTTTGGGTATTTCAGTGTTTTTGTCTCCATATTATGTTTTGAGTAGGGATTTGGATCATTTTGTGTTGGTTCGGGTGGAATTGGTCCTCCTAATCGAGGAAAGGATTTAATGTTGTTGGTTGGTTTCTCACTAGTTATGTTGCATCCTTTATGTGTTTTAATGTTCCTAATATCCTTTATGTAGTGCGTTGATCCCTACTCGTTGGTTTCGAGTATCCAAGTAAAGGGAGACTTTCTTGTGTGTGCATAGTTAAGAATGTATATGTATGTGGGTTCCCCTGATACGTTTATAGTCAACCATGGCAGTGATTATGCATGTATGGGGATATGTGAGCCAATGTATATATATAAATTAATACATAGGTGAGTGGAGACTATTATGTGCATATAAGAATATGTGCAAAGATCCCCTTACACATTCTCATGGCCATGAAGGTGTGTGTATAGGGGATAATTGTCCTTTCATGTGTGTGATGGTGCGTAAACCCAGTGGGGGGAGCAACAAATTTCAGTTAGAAAGCTCCAAGAGCTGAAGTGGACGGTTTGGTTCCACCTTGAGGTGGGATCCCTCTTCTAGCCTCTTTAATTCAAGATTGCTTTAAATTCAATTTAGCTTCTTTCTAAATTCTTCTTAATTATTTTTAATTGCATATCTTGAATAAGTGTTCTTTAATACAATTGTTTCATTTGATAAATAAAGTCATGTATTTATAAATAAACCCCTCCAACGGAGGTGCACTATCTGGGAAAACTCACAGTGAAAGTTATGTTGATCTAGTTGCTTAAATTATTGCATTTGATTTGTGCTAAATGAGTTTTAGAATAAATTTTAAATATAATTAAATGAATTGAGTGATAAATCAATGCCATGATTTTATAATAAAACCCTTCTAATGGAGGTGCGATGTCTTCTAAACCAAATAGTATTGATAATTGTTTGTATCATGTTTAGATTTGGTTTGAGTCTTTTATATGCCTCTTGTTGGTGTTTGATTTGTGGCTAGTTAGTTTTTGTTTTCATAGAATAATATAAAATGGCTTATCATACTCGTTTCACTCAAATTACATTTCCCGAGTAGGCATAAGCCTTGACCATGACACTTTCCTTTTCATGCGTTGAATATTATAAATAAAATTTCCATGGTTAGGCAAAGTGAATAAATTTGTAAATGGTTTGTGTATGGTGTATGATTCTTTTCTGTCGTTTTGTTAACTTTTTGACACTGCATCGTTGTAACGCTCGCTATAACCTTATCTGGTGATCCCTTGTTATAGCATATTAAATAGTTGATATGTTCTATCATTTTTCGGTGGGGAGAAGGTTGGAATGTTTCCCCACCTCCTCCCACTCCCATCTCTAGTAGCTGGAAGATTTTGCCCCACAGATGTTGTTAGACCAGGCCAACATGCCGCGATCACGCCGCGGTCAAGCCGTGGTCACGCTGCGGTCACGTTGCAGTCAAGACACGGTCATGTTGTTGTAATGCCGTGATTTGTCCCTGCTCCAGGATGACACCCTATGGTGATTCAGAGTGATAGTACTCCACGAGTCTTGTGATGAATGTTGAGACTGACCAGTCACAATTTATGCCGGCAGGCCGACGACCATAATGTTTCCCTGCCTCCTCCTGCTCCCTTCGCTCCTGGCCAGAAGATGCTGCCCCGTGGATGTTGCTGGACCTGGCCAACAAAACGCGGTCACGCCACGGTCATGCCGCTGTCACGCCACGGTCATGCCATGGTCACACCGTGATTTGGCCCTACTCCAGGATGACACCCCGCGACAGTTCCACTGATACTATTCCATTAGTCTTGAGATCAATCTTGAGACTACCTAATAAAATTTTTTGCCAGCTGGGCGATGACTGGAATGTTTATCTGCCTCCTCCCTCTACCTTCGCTCTTGGCCGGAAGATATTATGCTGCATATGTCGCTGGACCGGGCCAACATGACGCGGTCACGCTGCGGTCACACAGTGGTCACGCCGCAGTCACACCACAGTCACACAGCGGAAATACCGTGATTTGTCCATGCTGCAGGATGGCACCCTATAGTGGTTCGCATTGATAGTATTCCTTTAGTCTTGTAATCAATGTTTAGAATAACTAATCACAATTTCTGCTGGCAGGGCGACGACCGGAAAGTTGCCCTACCTCCTCCCGCTCCCTTCGCTCTTGGTCTAATGATGCTGCCTTGCGAATGTCACTAGACCGGGCCAACACACCGCTGTTACGCCAAGGTCATGCCGCGGTCCTGCCACTGTCACACCGCAGTCATGACGCAGTCACGCTGCGGTCACACCATGGTCAGGTCGCGGTAATGACGTGATTTGGCCATGCTTCAGCCACATCTATCCCACACCAGCCCCCTTCTACCTTCATTTCAGCCCGCTGCCACCATCATTCCAGCCCACAACAACCCCCCTGACACATTCAAATCAGCCGGCACCATCCCCCTAGCACCAGCAACCATCCCCCTTCCACCAACATTCTTGCCACCTTACACCTGCATTCGAGCCTTCACTAGCCCCCAAACACCTCCAATCCCGCCCGCACTAGCCACCACACCCGCCACCACCCCCAGCCTCCTACAAAACACTCATGCTAGCCCTATACCACCTACAAAACATCCCCATCCACCAGTTCCATCCCTCACCAACCCCCTACCTCCTACATCTCAGCACGCACCAGCCCCTGTCACATGCCCAACAGCCCCCAGCCACCTGCAATCCAGTTCACACCAGCCCCCTACCACCTATTCCAGCCCGCACTAGCCCCCTAACATCCCCCTATTGCATGCCTTCCCGCCCACACCAGCCACTCCATCCAGTACCAGCCATCGCACCAGCCCCCAGCCTCCTGCATTCTACGATGCGTGAGAAAAACTCCATGAAAATCACAAAAAGGAAAGGTGAAAGAGGATCCCCTTTTATGATCCATATTTCCCCCGAAAAGCGGCCATGTAAACTTCCATTAATGTTCACCGAGAATATTGGGGTAGAGAAGCATCTTTTAACCTAATATGAGAACCTAGACGGAAATCTGAGCCGAACCAAAGCATCCCATAAGAATTCCCTCCTAAACGAATCAAAAGTCTTGAATAAATCAATCTTGAAGGCACACCTTGGAACCCCAGAATCATGATGGTAGACCCACAATAATTTCAGGGTAAAAAGAATCATAGGGTGAATTGGTTTTGGTACATAAAAATGAGGATATTTTTATCCATATTTAGATTTATAAGTCTCTTAAGGCTATTTTTGTAACCTACCTACTAGAGGGTCTGAGTTAGAAGTGGTGGAAGTCTATTATTTAGAATAAGCCAGACAAAGACTATTTTTGGAAAAGTTTCAAGGCATTGTTCATTTAGAATTCATTCATAATAAAGTGATGGTACTGATGTATATAGAATTCTCTAGGACGGGTTGTCCAGGTGGGGTGTCCATGGGCTGTCCAAGGGGGTGCCAGGGGGTCTGCAGGGAAGGGGGAGGGTGAATGTGGGGTGTCTAAGAGGGGTTGTCCGGGGGGGTGTCTAAGGGCTGTCCGGGGGGGTCTGTAGGGCAGGGTGAAGGTGGGGTGTCCAAGAGATGTCTGGGGGGGGTGTCGTGGGGTCTGTAGGGAAGGGGGGAGGGTACAGGTGGGGTGTCTAGGAGGGGTTGTCTAGGGGGGTGTCCAAGTGCTATCCGAGGGGTGGGGGGTGGGGTTCGGGGGTCTGTAGGGCAGGGGCAGGTTACAGGTGGGGTGTCAAGGTGGGACATCCACGGGGGTTTCCAAGGGATATCCAGGGGCGGATTTGAGGAGATAATGCCACGAGAAATGGCACATAACCTCATAGAAATAATTTTGACAATGATTTCTGGAAAGGTATTCTGAATAGAAATTGGTCGGATATCATTTAAATCCACAACATTTACCATCTTTGGGACCAGGGAAATAAAATTGGAGTTTATACCTTATGGAACTGAGGCATGGTTAATGAACTCCCTCATAGCGTTAAGGATGTCATCACAAACTATGTCCTAGTAGAACCTAAAGAGTTAATTTGTGAACCAATCAGGACTAGCCACAATATCAAGATTTAGAGAAAAATGGTATTATTAACCTCTTTCTCATCAAGGGATGCAACAAGTGAGGTTTTTGGATTGGTGTAGCCCAATCTGGTTGGGACGAATTCTTGTGGCATGCAATTGTCGCGGGTCGAGCTCTACAGTGAGATCGTTGTGGGGGGGTTTAAGGGGGAAACGCACCACTGCTCCAGGGGTCTAGGGGACAAAGGCCCTGGTCTAAATTTTTAGAAATTGTAGCAACATTGACGACTTTAGCAGTGCGGACTTTGGAGTTCACGTTACTGTTGCACTTTTGACTTTTAGCCGACATCAACTAGAGTATTGGATACATATAGGAAAGCCATTATAAGATTGAAAATGTTTATAATAATATTTCCTCATCTCTCCATACTACTAAAGAATTATTCTCCTCCATGAATAGATTGAGTAGAGTTGTCATCACTTTCAACTGGTCAACCTATTCCTTGAAAACACATTCTATAGAATCTTCCTCAATTAATCCTGATGAGATGAATTCACATAACCTAAAACAACATGGTGATACTATTTGACTATAGAATAGATAAAATCAACATTAACCAAAGCCGAGGGAGGTGGAGCACTAGATGTAGATGCAATAATAGGAGGTTACTCATAACTCAAAATTCTAATGAAATCTAAAAGAAGTCTTTCTCTGAAATATTATAAATATACTATGGATACAAAATCATAAGTCTTTGGGGAAACAACTCTATCAAAACTATATAAAGAATCCTCTACATGTTATGATTTGGTAGATACATCTAATGGAAAATCCTGAAGCTCACCTGCATGGTCAATATGCTTAACTAAGGATCCCTTAGGACGTGTGCAAGGGATGTGTAGGGGGGGCTGCTGTCCAGCAGGGGGGTGTCCAGGGGGTCCAGCAGGGGGGCTTTTGTCCAGGGGGGTCCAATAGGGGGGGTTCTATCCACGGGGGTCGAGCAGGGGGGTTGTTGTCCAGGGGGTCCGGCAGGGGGGCTGCTGTCCAGGGGGTCTAGCAGGGGGGAGGGGGTCTGTAGGGCAGGGGGAAGGGTGTAGGTGGGGTGTCTCGGGGCAACGTCCACGGGGGTGTCCAAGGGCTATCCGGGGGGGCTGCTTTGAAGAGATAAACCCATGACCAAAGGGACCTAACCTCAAATCAACATCCAATAATGCTGAGGGAGGTGGAGCACTAGATGTAGTTGCAACAATAGGAGGTTACTCATAACTCAAAATTCCACTAAAATCTAAAAGAAGTTTTTCTCTGAAATATTATAAAAATACCATGTATAAAAAATATGAAGGCATTGGGGAAACACCTCTCTCACCACTATGTAAAGAAGCCTCCAGAGGTTATGATTTGGTAGGTAAATATAATGGAAAATAATGAAGCTCACCTACATGGTCAATATGCTTAACTAAGTATCCCTTAAGACATGTGAAAGGGATATGTAGGGGGGGCTGCTATCCAGCAGGTGGGTGTTCGAGGGTCCAGCAGGGGGGCTTCAGTCCAGGGGGGTCGAATAGGGGGGGGGGGTGCTATCCACGGGGGTCCAGCAGTGGGGTTGCTGTCCAGGCGGTTCAACAAGGGGGCTGTAGTCCAAGGGGTCCAACGGGGGGGGGGGGGGGGGCTATCCAGCGGGGTCCAGTGGGGGGCTGCTGTCCAGGGGGCGGGGGCTGCTGTCCTGAGGGGGCTGCTGTCTCGGCGGTCCAGCAGGGGGGACAGGGATGTGCAAGGTGGGTGAAAGGTTGTGTGTGCAAGGGGTGAAAGGGATGTGTGTGTGTGTATGGGGAGAGGGGGGGGGGGTTCTGTCTAGGGGGTGCAGGGGGAGGGGGCATTAGGGGTGCATGGGTAGTGTCCAGCAGGGGTGATGCAATGGGGGTCCAGCACGGGGGGAGGGAGGATCCGTCCAGGGGGTTCCAAATGTGGGAGGGGTGGGGGATTTGGTCCAAGGGGTCCAGCAGGGGGGGTTGTTGTCCATGGGGTTCAGTAGGGGGATGCTGCTATCCAGGGGGTCCAGTAGGGGGCTGCTGATGTCCAGGGGGGTCCATCAAGGGGGGGTGTCCAGGGGCGTCTAGTGGGGGGGGGGAGGATTCTATCCAGGGTGGTCTAACAGGGGGGGCCTGCTATCCAGGGGGTCTAGCAGGGGGCAAGGGGTGCGCATGGGGGGTGTAAGGGGGTGTGTGGAAGGGGTGCAAGGGATGCGTGTATGTGGGGGGGGGGGGGGCTGCTGTCTAGGGGGTGCAGGGGGGGTGTCCTGTAGGGGTGCAACGGGGGGTGTTTAGTAGGGGTGGTGTAAGGGGGGGTCCAGCATTGGGGGTGCTATCCAGGGGGTTCCAGTAGGGGGATGATGTTGTCCATGGGGGTCCAGAAGGGGGGTGGTGTCCAGCGGGGGGGGGGGGGGGGTGGTGTCCAGCGGGGGGGGGGGGTGCCATCAACGGGGGCTGAGGCTGCTATCCAGGGGGTTCCATCATGGGGGTGCCAGGTGTGTGCAAGGGGTGAAAGGGGGATGTGGAAGGGGTGAAAGGGATGTGTGTGTTGGGGGGGTGTTGTCCAGGGGGTTGGTGTCTAGTACAGGTTCAGGGGGGGCAGTAGGGGTGGTGAAAGGGGGTCCAGCAGGGGGGGATGCTCTCCAGGGGGTCCAACAGTGGGGCTTCTGTCTAGGGGGGGGGGGTCCAATAGGGGGTGGGGGGCTGCTCTCCAGGGGGTTCAGAAGAGGGGGGGCTACTGTCCAAGGGGGTCCAGTTGGGGGGGGAAAGTGGTGTACAAGGGGGGTGCAAGGGGTGCAAGAGTTGTGGGGGGGGGATGCTGTCAAGGGGGTTGTTTTTTTTGAAATGGGAAGGGTTTGAGCCATGATTCATTAAACCGTGGCTGGTATTGTCATGGCTATAGGGCCAAACCTATAGCCACGGTTTGAAATCGTGGCTATAGGTCTATCTCCATGGGTTGAAATTGTGGATATAGGCCTATATCCACAGTTTCAAACTGTGGTTATAGGTCTATAGTCAAAGTCGAAACCGTGGATATACGACTATATTCCCAGTTCGAAACCATTCTATAGAGCTATAGTCACGGTTCGAAGCCATAGATATAGGTTTGGACCTATATCCACCAAAATACCTGCCACGGTTCAATGAATCATGGCTATAACCTATAGCCACAGTTTGTGGGCTTATAGACACGGTTCCAAACCGTAGCTATAACCTAATTTTCTTGTACTGATAAATATATATATATATGTATTAGTGTGTGTATGCATTACCAAACTGATATATATTATCTATATATTCTAACATATGATTATACATATGAATATATAATATATGTGAATATACTTAAATATATATAATTACTCTTATAGATAGACATAATATATATATATATGTGTGTGTGTGTGTGTGTGTCTGTGTGTGTTTTGTATATTTGTAATTATTTATTTATTTACACACACACAAATTTTTTTTAAATGTATATAAAAATAATCTTATAAACATATTTTAATGTAAGAACAAATATACGGATAAAAAAAATAAAAATATAAATATAAACAAGTACATTTATATATAAATATATAATTATAACTAACAATATCTATTAATATATATATATATATATATGAATATATATATACCTAAATTAATTTATGATTAAATATAACTATATATATATATAACATTAAAGGGAGAACCAAACCAGATGGATGATTGGTAAACACTAATACACATATACATATTCTCACCATTATATATGGACTTTAACAGTGATAAAAAATCATTGTTAATCAGAGATATGATAAGGGGAGCCTTTATCAATGCTTTTTTAGAACTAATAAAGGACTAGCCTCCTGCAGTGTTCATTTTATATAACAACACACCCAGAAGAAAATTTGCAGTTTAAAGAACACACCTAGAAGTAAACCTGCTATAGACATTTAATTCATATCATCAATATAAAAATGTCCACAAATGGTATTTAGAATAAAACACTACTATTTATATTTCCAACAAGAGTTTTATATTATTAAATGTACAATTGTCCAAGAAACATTCTAAAACATTAATATTTCATATTTTGATCCCCATGATCCCCTCTAAAAAATGTCAACCCATGGTATCAGTTTCCAAAAAAATAAACTCAACCTGAGAAAAACATTCCACCTATATAATAAAAAATATTATGTTATTAATACTATAAATAAATAAATTAAAAATTAATTTTAAATAACACATTAATAAAATGTCCATATTTAATAAAAATGAAACATTTGGAGTCATACCATTCAGATCACATGTTCTTTTTAGACTGGGTTGATTCCTCTATGTTGAAATGAGTTATGGATTATTTTACAAAAATATCAACACAATCCGAACGTGTTTTCTCAGTTTTGAGTATGTCACATTTTATTTTACTAAAATTAATGTTAATTTTATGAAATGAAACATTTAGTGTTATACTAGCCACACCATGTGTCATATTGAGGTGTAGATAATTCCTACTTGTCACAAATTATTAATGAATAACTTTTATAAAATATCAAAACAATATGAATTTATTTTCTTGGTTTTTAGTATGTCCATTGTGTTTTTTACTAAAATATCAACTCAATCTGGAAACATGAGTTTAGATTCTTACTGGTAATATCATGAGCCAGTTTGATGCGAGACTACTTCATACACCTCAAAAATGACTTATGAATCATTTTACCAAGTTATCAAGAAAATTAGAGCATGTTTTCTTGGTTTTTAGTAAGTGATATGTTTTGAACTAAAATGTAAATTTTAAACTGATAAGAGACATTTTTAGTCATACCAATCACACCATGGATTAGATTGAGGTTTGGTTGACTCCTACATGCCACAAATTACTCATGGATAATTTGACAAAAGTATCAAAACAATTTAAATTTATTTTATTAGTTTTCAGAATGTAAATTGTTGTTTTTACTTAAATTAATGTCAATTTTAAATACAAATAGACACTTTGTGTTATACCAGCCACACCATGAATCCTATTGAGGTTTGGTTGATCCCTACACATCAAAAATAACTAATATATAATTTTCATAAAATAGCAAAACAATATGAATGTGTTTGCTCAATTTTTAGTAGGTAACTTATTGTTTTACATAAATTAATGTCAATTTTAAATAAAAAGAGACACTTTGAGTGATTCTTATCATACTGTGTGTCATATTGAAAATATATTGATCCATTCAAATCATAAATGAAGAATATATCATTTTCCTAAAATATAAAATCTTTAAAAAAGTTTTTTCTTGGTTTCTAGTATGTTATTTTTTGTTTTTACTTAAATTCATAGAAATTTTAAATAAAAAGAAACACATTGAGTTATACCGGAAAATTCTCTCATAGAATTAATGTATGGTTGAGTCCTACATGTCAAAAAAGACTAATTTATCATGTAAATTAAGTATAAAATAATATGAATTTGGTTTCTCAGTTTTCATTATTTCACTTGTTCTTTTTACACATTTTAATATCAATTTTAAAAAAAATACGCACTTTGAGTCATACTGGTCACACCATGTGTCTTATTGAGGTGAAATTGAATCCTACACCTCACAAATGAATCATGGATAATTTTCTGAAAATATCAAAACAATTAAAATACGTTTTCTCAGTTATCAGTATGTCACTTGTTGTTTTGACTTAAATTGATGTAAATTTTAAATAAAAAGAGACAATTTGAGTTATACAAGACACACAATGCATCGTATTGAGGTGGGGATGATTTAGATGTTATGTTTTATGATTATTACATAAATAAATATTTCGCGTTGAGATCCATGTTTTGAGGGATGATAAATTACATTCCAGCTTATGGAAATCTTTCAGGATATAGCATTAAAGGAACTAATGACTGTCCTGTTTGTCAAATAGGTACACAATAAATTAGGTTGAAACATTCATCAATGGTTATGTTTCAAGAATATTTTAGATTTATACCCTAATAAGATAATTACATATATTAGGTGACATCATTTTATGGAAGTTCATAAAAACTTATAACACCGTCTCCCATAATAGTTGATCAACTATATGAGAAAGTAAATGATTTGGACAATACTTTTGGTAAACCATTTTTTAAAAACATTATGAATACCGGTTGGAAAATGTGATCAGTTTTTTGTTTGACTTATTTTTCTAGAATTTTCTGTACACCTGACATTTTCTTGATGTTTTTCATTTTGAAAAAAAATGTGATAGTTTCATAGGTATGTTTCTAAATTCTACGAGAAAAAAAAAGATTGAATTAAGGCTATGTTGGAGGTGGTTCACATGGGAATATGAGAAGAGTTGGTTCCTATAAAGGGTGAAAAATGAAATCTTCTTCCACTACCTACATACACACATTCCAGGTAAGTGAGATATCAGTTTTTCAACTTCTTGAATAATGTAATGGTTTCATTTAGGTATTCATCAAATATCAAGAATATTGGGTCAATAAATGATTTGAAGTTAAAGGGTCTGAAATCACATGAATGTCATATTTTTATGCAATAACTAATTACTATAGATTTACATTTCATTATTTCCAATAACACCCTTCAAACATTAACCAAGAATTGTTCCTTCTTCAAAGCAATATCAAGAAAAGATATAGATCTGATGAAATTTCTAAATATGGAAAGATAAATTATCATCATATTATGTGAATTGGAAATGTTCTTCCCAAAAAAATTTTCTGATATAAGGGATCACTTTATGGTTCACTTATTTAGTGATATTAGACTATGTGTCCCTATACACTATTGATGAATGGTAAATGATGTTTTTTTAAAAGGAATGTAAAAAATATAATATAACCAAAGGGTTTTATTGTAGAGTTATATATTGTTGAGGATGGCATTGAATTATTTACAGAATAAAAATCAAGTGTGGAATGATTTTTTCTACCAAAATCTCATCACACTGGGAATCTTGCAGGTGAAATAGTTTTTTGAAGAGATGTTGTCAAAATCAATATTGTAGATCAGAAGTAGAACCACCATTCCATTTTGCATAATTGTTTAAAGGTTCCACCATATGATGAAATACCAAATGAAATTATAAGGAATTTTAATCCATTAAGGGATAAAATTTAGAAATCAAATACACATAATCAATAGTTTATAAAATGGTTTTAGGAATAAATTTTAAACGTGTTAGATGAAAAAACATATTCAATTTTAGAATGAATTATATGGTTATCAGAGGACCAAGTTTGTATGTATTATATTACAATGGTTATATAATTAAGGGATATATATTCAATAAAAATGGACATTATGAAGACAATGCCATGATAAATATTGGAGTTACACTTGTGGATGAAGAAATTCATCATTCTAATACTAAGGAAAAATATATAATTTACATAAATATGTAATACATTGGCATCATAAAACAAATATGTGAGTTGGATTATACAACATTCCCAAGTACTGATTTTTCAATTCAATTGGGTTGATAATAGGTGTGCTGTTAAAATTGATAAATTGATATTCAAGAAAGTTGATTTCAGTAAGGAAGGGTAAAAATATGAACCATTTTAATAGAATCATAGTAAGTGCAATTATTTTATGTTCTAGATCCTGTAATGTGAATGTGGTCAATTGTTCTGTTATCGACCAAAACCACAGAAGGGTCAGATGAAAATTAGTAGAGTATTTACACTTTCATTTTGACTCTATAATCATTTTAGAATGGTCCCAATGTAGATTATTTTTTATGTTATAGGAGACCACAATGAAGGTATTTTGATAGTCGATAAAGGGGTCAAATCCCTTTTTCAATTTAAAAAATGGACTTCAATGATAATTATATATTTTTTTGTAATATTCATTGTGTTTCCTGATGTTATTATCTATTTTCTATTTTATTTATGTTGTCTAAATTAAATGTTAATTTTTTTTGTAGATAATGAGTTTTACACATGTTGGTGCTCTCAATCATTTGGAACAATCGGTCTTTCAATCTAATTTTGCTCACAGTAAAGAGGAACAACGACCTTCTTTATGTGATGGTGCTCCCAAGGCAGAAGAATAAAAGTTTTCTCATCATGTTTCTACTCTAAGTGCATAGGTTCAATGACCACATTCACATGATGATTCTACTGATCCATATAAATAACATATTGATGAGTTTGAAACAAAAGAAATGGTAGGTGATGAAGGAACAATGATGCAGAAAAATAAGAGTTCCATAGTTTGATGGTGTTAGAAAAAATCCTTAAGGTGAAAATGAAATACCTAAAATATGAGGTCACAAGGAATGCATGAGGAAATCATGATAATCCCCAAAATCCCATATTCATTAGTTACATTAGAATCATCACTCAGTAATGTGTTTCAATTGATGTAGATTCATGTCACCATGTTGGGCCGTTATTAATATATTAGTGAGGGAAGATATTTTGGTATATTTATTACATAATTTCATTATTTTTTGAAAAAATAAAATAATGATACATTGAATTAATCTTCCCGATACCTTGAAGTGTGAATTTATATTAGATGAATCCCATAAGAAATATGTATTAATGATTTTTGGAAAGATTTAAAGAGGTTTTTCACACAATTATAATGAGACATAATCATAATGATACTGAAGGAAAAATAAAACCACACCCATTGCTTATGTATACACACCTGATAACCCATGATGCCTGGGATGTGTTTATTGGACATTGTGCGGTTGTGTACATTCAAGTACATAGTGAATAGTAATTCATTTTTTGGCAACACATATATTCATCAATTTCATCAAATTTTTTTCTTTATTAAATAGAAACTAAGTGATGAAAATTAGGGATGGGAAGAAACAACAACGTACCACTACTGTAATGTAAGGATGTGGTATGCTTCACTCGAAACAGTTTTTATGTTTTTATATTCTATTGTAACACTTTTATATGTCATGAAAAAAAATAATTATGTTACTTTTTTTATATGAAGATTGATAAATACAAATATCAACCAAGTTCAATCTCATGCCATGTGTTTTGGAAGGAGGAATGTGCAAATAAAGATGAGATACTAATAAATGAAAATACACAAAAGGGTAGGAAACATGTGTATGTATGACATTATAATTTTTTTGATTTAAATACTTATTACATAACAATGATTAATTATTTTCCTATATTTTCTATATGATGTAGTCATAGTAATCATCGACACCTGTACCGGATGAAAACATACTATCAATGCCCTTGAAGAAGACAGAACAATATGGTCACGTCATAGGTGTGAGTTTTAGGGTGACACCCTGAATATATTTTGATAATAAAATAAGAGGATTAGGATAATGAAATGAAATAGAAGAAAAAAAGACTAGTTAGACTTGATGAAAAATTACAACTATAATGAGTGTTACTATAAACATTTTTGGGGTTAAGAAAATAGAAACAAATAACTCAAGAATAATAATTTCTTGAATATCCTACGCCACCCCCACCATCTTTAAGGTGAGGCATTCACCTCAATGAGTTGTCCTTTCCAAGGTAATAAATGATCTAAAATTTTTTTATATTAAATGTAAATCAGATAGACACCGATACCTTTCCTGTAATAACATTATATTGGGCGATAATGACTATGATTTATATCTATCAACACCCACCAATTTCATTTTATAGAGGGATACAGTGTTCAATATTCAAAATGACACGCTACACAATAGAAAAATTCCAATAGGTCATGTGAGAGTGGTGATTAGGAGAGACCATGAGTTGAGCACTGATCTACCTATTCCAATTTATGAGAAAGGTATTCATAAGGTTGACCAAACTGTTGGAACATTAATTTCATGTCCTTAAAATCTTGTAAAAAACATGCCTACAAGGAGGTATCCATTTCAAATTTATTTTTCATACCAAATCTTTAACAATTAATGAATCAAGGTCTGAACCAATTAATATTATTATAGATAAAAAAAGGAAATGAGATGAAACAAAAGGTCGATTCAAAAACATCTATTGGATCAACCAACCGATAAAAAAGATCTTCTAAATGCACATTTACCCTGCCCACTGAATATTTGTATTTACTAACTTTGATGGTTCAGGCGGTTGAAAAGTTACAAAGTTGTAGTAGTCATGTTGTTTATTTTGATGAAAAAATGTATATACAGGAAGTTACTAACTACATTTCTTCTAATAATTTAGATTAAATCCTCATCTATGAATGTACAGGAGCCTTAGTTGTAAATTTTTACATGAGGTATGTTTTCATGATTTAATATTCCAAAATATGAAATACAATGTTAATTTCGACTAAATAAATTTCATATTTTTTGTAGGTGTGTATATCAATACAAATTAAAAGGATTTACCCATAAAAATTGACCTGTTAGTCCTCACATCAACACTACAGTCTAAACAAAAATAAAATCTAAACAAATGTATGAAATATTGGAAACCCTAGGAAAATCGTTTGAAAGAAAACATGGTGATGAAATATTCTTCCTAATACCAATGATGCATTGATAAAACTCTATAATTTAATTATATCACATAAATTTTTCAATATTTTCATTAATTATTCTTTTTTTTATTTTTAGGAAACACTAGATGCTCATTATGGTCAATTTAGATACTCCAAATATTTATTTCTTGGATTCACTCCATGTATTACCAACAAACCGACCACATATGATGACATTTATCAATTTTTTATACACTACATCAAACATTTTAGAAATATAATCCATGTTATGTAATTTATATTATGTTTTAATTATGATTCTATTATTATAGGGTGGTGTGTAAATATTGTCTAAATCATGTAATGAAGAAAAACATTACGCAGGGGGACCCTGGAAATTTCTAAAACTTCATAAGTATTAGGGTATATATAATAATATTTCACTATCTAAACACATATAAAAACAAATTAATTATTTTCCCAAAAATTTCTATAGTGTATAAAATATGAAAATGGAAAAGATTGTGATTATTATGATTGTAAATTTATGAGGGAGATCATATTCCATCAAAAAACAAACATCCACGAATATATAATTTCAATGTTAATTACTACTTAATTTAAAATATTTATTAATATTTTGTGTATTTATATTTTTTTAGTAATATTATAACTTTTGAAAAAAAAATATTCAAAAGATGATATACATTTTCTTAGAAACAAATGGGCATCATACCTGATAACTGAATGTGTACAAATAACATGAAGATGTGACTTCTAAAGAAGTAATGGATTGTTTCATATTTAAGTTTAATTTATTTATTTTTAGTATTACTCACATAAGAATCTTTTCTCATACTACAGGATTCCATGGATGATTTGATTGTTTTGAGACTTTGGTTCATGTATGAATCAACAATGGATCAATCTGACACATGATGTGATTGGAATGAATCGAGGTGTGTCTTTTTATTTAAAATTGTCATTATTTTTAGAAGAATATACAACTCACATACTAAAAACTGAAAAAAAGAATTCATATTGTTTTAATAATTTAGTTCAATGATCCATAATACATTTATGATCTGTCAGAATCAGCTGCACCTCAATATGACACACATTGTGACCAGTATGTATCAAAGTGGTTGGTATCAGTTTAAAATCGATATTTTACTTCAAAAATGTGTCACTCACTTAAAATAAACAACACCCACTCATACATTCTTTATAATTTAGGAAATTGATTCGTAAATAATTTGTGATGTGTAACAATTGGTCTCATGTAAAACTGAAAGACGATGTGACCAGTATTAATCAAAGTGCATGTTTCCAATTTGAAAGGAAATTTTAATTAAAATGACAGGGGACATACTGAAATCCATGAAAAAATATTTTTATTGTTCTGATACTTTTGGAAAATGATACATGAGTCCTTTTGGATGGGTAAAAATTGATTCACGCCTCAATATGACGTACGATGTAACCAGAATGACTCCAAGTGTGTCTTTTTATTTAAAATTGGCAACAATTTTTGTAAAAAGGAACATGTTGCGAACTAAAAAATGATAAAAAAATCGCATTGTCTTGATATTTTAGGGAAACAATCCGTGATTAATTAATGATCTATAGGAATCTTTCACACTTCAATCTGAGGCATGGTTTAACCGCTATGACTACAAGTGCATCTTTTTTATTTAAAATATACATCAATTTTAGTAAAAAGTATAATTTACATAATCAAACCCCAAAAAACGCATTCTAATTGATTTGATATTGTATAAAAATGATCCATGAGTTAGATGAAATGTGTATGAATTAGCTTCAAAACAATCTAGACATGCGGTGATCGGTATGACTCTATGTCCATATTTTTATTTAAAATTGTCATAATTTTTTATTAAAAATGAGAAAGTGATTTATTTCTAACTGATAAAAGTCATTCAATTTATTTTGATACTTTTGGGAAATGATCCATCAGTCATTTGGGACATGTAAAAATCATCTGAACCTCAATCTGAGGCATGGTGTGACCAGTATGACTCTAAGTGCATCATTTTTATTTAAAATTTACATCAATTTTAGTAAAATTGAAAACTAACCTACTCAAAGAATGAGAATGAATTAGTATTGTTTTGATACTTTAGGATAAAAATTCATGAGTAATTATAAATTTTTAAGAATTATCTAAATCTCAATCTGACTCACGGTGTGACCGATATGACTACAAGTGCGTCTTTTTATTTAAAATTGATATCAATTTTAGATAAAGGATGAAGTGTCTTACTAAAAATCGAGAAAATATATTTTTTTTGTTTTCATACTATAATAAAATTATCCATGAGTTATTTGGGATCTGTATGAATCAACTACACATCAATCCGAGTCACTGTGTGATCGGTATTACTCTATGTGCGTCTTATTATTTAAAATTGACATCAAATTTAGTAAAAAAACAATTGTGGTATTGAAAACCATTAAAATGAAATCCTATTATTTTTATTCTTTAGTTAAATGATCCATGAACCATTTGGAACATGTATTAATTATTCAAACTTCAATATGAGGCACAATGTAACATCTATGACTCCAAGTGTTTCTTTTTCATTTTAATTTAAATGACTTTTAGTAAAAAAGACAACTTACCTATTCAAAACTGAGAAAAAACATTTTTAATGTTTTGATACATTAGTAAAATGATCCATGAGACATTTGATACTTGTATGAATAATCCTCACCAGAATATGATTCACGGTGTAACTTTTATGACTATAAGTACGTCTTTTTATTTAAATTTGATGTAAATTTTAGAAAAAGGAAGAAGTTTCTTACTGAAAACCGAGAAAATGCATTTGTAATGTTTTTATACTTTAGATAATCAATTCATGATTTATTTGGGATGTGTAAGAAGTATCCACACCTCAATATGAGGCATGATCTAACTGGTATGACTCTAAGTGCGTATTGTTATTTAAAATTGACATCATTTTTTAGTAAAAAGGAAGAAGTGATGTACTGAAAATCGAGCAAAGTAATCTAGATTGTTTTGATACATTATGGAATGGATACATGAGTTATTTTGGTTTTTTAGGAATCACCTGCATCTCAATACAATGCACGGTGTGACTGGTATGACTCAATGTTCCTGTTAATAGTTTAAAATTGACATTTTAGTTCAAAACGTATGCCACTCACTGAAAACCAAGAAAATGAGCTTTGATTGTATTGATAATTTATGACATCAATTAATAAGACATATTTTCCAATTAAGAAGGACTATCATGTTAAAAAACACATGATGTGACATGTATGACTCAAAGTACATGTTTCTAGTTTGAAATGACATTTTAGTGGAAATCACAAGTTACATACTAGAAACCAACCAAACGTATTATGATTTTTTTGATACTTTAGGAAAATGATCCTTAAGTAATTTTTTGATATAAAAGAATAATATGCACCTCAATCCCACACACAATGTGATCGGTATACCTACAAATGAGTCTTCATTTAAAATTGACATTAATTTTATTAAAAAGAACAAGTGACAAACTAAAAACTGAGAAAATTTGTTTGAACTTGTTTGATACTTTAGGATAATGGTATTTACCATATATGAGACATGCTGGAATTAGATGAACCTCAATATAATTCATGGTGTGACCTTTATAACTCAATGTGTGTTTTTTATTTGAAGTTTTAATTTTTATAATGTATTCCTTCATAATAATGTTTAATTTATTTCTTAATAATATTACTAACATAATATTAGTTTTATTATATAAGTGGATTCTATTGATCTAGTTGAGGTGATTAGTTCAGCAATAGATACCTTGGGTAGCCCTTTTTGAGATGGGATCATGGGTGCCAAAGACAAAAATTAATGATTTAAATTGTTTGCAGATGGTAATTGTAAATGTAATTATACAAAAAATTGTTTGAAATGTATATAGTAGTGTATTTTTTAATTATTATGTAAAATGTATTTCAATTAAATTATATATTTTCTATATAGGAGGTTGTGGTGTGCTGTTTTTGTGTATAGGAGATTTTTTAGGGTGTTTTTATACAAACAACACAATGTAGCAGATGAGGCCTTTATCAATGATAATCTATCGCTAATAAAGGGCCCCCTAAAAGCGCCACAATTAACAAATTTTTTTATCATTTTTAAAAGTATTTTTTCACGATGTGAATGATCATACCAGTAGTATTGTAAATAAAAACAATTATAACCCTAATCAAATTATAACCATATGAAATTTATAATCAGAAAAAATTTACAAGAAAAAATTAATTACAATCGTGAAAATTTATAACCGATAAATATGTGTGTATGAAAATATAAATGAATGAATATATTTTATATAAAAAAATAATGAATAATTATACTAACTATAAAAAATAAAAGTTTAAATTTCAAAAGATAGAGATTCAAGTAGATGATCCATGAATAATAGAGCCAAAATTGAGATATGAAATCTTCAGATTGAAAGCAATGAAAAATTGGTTTAGATGAAAATAGATATTAAAGGATTATAATGGTGGAACTTGAATGAGATAAAATGAATGAAACTTTTGTGGGAGAAATGCAGACGATCATGGTGGAATGTTAGTGAATCAGGGTGAACATGACAACAAGAAGGGTAAGGTATGCAAAAGGTGCAGAAATATAGTTGAAGGAGATGGAGCATAACCATGTTTCATGAATGTTAGGGTTTCAAGATATTAGGAATCAAAATAATGAGTAGAAAAGAGAAACTCATATATTTTCAATATTATAAATGGTTTTAAGGATTCTTTTGAAATGAATCATCAACATAGATATCAACCAAATACAAAGTACATAACTCTAAGGGAAAATATGAAATTCAACTATTTGACCCTCAACAACTCCCAAAAGCATTTGAAAAATGAGCCGCAAGATTTTCCTTACTCCCAATGAATGAAAAAACACATGAAGAGAATAAAGGAACCAATGATCTGATGATGTCAATAATAGACCCAAAGGCATAGTGGATACCTTCATCCACCACCATCACTTTGATAATAACCTGACAATCAGATTCGACCACAATATCCTTCCAGAAAATAGACGAAATGAACATCATACCCATCGAGATATAAATGGCCTATGCTACGGTAGGAGACTAATAATCAATTATAAGGAATAATGAGACACAATAATAGAGTCTTCATGGTCCTCGAGAACTCCCACAAGGTCAACAAATCCATCCCTAGGAATCACTACGTCAGTATTATGTTTAAAAACACACTAAGGGGGAGGAATCCATCTGAAAGGAGGGGGATGAAAAATCATTTCATAATTGATGTTAAAACACACATTTCGAAGTCTCTTATTGCATAAACATGGTAAAATAATCACACTAACTTAGCTTTAATAATGGTTATCCATTAATCGATTTTAAAACTCTCTTAATGTGAGTTTTAACATTATTAATGTATAAATGAACATTCATGATTAATACATAACATATATGTACATCTATTATACTCACACATTAATATATTTATTGACCAAATTCATTTAAAATATATATTGATTTAAATAAATATATATATTTATTTATAATAATAATTCTAAATATGAAAATTTAAAAAGTATTTATTTATATTTATAAATATAATAAAAATAATGAATATAAAAAATATATTTATTATTTAAAAATTATTGTAATATTATAATTATTTAAATATATATTTAACTAATTATAAATTTATAAATATTTTTTAAAAAATTATATATATATTTGAATTATATAAAAAATATATTAATTATAAAGATATATTTCCTATTTAATGTATACAAATAATAATTATTTTGGAATATAAATATAATAATATTATATGAAATAATAATATTTATTATTAAAAACATTTATTATCCTTAATAATAGAGTTGAGAATAGATTATATGGTTTCATCGTAATTAACTAATTTTTTAGAACATTGGTAAAGATGACCGGGTCGGGCTTTCCAAGATTCATAACTAGGGCTCTCAGTCGAGGATGTTGAGGAGGCTGGTCCACCTTCACCTGTTCATTCTCCTCATTTAAGATGAATCCCCCCATTCATTGCTCTCAAACTTAATATTAATGCGACGACAACGTGGGATGGTTTTGTGGACCTTCAGGAAATCCTCTGGTATCACGCTGGCTCTATTATTGCAGCTTGTCATTCCTCATGCATTGTGGGTTGGTCTCCTCCATTGGAAAAGGCTATGACTATTTGGAAGGGTTTGCAGTTCATCTTGTCTCTTGGATGGATAGATGTTGTGGTCGAATTTGATTGTTATGTTATCATCTATGAACTAAAGGGGGTGGAGGTGGCCTCCAAGCCTATGGGTCCATTGTTGACATCATCATTTCTTTGGTTCCTTTTTTCTCTTGTTGTTTTCCATTGTATAAAGATAAGGAAATCAAGTGTCTCTTTTTTGCTGTTGTTGAGAATCATTGGGCTCTTAATTGCTGGATTTCATCTTTTCCTTCGGAATTATGTATATTGTATTTGGATGATATCTAAGGTTTGAGTATTTTATTTAAAAAATAAATAAATTAACCCATTTATCATCACTAAATAAAGCATTGATAAAGGGTACACATTTATCAGCATTTTGGACAGCACTGATAAAGGGTAGATTTATAAGTGCTTTTATCCAGTGCTGAAAAAGGCCCCTCTTTTATCAGCAGTTTCTTCTTTTCACTGATAAAACCTAGTGCATCACTTTCCCAGATCTATGGTATTGAATGGAAGGCATCACAATGTGTTGGATTCCAAAACCAACTTTAGCAGCGGTTTAAACCGTCGCCAAATCAAAAAAATTACTGTCCCTAAATGATGATTTTATTATAGTGGATACATAACTCATTAATTATGTGTATGAATTGACTACATGTCAATCCAACACATTATGTGACTATTATGAATCAATGTTTGTGTTTTCAATATAAAATTGTCATTTTAGTTTAATGATATAATTATTTAAAATTATGTAAATAATTAAGAATATTAATAACTGAAAATATCACTAATATATTCAGTAATTGAAAATATAATTTATAACAATATTAAATTAAAAATGTAATTCATAATTCACAATATAATTATTAATTAAAAATATAATTAATAATTAATAATTAATTAAAATAAATATATAATCATTAATAATTAAATTAGTATTATAACTAATAATATCTTTAATATATATAGTAATAAACAATATAAATTATCATATGTGAATTATATAACATTTAAATTAAAATTTTCCTATTTTTTATGAACTTCACCTAAGATAAAAATTGGTTTTATCGGGTGAAAAAACCTTTGTCCAAAGGTTTATCATTGGAGGAAGCCTACTAATGTAAAAAAACCTTAAATTTTTAAAAAATTCCACCATAATTATTTTGAACAAAAACTAAAAATTAAATATAAAACCTTGTATTTTATAAAAAAACAAATTATTTGAAAAAATATATAAATATCTAAACAAAAATGTACTATTTTTTTATAATATGTCTAATAAATTATTTAATATATTGAATAAAAAATCAAAAATTATAAATTGAGTTATTTTATCAACTATAGTTATTAAAATTTATAAAAAACCAAAAAAAAAAATGGTTATTAACCAATTATTTTTTACTAACAAATAATCTTTTTAGTATAATAGTGTTGTTCTTCTTCATTAGGTTTTCAATTAATAGTTCAGTTAACCAATTATTTTCCGACCCCTAAGCACCATTACAGATTGGGGGGCGTAATCTCTACAAAAATTTATTTCCATTTATGAGTGGTTAGATAAAAAATTACATGATTACAAATATATATATATGTTAAATATTGTATGAAGGATGATGTTAGTGAAATTTTATATTATTGAATTAAAATAAACATTAAATATTATATGCCAGACAACTATTCTAAAAATCTATTATATACTAATTAATTCAAATTCAACAAAATTAATAAAATTTACAGCTTTGATAGATATGTTAGAAATGTTCATTAAAAATCACCCAAAATTAGGGATTATGACTCATCAAGTGCCCATGAAATTTTGGATAATTAAATCCCAACCCGTTTTATTTTTTTCAATCCCTAATCCATTTATAACCCATTTATTTTTTAACTCATTGTTTTTAAATATATTAAATTTTATTTTCAAATATACCTTAACCGGTTCAATTAAAGAGCCGTTTATTATTTTTAGTTTTTAACATTATTTACAAATCTAAAATAAATTGATATCAAATAAAACAAATAATTTTTTTTTAAATTTTATTAAAATTTTAAAATATATCATCATTTAGGTAACAATAACTAATTTAATATGATTTAGAATTTATATTTTGTTTCTAAATTTAATATTAACAATACTCAAAATATAGAAATAAATTTGAGAGTTTTACTATTTTTTTAATATTAAGTTAATAAATTAAATATAATTAAACGAATAGGTTTTGTTACTTCCCCGATATCAATCGGTGTTAAAAATAAAAGATTTTTCTATCCCACCATTCTAGGTATTAATGTACGGGGGGAATATTTGCGGAGGTAAAGGAAAATATAAAGGAAAATGTTACTATAAAATGGTGGAGGGTGTTTTTTTAAACTCCAAGCCCCAGACTTGATTACCCTTTTCTCTAAAACCCCTCACCCCCTGATGATGATAATGAAGATGTTACAGAGATGAATGATTGGAACCTGATTGAAGTCATGTTTTGGAGGAATATCATTAGAAAAGGTAAAAAAATATAGAGTACTCAAATGGAGTCCCATGACCCCAGATGAAGCTGACAATGAGGTCATAAATAGAAAAGGTAATCTCCAATGTGTTGATCTTATCTAAGCAGAGAATTGAGGAATCCTACAAGTGACCCTGTCCAACGTTCCCCTTCACCTAGGAGCACTTCCCCAGGGTACCTCAGAATGGAGATCTAAAACATACCCCAACCCCAGAACCTTAGAACCCCAGGGTGACTACATGTGTGGATTATTTTTATGGCAGGCGGTGTACAACCATCCTAATCACCTCAGAACACTCCTTCGTGGTACCCAAGAAAATAAATATCGAAGGTACTACAACTCCTGCACCGAAAATCACAACTCCCTAGGGGTACCCAAGAAAGGGGATCCCAAACATACCATAACTCCCCCAAGGCGCCCAATATGCATGAATGAACTCCCCAACATGCAATGTACATGATTTGTTCCAACCTATTCTAATAGGCCAACGATTATCATAAGAAAGGATTCTCCATTAGGCCATGTTTTTAAAAATGGTTACATTGGAGGGTGGTGTCAAGTCCTCACCCTTACATGGGAACACTCCCATGGGGTGACTAAGGAGATCCAGAAGTTACACCAATCAGGGAGGTACTAGTGGAGGTGGAATGTGGTTGAGGTATGATTTGGATGTGTTGACGTGTGTTGTAAAGCACAATACGGTTTCTCTGCGAGGTCCTAGAATAGGACAAATGCGTTAGAGGAGGGATATGGATGTGTCAGCGTAGAGGGAAAAGCATGGTAAAAACACTCCAGGATTTCATAGTGGGGGCAGAGTGTGGTTGAGGCAGAATGTGGATGTTATGACGTGCGGGGATGTCATGGTGGGGCAGAGTGCGGTCACGGTGTGCGGTCTTGGAAGAGGTGGAATGTGGTTGAGGTGGGGATTCTTTGCGGCTGACCTTCATCAATGCGGTCATAGAGGTCGTGGAATTGAGGCGGAGACAATGCTGGTGTGCGGGTTAGTAGGGCTTCAATAGTCCAGTGTATGATATTTTTCATAGGTTCAAATCCAGGAGGAGTCAAGGGTGTGCTGGTAGGTGTAGGAGGGTCTTTCAATGTTAAAGGGTGGGGGTGTGGGACTAGCGTAGTCAAATGGGTGGAAGTGGCGCACACAGGTGGGGATTACTAGCACCATTGAAAGGGTTCAGGTTCTATTAAAAAGGAATGGATCTACCGTTTGATTTACAATTTTTTTATTTTTTTTATATTATCAGTGATTTTTTCAGCACTGATGAAATGCTCATTTATCAACTATTTTTTTAGTTTTGATAAAAGGGACCCCCTTTTAATAACACCTCGACTATCAATGCTTTTTAATAAGTGATAATGTTTTTTAGCCTAGATAAAACACAGTTTCGTAGTAGTGATTGTTGTATAGTTTCATTTGAGCACATTGAATTTCCCAATCACGGAAAAATATTCTATGTTCATCACCATAGGGGTTGTGAGAGGGAGATTATTGGGTTATCCTATATCGACTATGAAGGGGTCATTGTGTTAAATATATGTATGTGGGAAATTCTGTCCTCATGGATTGGGGTTATGAAGTACTAATAATATTTACATAGGCATGCAGTTGTGCATGAAGATACCACACCAACACACTAAGACCTTTGGTGTATATATATTTTCATATCACTGGATGTAACATAGGAAAACCATCTAAATATCGGCGTTGACATCATTTATTATTTTTAAATTAACCACGTAATTAAAACTAATATATGTATGCAAATTTTTTTCATAATTTTATTTTTAGCATTATTTTAGATACAAAATCGCCTCTTAAATTTTTTTAATTCTTCCAAATATATACTATTAATTTTATATTATACAATACATCTTATATACATAAAAATTAATTTTAATCACCATAAAAAATCAACCTATTATTTTTTAAAAAAAAAAATTAACAATGGTAAAATATTTATGCAATAACTTATTGATTATTTTTTGACAAACATTGTGGCTTATGTGAACATCCTCCACACATTCATGGACCCGATTTTGTAAATGTATGTTTACTTATCCCATATTAACAAATCAACTCAATTTTTTCATTTTAAAAAATTAAATGACAACAAATTTTCTAGAATAAAATTGAAGTAAAGGGAAATAAATCCCATTATATATATATATATTTTTAAAAATAATTCCTTCAAAAAATCATAGGAAAAAATTATTATTTATTAAAATAATAATATCCCCCTTTCACTTCAAAAATTATAGTTTTTTAAATTTCAGTT
Source organism: Viscum album (assembly GCA_963277665.1). Lineage (NCBI taxonomy): Eukaryota > Viridiplantae > Streptophyta > Magnoliopsida > Santalales > Viscaceae > Viscum > Viscum album. Next base: position 185,486 of record CAUJRU010000615.1, read on the forward strand.
AAAAAATTAAAATTTTCTGAATCTAAAATCTAGCAATTACAAATTAAAAATGTATCTAATTAAATTAAAAATAATTTAAAAAACATAATGAAATAGAATTTGTTAAAAAATAAATAGATAAAAATTATTCTAATGTAATTTTAAATGGAAAAAAAAGAAGTTTTATTTTTATTTTATGTTTTTTAATTTAAATTTTTTATTTTTGTTGAAAGGAAACATGTTTTTTATATTTTAAATTTAAAATGGGTTCATTTAGAAAATATAAATATTTTATTTATCTTAATATAAAAGAATAAAATTCATTTTTAATTCCCAAATACATCATAAACATAATGGTTTTTTAATTTTTTTTAAATAAAAGAATTTATATTAATTAATTTTTTAAGAGGAGTATTGGTATGTTTTATAAAAAAAATTATAGGGGAATTTTTTTTGATACAATATTTTTTTATTAGGGATATATATTTTTTATTACTTCATATGTAAAAGGGTCATTTTTATTAATATTTCATAATTAAAATTTTGTTTCTTATTTTATTTTTAAAAAAATATTTTAATTTTTTTAGAGAATATTCGATTTCTTGTAAATTTTTTATTTGAATTTTATTAATAAAGAATTAGTTTTTATATTTTTTAATAAAAATGATATTTTTTAAACTGAAAGAGAATTTTGGTTGAATATATCTTTATCAAAAATAGTTTTTACTTGTTTTTTATCCATTAAATTAATAATGGGGAATATGATTTTTTTTTAATTTTCACAATTTTAAAAATTCTTTTTTATTATTTAATAAACTGATCATCACTCTTACATGAAATCCATGATGATATTTGGTTTTAATCCCATTATATCATGAATTTATTTCCTCCTTCATCTAGCAACGTAACACATACTCATTGGTTTTATGAACATAATGTCTTCAAATCCTTTTAATTTTATTACTGTATAAGGTTATCGTTGTCACTCCAAATAAAAATGAATTCCCACTACCACAGATATACATTTTTACACAGCACAAATAGATTTAACATTGATAAAAAAATATTTTTTTCGTCAATGTCATTAAAATGATAACCCATTTATCATTTTTTTCATTAACACAAATAAATTCCTTACTATTGCAATGTGTCATTTGAATAACAAAACACTTCACCTAATAAACCTGTATAAAAATGCACCAATATGAAAATTCATAATTTATTTGAAATAAAATTTTCATTACAAATAAAAAAATATGTATATTTCAAACAATATTTTCTACAATTACATTTTCATTTACTATCCATAAACATTTAAAAACATCAATGTTTAATTTTATTTGTCACCGATGACCACCTCTCAAAAAATACTAACCATGGTATTCGATTTCAAATAAGCCACCCTACCTGAGCAAAAGAATTAAACATTATAAGAAAAAAATTCTTATTTTAATAATATTATAAGGAAATAAATTAAAAATAAATATCAAATAATATATTTTTAAAATGTCAATTTTAAATAAAAGCACACACATGTATCACTACCACAGAAACAAATTTACATAGCTCCACCAATTAACAATGCTAAAAAATGTGCTGATAAAGGGGTACCATTATCAATACTAAAAAACTAGTGATAAAAGGAGATTTTAACAATTCTAAAAACACTATTAAAAGTACACATGTATCGGCGTTTTTAGCAATGATAGTGATACCAATTTATCATTGTTCTTTTAGCACTGTTAAAGGGACAACCTTTATCAATGATTTTTTAGAATCACTGATAATGGGGGATTTATCAGTGTTTTTATAATATTTCTAAAAAATGTTATATTTAAAAAATATTATATTTCCCTAAAAATATTATTTATTTTTTAAATATGTTTTAGATAAGGCTAAATAGACATTTACAATTACAATATAAGATATTTAGTGAAAATGGATTATAAAATAATTAGAAACTGTTTTTAATTAATTAAGTACAAATTAGTATTGACTACATGTAATTTATTATCAATTTTATGACACAAAAAATAATAAATTTAATAAAAGATGTAAAATATATTGAAAACGTAACTCAGATTTCAAAGGGTCATAAATTATGATCAGTGTGTCCATTTTAGCTATACCACATATCAAATTGAATCTTGTGATGACATATTCACACTAATTATATGGAGGAATCCCCTATTACATTTTTCAAGCCCCAAAAAGTCCCTATATGGCCTTTAAAACTGAGTTTTTAGTTCGTGTATCCAATGTTTTTACATTAAGTGGTCTTCTATCTTCGTTTAAGAGGGTTTTTAACCATTTTGAGTGGGGACTAAATTTATTCACAAGTATTGCATTCATATTGATATGAATGTCTTGAATTTTTTTCATTTTTCATAATTTAGTTGTAATTATAATAAAATATATAATAATATGTACATATTTTGTATATATTCACACATAAAAATTTCATTTTATAAGTATATATGTAAACATATTTACATGTAAAGTTGATTTATAAACAAATAAAATATATCTAAATAAAAAATAATTACCATTTTATTTAACAGGAATATATATACAAATGTATATACATATAAAATTTCTGTATATATAATGTTTATATATATATAAATATATTTGTGTGTACATTGACAAACCGATATATATTTGTCGATATAATATAATATAAGTATATAAATATTAATATATAATATATTTAAATAAATAAAAATGTGTATAATTATTTTTATAGATTCACAGACATATATATATATATAAACACACATAGACACACACACACACAAAATCATATTTTATATATGTAATTAAATATATATATATATATATAGGGATAAAAAAATAAAAAAAATAATATAAATATATAGTTTTATCATAAAATAAATAAGAAAATGATATAGGGGATTGGAAAATGAGTGATATTATGAGGAGGACATCTCAGTTTCGAAACCCAGCAAAGGTAGGGGCGCACACGAATGAGTGATGTAGGTCGCTAGATTTGTTAAAGGGTGGATGGATTCCTAGAATTGTTAAAAATGTGCGGAGGCTATACTATCACTATTAAAACGGGATTGAGTTCTGTTAAAATGGTGGATATCCCACCCTCAACTTTGTTGAAAAATTAATTCCTTTTAAGAAATTGTTTTTTTTACTTTTATCAGTTCTAAAAAATGTGTCGATAAAGGTCCCATTTATCACCACTATTTAAGCACTGATAAAGGACCTCTATTATCAATGCTGATAAAAGGGTCCTTTATTAGTATTTTATATGTAATGATAAAAGATACCCCTTTTGATAGCATCGAGGATAATAATGTTTTTTTAAACATGTAAATGCCCATTTTGCATGCTGTTAAAGTCCATATCTATAGTAGTTGTGTCATACAATTCATCTTATGCATCTGATTGAGGTGGGGATGAATCCTACACATCAAGATTGAATTATGTAACATTTTTATAATGTATCAAATCAATCTGAATATATATTCATTTAAAATAAATGGAGATAAAAAATAATGTAAACTAAATGTAGGGATCAATGACAAGATCTGAACTCCTGCTCGATGGTGGGTTTTGGCAGGAATACACCAGGGCAAGTGGAAAATGAAGGTCTCTGCTCATCAAGGCGGCTGAAGGTAAGAATAAATCCCTAGCATGATGGTTATATCTAGATATGAGGGCCAAACCTTACTCAAGGAAGGAGTAAATGACATGAGTGGAAGAACCTGGTCTAGTAGGGGATGGTGATTTTTCAGGTGGGTCATCACCATTATCAGTAGATCTATCCACGTCGATGATATTCCCAGTGGTTCTCATTGAAAGTTGTGGTTTGGGTTTCTGGGTCCGTAGTCAAATGGTAGGATGGATACCTTGGGGGATTCCAATCCATGCATAATTCTATGTTTCTATACCTTAGTCATTCAAGCTATATGGATTTGACATTGAGCTAATTTGATTTACTACTATTTACAATTTCCTTGTATTTTTTTGGGGCATGCTCTGTTTGGAAATTCAATCTTGTAATGGGTTATATCTCAATCCAGCATAAAACGGATTCTAATATTCTTAATAGTGGGGTTTTCCCAACCTTTTGTAATAATAAATTTCACTAATAAAATATAAAATCCATTAAAAATTCTATAAAATATAAACAATTATAATATAAAAAATTCACAATAAAAAACCTAATAATAGTGTCATTATAATGGTGGCGGATTAACTCTATTAGATGGATGGAACTCCAACCCTAAACTTTTTGTAAGTCATCACATCTACTCCATCATATGAACATGTTGTTGATGCTACTGTTGTCGTTGATGCTCTTGATGTTGTATATACACTTCCTATTCTCTAACTAATATCTGAATAGTCTCATTCTGAGCTCATAGCCTTGCCCCATACTATACAAAACTGAAGGATGATGATCTCATACAAACTATGTTTTTTTGGAAGATATTATGGGGAGAGATAATATTAATGATGGTCGCCAAATTCATTTGGACACGTTGTTGTGACACGTCAGGGTGAAAACCTACCATTGATTCCCCATTTAATTTGGTAGTAGATATTTAATAAAGGGGAATCCAAAGTAGGGTGAAGGTATGATATAAATTGGGATCTCCAACACTAGTTTTTATCATTTGATTCAGAATAAACTCATCTTCATCCTTGAGTGCTGTATTTTGTGAGGTGTTTATCCATATTTTCAAAGATATAATTTCTTATGTGTTTTTTCCTTGTAATTGAGGGGGAGACAGTTTGTACCCACATTTTACCATAGTAAAATCATTCTATTTTCTTGTGGGTTTTTACCCATTTTTCTTATGGTTTCCACATTACATCTGTTATTCTTTTAATTGTGTACTGTTTTTAGTTAATTTCTATCTCGCAATTATCGTTGAATTGATTGGCCAATTATTTGGTATCCTATATAGTGGTATCATAGGAATGAGGTTTTGGTCAAAAAAATTGTGGACGAATGACGTGTCTAAATGGCGGTGAAATACAAGATCTAATAATTCAATGGAAATAGTTTTTCATTGTGTAAAATGAAGATAATATAGGTTCTATGGAATGATAAATGCCTATAGGTCGTTGGAGAGAAATCAGCATGTGTGATAGAAGAAAAATGGAGTGAAATGGATAGTAATGCTATTTCTAACATCCATTTGTCTTTTGTAGATGGGGTCCTATCAAGAATTTTGGAAAAAAAAGACTTAAAAAGAAATTTGGGATACTCTAATAATGCTATATAAGGAAAAATAACTCCACAATAAAATTTTCTTGAAGAGAAAATTATACACTCTTCGAATGGTGGATTCATCATCGGTGACTAATCACATCAACTCCCTCAATACCATTTTTTCTCATCTTACAGTATGGATCTATATAGTTGTGTTTACAAAACATGCTCATATTCTACTCAACTAGATTGAATATTAATTTGATCAACATAACATCACCCTCACAAATAATTTTCTAATGGATATATTTCCCTTCAATGATGTTGTAGCTACGGGTATTGAAAAATAAATTTGGCACAAGAAAAAGGAGTACAAACATAAAACTTCACACCAAGTGGAAGTTCTTTCAATGGAAATAAGAATAATGTTGGAGTTTTTTTCTAGTGAGAAAAAGAATCATGGAAGGTCCAAATCATGGAGAAGGAAGAAAAACATCAAATGTTACAATTGCAGTAAGAGGGGGTATGTCAGTAAAGACTATTGGAATAATAAGGGTGGTGAGAATAACTCTCATGTAAATGAGGCAAGTACATATGTAAATGGAGACATATTGGTCAGTGATGCATAAATGAATATTGAAAGAAGAAAACATCATGAAGACGCATGGATTATTAACTCAGGAGGAACATGGCACATGACATCTCTACGGGAATGGTTTGACCAATATGAAACTATCCCAGAAGGGTTATTAAACATGGGGAATGTTAATAAATTTCATGATCATTAGTGTTGAACCATAAAACATATGATGCTTGATAACATAGTCTGAACCATCCAAAGAGTATGCCATGCGGAGGGTCTGAAGAAGATCATTTTTTCCTAGGGAAAATTTTATGACATTGGATGCAAGAATCAAACCGAGAAATGGATGACGAATATTGTGAAGGGAGAAAATGTGTTGATAAAGGTAGAGAAGATATTAAATAACTTGTACGTGCTTATGGGTAAAATGTACAAGGAAAGAGAGATATTTTTCTCATCAACTACCTTTATGGAAGAGTTAATGACGTTATATAATCAGAATCATGGCCATATGTCCGAACAAGGCCTAATGATTCTTGAGGATCAGAAGATTTTTCCAAGGATTATGAAGGTATCCTTACTATTTTTTTGAATTGTGTCTTGAGTAAGAAATACTGGTTGAAGTTTGCAACGTCAACGATGAGGAGTAACTAGATCGTGGATTTGATTCATTCCAAGGTTTGGAAAGCACTGGTTATGTCCCTAGGAGGATTAAGGTACATTGAATCATTCATTGATGACTATTCTACGAGATTTTGGTTGTTTTCAATCAAGTGTAAATTTAATATCATTGAAGTCTTCAAAACATTCAAAGTGCAAAATCAGATTGAATCTGAAAAGAAGATCACGTGTTTGAGGACTAACAATGGTAGAGAATATACAAGCAACAATTTGGATTCTTTTTGTTAACATGAAGTAATAAATGGGTAGTTCATGGTGTAATAAACTACTTAGCAGAATGGAGTGGAAGAGTAGCATAATATAACCTTTTTGGACATAATAAGGGCGATGCTAAAGACTGTAGGATTTACTAGGACATTCTTGGCAGAAGCAGTAAATACTGCCTGTTATGTGATCAATCAATCCCCTTTAGTGGAAATAGATATGAATATGCCGATGGAGATAAGGAATGGTAAACCTGATAAATATTCTCAATTACATACTTTTGGAAGTCATGTATATGAACAATTTCATGGCCAGGAAATATCGATGTTGGACTCAAGATCCAAGGAATGAATCTCTTAGGGATACACTGGTGGTGTGAAGGGGTATTGTTAGTGTGATACCATGCTAACAATATTATCATCAGTAGAGATGCCAACTTATTTGAAGACAGATTGAAAATGAATATTGATAAATAAACATAAAAAGAGAGTACAAAAACTAAAACAGTCGAGGTGAAGGATGAAACAAAGGAACAACCTGTTTTCTATGAGGAATTACCAAAGAATGATGATCAAGTACTAGATAATCCTAAAATAAAACGACCAATATCAAGAGAAAAGAGTGACAACAAGGAAGTCATATTATGTCACTGAGATAAATGTTTCAAATTTATTATTGACAGATGATGGAGAGATATCATCTCTTTTGGAGGACACCGAGAGTCAAAATATATCATCTAGGATGGAGGCGATGCAGGAGGAACATGAATCCCTAAACATGAACGAGACATGGGATCTTGATCCATTACTTCATGGGATTAAGGATATTGGGATCAAATGGGTCAACAAGATCAATATGGATGAAACAGAATAGGTGGAAAGATATCGTGTGAGACTGGTGGTCAAAGGATATGCTCAGAAGGAAGGTATCAATTTCAATGAAATATTTTCTCGTATTGTTAGACTAACAAATATTCAGTTAGTGATGGTGATTTGTGTTGCATACACACTGCACCTCGAGTAGATAGATGTGAAAACAACTTTTCTCCACAGTTACCTTTATGATGAAATCTATATTCTCTAATGAGAAGGTTTTGTGGAATAAGGTAAAGAGAACATGGTTTTCAAGTTGAAAAATTTTGTTACGGTCTCAAACATGTGTTTAGGTGTTGTTACAAGAGATTTTATTCCTATATTACGAGCCTTGGATACAATAGACTTAATTCAGATCCTTGTACATATTTCAGGGGTCTATATGCTAATGATTTTATCATTACTCTATTGTATATGGATGAAATGTTGGTATTAGGCCCCAAAAAATTATCAATTCTAGCAGATGAAGGCACAGTTGTCTAGGGAGTTTGATATGAAGGACATGGGACCAGCAAACAAGACTGTTGGGATGCAAATTTTCTGAGATAGGAATAATTGAAATATTTTCATATCTCAAAGAAATTATTTGAGGAAAGTCTCAGAATGATTCAAAATGAAATAATTTAAGAAAATTTCAAACCCTCTTCCCATTAATTCCATGTTATCCTCTACAATGAGTCCTAACAGTGAAAAATATAGGATGTAAATGTCTCCAGTGTTGTATGAATCAACAATGGGGATTCTGATGTTCCCCATGGTTTGTACTTGAACATACATTTCACAGACAGTAGGAGAAGTTAGTAGATACATGGAGAATCTAGGACAAAATCATTGGAGAATGATGAATAGTATCCTAAGATACATTAGTGAAACCTCATATGTTTCATTATCTTTTAGAGGATCAGATTTCACAATCATAGGCTATGTTGATTCTTATTTTGTATGTGATTCTGACCAGAGAAAATCCGCTACTGGTTATGTGTTTTCTCTTGCAGGAGGATCTATGAGCTGGATTTCAATGTTACAGTCAATTGTGAATTTATCAATGATGGAGGGAAAGTACATGGCCTATACACAGTCATGCAAAGAGGTTATTTGGATGAAATGTTTTTTGGAGGAGACCAGGCACAAACACGATCATATTTCATTGTTTTGTGATAGTCATAGTACCATTCACATTGTAAGGAATCAATATTTTAATTCTAGGATGAAGCACAATTGTGTACAATATCATTTTTTTAGATACTGTGAAAGAAATAAGTGTCGACTTGTAGAAAATTCACACTAAAAAATTCTGAAATATTTCTTGGTGAATACGATTGGTTTTAATAATTTCAGATGTTTTAGATACTTGAGAATCCTAATAAAGACATGAATAGTAGGTTTGGTAGGTAGAAGGGATGTATGGAGATGTGATTGGAACTTAATCAAATATCCAAGTGGGAGATATGTTGGAAGACATTATGGAGAGAGAAAATATTAATGATGGTCACCGCATTCATTTGGAAACTTCATGGTAAAATGCATGGTGACACCCTACCATTGATTACCAATTTATTTTTGTAATAGAAATTTAATAGTGAGGAGGCCAAATGAGGGTTAAGGAAGGCTATAAAAGGGGATGTCCTCCACCTATTTTTATCATCGGATTCAGAAGCAACATATCATCATCCTTAAGTGCATTATTTAGTGAGGTTCTTCTCCAAATTTTCAAATAGATAATTTCATAGATGTTTTCTCCTTGAAATTGAGAGAGATAGAGAGAGAGTTTGTACCCACATTTTTCTATAGTTAAGTCCTTCTATTTGCATGTGGTTTTTTACCCCATTCATTTGGGGGTATTTCCATGTTACATCCAGTGTTTTTTCATCACCTTTTATGTTTATTTATATCTTAAAATTATCATTGAATTGATTGGACAATTTTTTACAATCCTAAATTTTATTTCTATGTGATGACATCACCTCATTTCTATAGTAACTAGTCGAAGTCAATTGTAAACAAATTTCAATCACTGTCTCTTTCTAAATACCACTTTTCACCACCCACGACTATGTTTTCTCATTAAAACATGCTCACATGAGGCCTTGACATGACCATATTTCTTATTCAAAATTCCATATATATGGGAAATATATATTTAATATGTCCCCTATAATGACCAAAATATAAATAAAATGATAAAAAATCATATTATATTAATTGAAAAAAGTTTAAAAAATATTAACCACAATTAGCTTCTATCTCTCACCAGCAATCTGCCCAATACTACTATCTATTTATATCATCTTGAACACATCAAAAATTGTAATAAATGGTTCAACCACAAACAATATTAATTTATCATATATATATATCATATTAAATAATATTATTTACCATCTTTTGATTATTTATTCTAAATGTACGACTCTCAACTCTGTGGGCGACATCCTGCCAGCCTCAATTATATTAGCTATAAGATGGTAGCCTCCGGAAAGTATCTTCTATCAAGTAAGTGAAAAATATAAATTAATTCTATGTGGGGAGACTACCACAAAAATAGGTTTTCATAGATCCACCCTTTTGCAACTCTAAAAAATGCTGATAAAGGGGGTACCTTTATCAATGCTTTTTTTAGCACTGATAAATGTACCTCCTTTATCATTGATTTTTTGTATTGTTAACGGGACCCCATTTATTAGTACTGAAAAATGGTATATTTCACAAAAAAACATTAAAAATAATATATTAATATATTAATATATTAATATATTGATATTGATAAAAATATAATTCATATATTTTTAAATATGTTTTAGATAAGTATAGGTAGACATTTCAACGAAATAAATACTATGTTTAAGGAAAATAGCTTATAAAATATTTTAAAAAAATATTAATAATTAATAATTTTCTAATTATATACAATTAGTAATCATTTAATAAAAAATTGAAGACCCAAAATAATATAAAAAATAACAAAAGATCTAAAATAAGTTGAAAACATAACTCAAATGTCAAACATTGTTAAATTTGGATCCCAGTGTCTTTTTGAGCTCTACTACATATCAAATCGAAGCCAACGATAATAAATGAGCTTTTATTCCTCCAGCTTCTTAGAGTATTTCTAGGCATGTGAGATATCAGTTTTTCAACTTCTTGAATGACATAATGGTTCTTGAGGGGTATTCACTGTATAGAAAGAATATTGTTTGAATAAAATATTCAATGTTAAAGGTTCTAAAATCACATTACTATCATGTTTTACTATGAGATCTAATTCATATAGCTTTACTTTGATTTTTTTCCAAGAATTTCCTTTATAATTTAACCAAGTTTTGTTTCTTCTACAAAGCTATATGTAGTAAAGTTATGGATCTGGTGAAAATGAAAACTATAGAAAGAGAAATTACTATCATATTATATGATTTAGAAATGTTCTTCCTACTAGAATTCATTAATATAATGGTTCATTTTATGGTTCAATTTGTGAGAGAGATTAGACTATGTGGTTCTATACACTATAGTTGGATGTACCCCATTGAACAATGTATAATGATTTGTAATGGGTATATAAAAAATCAAAATCTGATTAAAGGGTTATACCGATGATTGATATATTTTTGAGGAAGCCATTCAATTATGTACCAAATTCATTTTAGGTGTGTAAATCATTGGTCTACAGAAATCTCATCACACTAGGTGGCTAGCGTGTGAGGAATTTCTGGAAGAGATGTAGTCGCAAAAAATATTATAGATCATCAGTGGGCCCACCTTTACATTTTGAATAATGTTTTAGAGGTTTCCCCATATGTTGAAACCCACAAAGAAATTTTTAGGCATTTAAATCCATCAAGGGATAAAATATGGATATTAAATAAACTTAATAAATAGTTTATAGAATGGTTTTGGGACTATAATTTTGGTGATTCATATGAAAATCCTAATTCAATATCAGAACCACATCGAAGGTTATCTAGAGTACCAAGTGTGTATGTATTATCTTACAATGGTTTTGTAATTAATGGTTATATTTTCTATACAAATAGACATGATGAATACAATAAGATTAAAAATTGTGGATTTACACTTGTGTCTGAAGTGATGCATATTTCTGGTACTAAGGACAAAAATCCAATTGACTTGAATATTTCATAGAATGGCATAATCAAAAAAATATGGGAGTTGGATTAAACAACATTCCAAGTGCCTATTTTTCAATTATAGTGGGTTGTTAACATGAAATATGTAAAAATAGATGAATTTGGATTAGTGAAGTTCTATTTCAGTAAGGAATGATGAAAAGACAAACCATTTATAATGACATCATAGGCAGTACATGTATTTTATGTTCTAGATACCACAAACTGAAAGTGGTCAATTGTTATGTTATCGACCAAAACCACTAAATGGTCAAATGAATATTAAACTGAGGGTGACAATTTTTTTAGGATATAATAATCATTTCATAGAGTTCGTAATGTATATTGTTTTATCACTGTCAGAGGAGACCAAAATGAAGGGAATTGAATAGTCGATATAGGGGTCAAATCTCATCATCCATTAAAAAATAGACTTTAATAATTAGGTTATTTTTTTAATATACATTGTGTTACCTCATGTTATTATATGTTTTTTTTTGAATTTATGTAATAAAAATTAAATGTTACACCACTTCTGTAGATAATTAATTATGCACATGCTGGATTGTTGATTGTTTATAATAGTCCAAGGGTTCCCTCATGTTTTTGTTTTTTACACGGGTGTGTGGGTTACTTCATTGGGGAGGCGGATGAGTCCGTAAGGGGCGCTTCCTTCTTAGGGGTTTCCCCTATCGCCGTCTCTTCTTCTCTCCTCAGATTGACACCAGAGCTCTCCCAGGCGCTCATTCTCGGTGTTTTCGTGGAGGCGATTTCTCCTCTCATGTGTGGCATCGAGGTACCTCCGTTGGCGTGGCCGTCTGGAATTATCCCACTATTTGATGGCATGTTCTTTTGGCATCATGGTTTTGACATAGGTCTTAGATCAAGCTCCTCCTGTATGGGGGTTGACGCTTCGATTCTATTTTGGATGGGGGTGCATGTGGTGGTTTGATGTCGATTCCGGGTGAGTTTGCGAAGGCGACGACATGATCTGGGTCTATTTTGTAGCTAGGCGTTGCGACTGTCTTTGTGGTTTTGTTCTCTTTTTGATTTTATGCCCTTGTGATTTGTCTATGGGTGTGGTTGAACCGTTTATGGAGCATGGTGATTTCGGTTTCTTGTTTTGTGGTACGTTCGGATCTGACATTGTTGTAGCGGCGACATGGACGAGATGCATTGGGTTTTCTTGGTGAAGTTTAATTGCGAATGTCTATTTTAGTGATGAGTTTGCATCTGATTTCATCCACCATTTGTGTGTGATGGCATGATTTGGGTGGAGGACCATGTGTTGGTGATGGAATTCGTGGTTTTGCGACCGATGAAGGATTTAGTATGGGTTCTAGGATCGCGTGTGTTTGCGTTGTTTGGGGACATCATAAGAGGATAATTCAGGTGGCTATGAAGACTATTTGTGGTGATATGTGTTATTTGATCTGGTTATTTTGGATTTTGGATTATGGATTTTGGATTGTCGATTGTGGGTGATTGGTTTGATGTTTGTATGTTCTCACTAACCCAAACAGCGACTTATTTGATATTAAAAAAAAGATGTTTCAGTCAGAATTATGCACATGATGGTGCTCCCAATCCTGAGGAACAGTAGGTATTTCAACCTATTGTTGCTTCATTGTTGAGGAACAATGATCTTCTTCATGTGCTTGTAATCCCAATCACAAGGAATAATAGGTTTTTCAGTCTATTTTTGACCACAGTGTTGAGTTTCAACAACCATCTTCACATACTGATGCTACTTCAATAGAGAAACTACATATAGATGATGTTGAATATAAGGAAATGTTAGGTGAATAAGGACCAATGTTGTAGAAAAAATAGGTGACCCATATTTTGATGGTGTTAGCAAAAATCATGAAGGAAAAAAATTAAAGGCATCGAATATGAGGTTGGATGGAATGCATGGGGCCACATGATAACTCCAACAAGTCCATTTTTAGTAGTTACATTCGAATCATCACTTGGTTATGCATGCCAACTGGTGTAGTTTTGTGGCACCATGTTGTTCCAGCGCTAAATACACTGATGTGGGAAGATATTACAGTAACATTATGATATCATTTCATTATTTTACTAAAAAATATAACAATGAAACAATGAATTATTCTTCACTATCCCTTGAAGATTGCATTTATATTAGATAAGTCCTAAAAGAAATAAGTATTAATTTTTTATATAATGATCCATAAAGGATTTCACACAATTCTACTGAGTCAACATCTAATATAAACTGAAGGGAAAATAAACCCACACCCACTGCTTATGTATTCACACCTGATAACTGAATACGCATGAGATTTTTTTACTAGAGTATTTCACACAAATCTCGGGATAGTTTTATATTGTTTGAAATTAAATATATTCATCACTTTGGGTGACAATTTTTTATTTATGAAATTGAAAATTAGTGTTGAAAATAATGGAGGGGAAGAAAAATCAACATACCTCTACCGTAAAGCAAGGATGGGGTACACTTCACTTGAAAAAAATGGTACATATTTTAAATCTACAGTAAAACTTTTATACGACAGGAAATGAAAAAATAATTATGTTCCTCTATGTATAGGAATATTGATGAATCCAAATCTAAATCCACTTCCAAATACACCATGTGTTGTGGAAAGAGTCATGCGAAAATAAATATGGGATACTAATACATGAAAATAAATAAAAAGGGTCGGAAACATGTATAATTATGAAATAAAAAATTTGTTTTTCTTTAAATCAAAATTACATAAAAATGATTACTTATTTTCCAATATTTTCTATCCAGCTTAGTCACATGAATCAACAACACTTGTATCAGATGAACACGTACTCTCAGTTCCTTTATAGCAGACAGAACAATATGGTCACATCAGAGGTGCGGGTTTTGGGGTGACAACACAATCATATTTTGATAAAAAAACAAGAGGAGGATAAAGATCAAGAAATGAAATAGATTAATGAAAGACTAGATAGACTGTAATAAAACTTCCAATAGAAGAAATATTTACTAGAAACTTTTATAGAGAGAAGCGAAGATACCAATTGCCTTAATATCCGACACCACACCCACCATCTTTGAGATGAGCCATTCTCCTAAAAAAGATGTCTTGGAGAAGGTTATCATTGTTCTAATAATTGTTTCTATAAAATTTGAATCATATAAACACTGATACCTTTATTTTGATTATATTATACAGGGTGATAATGATTGTGATTTATATCTATGAACACCCACCTATCACCTTGTAGTGAGGGCTATAATGTTCAATATCCTAAACGATGTGCTAAACAGTAGACCTCTTCCAATAGGTCTTGTGAGAGTGTCGATTAGTGTATCCCATGATCTAAGTGCTGATCAACTTATTACAATTGATGAGGAAGATATTCATAAGGTTTACCAACTATTGGAACATTCATCGCATGACCGTCAAATATTGTAAAAAATGTGTCGACAAGGAGGTATTCATTTCCTATTTATTTTACATGATAAAAATTTAATAATTAATGAAAAAAGGATTGAACTGATGAATGATATTACAAATGGAAAAAGGGATGGGGGTGAAATGAAATTTAGAGTCAAAACCATTTAAAGGATCAACCAACTGATTGAAAAGATCTTCCAAAAGCACATTTACCCCACCTATTAAATATCCACATTTACTAACATTAATGGTTTATGGAGATACAATGTTACAAAGTTTTAGTAGTCACGTAGTTGATTTTGATGAAACAAATTGTGGGGAGGATGTTACTAACTACATTTATTCTAATAATGTATATGAAATCATCAACTATGAATAGATAGGTGCCTCAATTATAAATGTATAAATGAGGTACGTTTTGGTGATTTGATTTTACAAAAGATGATATACAATGTTAATTAAGAAAAAATCTATTTCATAATTTTTGTAGGAATATATATCAATACCAATTCAATGTATTTACCCTGAAAAAATTGGACTCGTTAGTCCTCACGTCACCTCTACAGACCAAACGAAAAAGATTCCAAACTAATTAATGAAAGAGAGGAAAACATGGGCAAATCGTTTGAAAGAAAACTTGGGGATGAAATAATATTTTTAATATAAATTATGTCGAGATAAAATTCTACAACTTATTCATATTTAATATATTTTTCTTTTAATTCATTAATAATTCCTTTTTTTTTGTTTTTTGGAAGCACTAGATTCTCATTACAATCAATTTTGATACTTTAAATATTTATTTGTTGGATTCACTACATATATTACCATTAAACCGACCACACATGATAACATTTTATAATTTGTAATACCCTACATCCAACATTTTTGAACTAAACTTCAAGTAATATAATTATATTATTTTTTAATTAAGATTCTATTATTATAGGGTGTTGTGTAAATATCATCAAAATCATGGAATGAGGACGAGGATTACACATAAGGACCCAAACAAGTTCTACAACTGGATATTTATCAAGGTATATATAATAATATTTAACTATCCAAACACATATAAAAAAATCAATTATTTTCCTCAATGTTTCTACAATGTCTAAAATAAACAAATGGAAAATATTATGGTTGTTATGTTTGTAAATTTTTGAAATAGATCATATTCCATCAAAAAAACATCCCTGAAGAGGTATTTTCAATGTTAATTACTATTATATTTAAAATATTTATTAATCTTTTTTGTATTTATATTTTTCCAGTACTATTATAACTATCGAAATAAATAATATTTATAAGACGATATAATTTTTCATAGAAACAAATGGGCATCATACCTGATCATGGAATCTATACAAATGGCATGAAGATGTGACTTCTATAGATGTAATGGATTGTTTCATATTTATGTTTAATTTAATTTTTTTTGTATTACCCTCATAATAATTTTTTTCTTATACTAGATGATTCATTATAATTTAGGAGTCTTTTGAGACTTTGGGAAATGTAGGAATAAGAAACACCTAAATCTGACATATGACATGATCGGTATGACTCAAATTGTGTCTTTTTATTTAAATATAAAATTAATATTAATACAATATAAAACTCACAAACTCAAAACCAAAAAAATGAATTCAATTTTTTTATACTTTAGAATAATGATCTATAAGTCATTTAAGATGTGTAGAAATCAGCCACACACCAATCCAAAAAAATGGTGTGACCAGTATGACTCAGAGTGTCTGTTATCAGTTTTAAATCAACATTTTACTTCAAAATATGTCACTCACTGAAAATTGATAAAACACCCATAGATTGTCATAATAATTTAGTTAATCGATTCATAAAATTTTATTTACATGTAGGAATTGTTCTCATGTCAAACTGATAGAAGACGTGACTTGTATTATTTAAAGTGCAGGTTTCTAATTTATAATGAAATTTTACTAAAATAGACAAGTGACATACTAAAAAACAAAAAAAAATTATTGTTTTATACATTATTAAAACTATCCATAAGTCACTTGGGATGTGTAGAAATCCGTTTCACCTCAATATGATGCACATTGTGACCAGTATGTCTCCATGTCCATCTTTGTTTTTTAAAATTTACATTAATTTTAGTAAAAATGAACAAGTGGCATACTGAAAAATGAGAAAACACATTAGGATTGTTTTAATAAATTTGGGTAAAAATTAATGAGTCATTTGGGATGTATATTAATCTTTTTCACCTCAATATGAGACATAATGTGACCATTATGACTATAAGCGCATCTTTTTTATTTAAAATATACATCAATTTTAGTAAAATGGACAATTGTCATACTCAAAAATGAGCAAAGACATTTGGATTTTTTTTGATATTGTAGGAAAAAGACCCAAAAGTTAGTTGGCATGGGTATGAATTAGATAAACCACAATGTGATTCTCAACAACTCCCAAAATTAGCTATAAAATGAGCTGTAAAATTTTCATCTCTCCCAGAAAAGGAAGAACAACAAGAATAGAATAAAGGAACCAATGATCTAATGATGTTGATAATAGAACCAAAGGCATGGTGGCCAATTTCATCCTCTTATACTGCGTCGATAATAACTAGAAAATCATATTTGACCACATGTTGAGAGATGAAATGAATTTCATACCCTTCCAAATAGTCATGGTCACTGCTACAGGAGGAGACCAACAAGCAATTTATGATTAATGACGAGCCGAAATAAAAGAGCATACATGGTCCTAGAGAACCGCCACAAGGTCAAAAGAGCTATCACCTAGAATTGTTGCATTAGTATTACGTTTGAAATTACCCTGAAGGTTGACGAATACATCTGACGAAGGAGGGATGAACAATTATTTGATAACTGATGTTGAAACCCACATTTTGGCGTCACATATTGCGTAACCAACATTAAAAATATCACTAACATAGTTTTAACATATCTTATCCATTAACTGACATCAAAACTCTTTTCGTGGGAGTTTTATCATTTATAATGTATAAATGAACAATCATAATGAATTCATAACATATTTGTACATCAATTATACTCAGGCATCGATATATTTATTAACGAAATTCATTGGAGCATATATTTATTTTTATGTATATTTATTTCATTATTATTATAATTATAGATATATATATTTAAAAATAATTTATTTATATTTATAAAAATAATAAAAATAATAAATATATTTATTATTTAAAAATTAAATATAATATTATAATTATTTAAATATATATTTATTTAATTATAACATATAAATACTTTTTTAAAACATTAAGTATATATTTTAATTATTAATATATATATATTAATTATCAACATGTTCATTTTATCTAATTTCTACGAACAATAATTATTTTTTAATATAAATATAATATTTTTATATAAATTAAGAATAATATTTACTAAAAAAATTTATCAGTGCTAAAAATAGCATTTTTCCTAGATTATATGGTTTCTCCAAAATTTATTCATTTTTGAGATAATTGTTAAAGATGACATGGTTGGTATTTCAACGATTCATAACTGGGGCTCTTAGTGGTTGGATATTGAGGGGCTCGTCCACCTTCACCAGTTCATTCCCCACCTATCAGATGGATCCCACCCTTTGGGTGTTCTCAAACTTAATACTGATGTAGAGACCCTTGGGGATGGTTCTTTGGACATTGGACAGTCCTCCAAGATCACGTTGGCTCTCATATTGCGTCTCATCATTCCGTGAACATTACAGATTAGTCTCCTCATGTGGCAGAGGCCATGGCTTTTTGGTAGGTTATGTCGTTCATCTTGTCACTTGTCTGGAAGGATGTTGTGGTCGAATCTGATTATCAAGTAATTATCAACACAATGAAGGAGGATTGAGGTGGACTCCTAGCCTATGCTTCCATTATAGACATGTTCATATCTTTGATTCCTTTGTTCTCTACTTCTTGTTTTCCCTTTGCTTGAAGATATGGCAATCGAGTTGTTCATTTTTTGGCTACTTTTGGGAATCATTGGGGGTCAAATTGATGGATTTTGTCTTTTCCTCCAGAAATATGTACTGTGCCTTTGGTAGATATCTAAGGTTTTAGGATTGTCTTTTTGAAAAAAATAAAGACCCCATTTATCAGTGCTAAAGAAAGGGCGGATAAAGGTTACACCTTTATCGACATTTCTTTAGCGGTGATAAAAGGAAGATTTATCCGCACATTTATCCAGCACTGATAAAGTCCCCCCTTTTATCCACGCTTTTTTCTTAGCGTTGATAAAACCAGATGCATCTTTTACCCTGATCCGTGGTAGTGAATGAGATGATCCACCACGTATTGCCGACATCAACTTTAGCAGCGGTTTAAACTACCACCAAATCAAATAATAACCACTCCTAAATGATGATTTTCTTGTAGTGGATACATAACTCATTTATGATGTGTTGGAATTGACTCCATGTCAATCTGACATATGATGGGACTAGTAGGACTCAAATCATGTGTTTTCATTATAAAAGGTACAGTTTGGTTTAATGATATAATTATTAACAATTAATTAAATATTTAACAAAATTAATAACAGATGATATCATTAATATATTTAGTATCTGTTAATATAATTTATAGAGATAATTAATTAACATTTTAATTAATAAATGATAATAAAATTATTAATAAAAATTTGAAATTTTAATTAATAATTAAATTAAAATTTTAAATATAATAAATAAATATCAAATTAGTTTTATAACTTATAACATCATTAATATATATAGAAATTAAAAATATAAATTATCATATGTGAATTATATATCATTACATTTTAATGTTTTTTTAATTTTTTATGAACTGTTACTAAGATAAACATTGTTTTTATTGGGTGGAAAAACCTTTGTACAAAGGTCGATCATCGGAGAAAGCCTACTAAAAGAAAAAAAACCTTATTTACTTTTAAAAAAACCACAGTAATTGTGTCGCACATATACACAAAATTATATATAAATCCATAAATTTTATAAACAAAAAAGTTATTTCAAAACAAATATAGAATTACAAACAAAAATTTATAGTTTCTTTATTATAATTTGTGTTATAATTTATTTGAAATAATAAATTAATGAAGAAATAAAAAAAATTATAAATTAAGTTATTTTATTAGTTTTCTGTTATTAAAATTAATAATCAAGACAAAAAAAATCTATTATTAAACAAATAAATTTTTTACTAACCAATACTCATTTTAGTATTACCCTTCGGTTCTTTTTTATTCATTTTTCAAATAATAGTTCCGTTAACCACTTATTTTCCCGCCCGTTGGGGGTAATCTCTACAAAAATATATTTCAATTTAAGAATGGTTAGATAAAAATTCAAAATATTGAAAATATATAAATACATACATATATATATACTAAATTATTTATAAAGGATGATATTCATCGATGTTAGATTATTGAATTAAAATCAACATTAAATATTAGATGCGATTCAAGTTTTCTTAAAAACAATTATACATTACTTAATTAAAATTCATCAAAATTATTAAAATATACGACTATGATAATTAGGTTTAAAATTTTCATTAAAAATCACCCAATATTAAGGATTTCGACCCGTCATATATGCATGAAATTTTGTATAATCGAATCCTAACTCATTTTATATTTTCAAACCCAAATACATATATAATCCATTTATTTTTTATAACACTAATTTTATTTATATTCTATTATATTTTGAAATGAAATTTTAACTACCCAAACCGGCTTAATTAAAGAGACATCTATTAATATTAAGTTTAAAACTTATTTATAAATCATGAAACAAATGATATAAAAGAAAACTAATAAATTTTATAATTTTATTAACATTTTAAAATAAATTTTTATTCAGTTATTAACAATTAATTTAGTTAGATTAGAATTTATAATTCATTTATAATTTTATTATGAACAATTCTCAAAATAAATAAATAAATTAAAAGGTTTTACTAACTTTTTAATATTCAGTTAATAAATTAATTATCTTTAAATAAATAGGGTTGTGTAATTCCTTGATATTAATTGGCATTATAAATAAAAGCTTTTTGTATCCCACATTTCTTGGTATTAGGAGTAATTTTTAAGGAGGTAAAAGCCAAAATAAAGGAAGATGGTACTATATAAGGTTGGGGGATGTGTTTTCAAACAGCAAGCCTCTGACTAGAATTTCCCCCTTCTATGAAACCCCTCATCACCGGATGATGAATATGAATATATTAAAGAGATGTCTTTTTGGAACCTGGTGGAAGTCATGTTTTGGTGGAATATCATTAGAAAAGTTCAAAAATCTGGAGTAGTCACCTTGAGTCCCACGACCCATGATGAAGCCAACAATGATGTCTTCATTAGAAGAGGTTAACACCAATGCACCAATATTATCCCGATGGATAATAGAGGAAGACTATAAGGGAACCCGTCCATCCGTACCATTATCCTGGTAACACATCCCAGGGGTACCTAAGAAAGAAGATCCAAAATGGACCCAAACTCGACACCGACACCAGAGAACCCTTGGGTGACGACACATGTGGATTCTTATTATGGTGGGCAGTGTCCAGTCATCCCACTATCCTAGGAACATGCCAAAGGGGGACCCAATCTAGGGGATCATGAATGCACCCCAACTCTTACACATGAAATCTCTACACACCCAGGGAACCCAAGTGATGGGATCATAAATATACCCCAACTGTTGGGGCGCCTCCTCATCTGGCCCCGATAAATATTTTTTATGTCTGATATCTTTAAAAAAAGAAAGATATTTTGATATCTTTGAAAAGATATATCTGATATCTTTGACAATATATATTTGATATCTTTGAGAAGATATATTTTATATCTTTGATGAGATATATTTAATATCTTTAATCAGATATGAGATATCTTTTACGAGATATATGAGATTTCATCTTCTATTTATATGAGGTGTGCGGCTCCTCTCTTGGTAGTGGTTGGAGGCAGTGCAGTTGCGTTTTCAAGGAGCGGTTTTCAGATCTGCATCCGGTGGAACTACTCTGATTTGATCAGCTTTCATCTGCGGTGGTTTTTTGATCCGATCCCAGTGTTTTTCATCTGCACTTTTGTTCGGACATCAATCTTCTTCTTTCACAGTCAGATCTATTTGGGTTTCTTTAGCAGGCTGCTTTCTTCTTTTCAGGCTTCATCAAGACTACATCTATTCTCTGACTTTGATCCACTATTTTTCTAAGTATTGCCTTTGATATCCCTTTTAATTTTAGGGAGTCTCTACCGTGTAATTATCTATTTTTAGTGGATCCCTCTTTCTTGACTAGGTCCCGTGGTTTTTCGCTTTTTTGGGTTTTCCACGTAAAAAATTCTGGTGTCAATTTTATTTTTCTGCACCTGTTTTTGGCGCTACGCATCCGTTGTTTGAGGGAAATATTTCTCCGCTGCACGTTCGTCTTTTTTGTTGTTTGCACGTTCATCGCTTGCCATCTTTCCCAACATCTGGTATCAAAGGGTTTGGTTTTTATTTCATATTCATTATGGAAGCTAATTACTGTCGGATGATTTTATTGAATGGTGCCAATTATCATATGTGGCGACTTAAAATGACGGATCTTCTTTTTGTCAAGCGAATTCATCTTCCAGTGTTTAGTACCCAGAATCCAGAAACGATGTCAGATGAAGAATGGGCGTTCAGGCATGATATGGTTTGTGGCTTCATTCTCCAATGGTTCGAAGACAACGTGATAAACCACATTGTCAACATCTCTCACGCCAGAACATTGTGGGAGAAGCTCGAGACTACCTATGCTTCTAAGACTGGAAACAATAAATTGTTTCTTCTCAAACAAATGATGAATTAGAGAAACAGAGAAGGTACATCTATTTCTGATTATTTAAGTGAATATCAGGGATGTTTTGATCAGTTTTCTGGCATGGGTATTAATTTTGAAGATGAGGTTTTGGCACTTTTATTGCTTAACACGTTACCTGATTCTTGGGAGAATTTACGTGTTACTCTAACCGGTTCTACTCCTAATGGTGTTGTGACATTCAGTTTTGTTAAGTCTGCTATTTTGAATGAAGAAGTTAGGAGACGTACTCAAGAGAAATCTTCAGAGCTTTTAGTCACAGAGAACAGGGGGAGAAGCCAGGAAAAGAATCAGGGACAGAGCAGTCGAGGAAAGAGTAAAAGCATAAGCAAATCTAGATCAAAGTAGAGAGATTTTGAATGTCATCATTGTGGTAAGAAGGGTCATGTTAAGAAGTTTTGTAATCAGCTGAAAAGAGAAAACAGAATGAAGGAAAATCAGCCAAAGAAGAATATCGATGGAGATGATCATGTCACTTCCGCTACAGGGGGTGATCTTGTTATTGTTTATGATTCCATTAATATTGCTTCTGATCATTCTTGTTGGGTTGTTGACAGTGGTGCCTGTTTTCGCGTGACATCAAAGGAGGAGTTATTTACATCTTACAACCCAGGTAATTTTGGGATTTTGAAGATGGGTAATGATGGTCATGTTGATGTCGTAGGTATCGGGACTGTTTGTTTAGAGACCAGTATTAGAAGTAAGCTGATTTTGAAGAATGTTCGACATGCACCAGAGGTTCGTTTGAATCTTATTTCTACCAGCGTTCTTGATGATGAAGGGTTTATCAACACATTTGGTTATTGCCAATGGAAACATTCCAAGGGCTCTTTGATTATGGCTCTAGGGAAGAAGCAATCAGGTTTGTACTGGACTAGAGCATCTATTTCATGTGATACTGCTTGTGTTGTTGAGTGCAGTGTTTCGTCCAAGTTGTGGCATAAGAGGCTCAGTCACATCAGTGAGAATGGGCTTGGTTGTTTGGCCAAGAGAAATCTTCTTCCGGATTTGAAGAGTGTCAAATTGGACACATGTGATCATTGCATGGCTGGGAAATAGAGCAGAGTGAGTTTCAGCAGTCATCCTCCACACAGAAAGTCACAGGTACTTGAATTAGTACATTCAGACGTTTGTGGTCCATTGAAATCTAAGACCTTTAGTGGCAGTCTTTATTTTGTGACTTTTATTGATGACTACTCACGAAAGCTCTGGGTTTATGTTTTGAATTCCAAAAGTCAGGTGCTCAGTGTTTTTAAGCAATTTCATGTTTCTGTTGAGAGGGAATCAGAAAAGAAATTGAAATGTATTTGCACTGACAATGGGGGAGAGTATTGTGGTCCATTTGATCAATATTGTAGGCAGGAAGGTATTCGGCATCAGAAGACACCTCCCAAGACACCTCAGCTAAATGGTGTAGCTGAGCGGATGAACATGACTTTGTTGGAAAGAGATCGTTGTTTTCTTTCAGAAGAAAAGTTGCCTAGACACTTTTGGGGTGAGGCTTTACTTACTGCTGCTTATATTATCAATTTATCACCTTCAGTTGCTTTGCAGACAGACACTCCTGATAAGTTTTGGTATGGAAAAAGGGTCAACTACGATCACTTGAAAGTTTTTGGTTGCAAGGCTTTTGTTCAAGTGCCTAGAGATGAGAGATCCAAATTGGATGATAAGTCACGGCAGTGTATTTTTATTGGGTATTGACACGATGAGTTTGGGTACAGGTTTTATGATCCTGCTTTAAAGAAACTTGTCAGAAGCTGAGATGCAGTGTTTAAAGAGGACCAAACTATTGCAGATATTGATAAAGGAGAAATGTCCACTTCTCCAACTTCAGATGGTTTTGTTAGTCTTGAGCCAGGTTCTGATTCACATTTACCTCATATTGTTGATTCGGATGATCACATTGATGTGCAGAATGATGCTTAGGGTGAACAGGTTGGAGTTGATATTTCTGATGCACCTTTTGTTTCTGATGATCCGGTTCCTGGGGTTATCAATGAACCCGCAGTTCCACTCCGGAGGTCATCTCGGCATCGTACCATTTCTACTCGGTATTCACCTGATGAGTAAGTGCTCCTCGCTGAAGGGGGAGAACCAGAATCTTTTGATGAGGCGATGGAAAGTGAACAGAAGGAAAAATGGGTTGAGGCAATGGATGAAGAGATGACATCATTGCACGACAACCACACTTTTGAGCTGGTGATGTTACCGACAGGAAAGAGAGCTTTGCAAAATCGATGGATTTATCGGATTAAGAATAAAGAATCTAGTTTTGTTCCCCGATACAAGGCAAGGTTAGTTGTTAAAGGCTTCTGTCAGAAGAAAGGTATTGATTTTGATGAGATTTTTTCACCTGTTGTCAAAATGTCTTCTATTCGGGTTGTTCTTGGTTTGGCTGCTAGTTTGGATCTACAGATTGAGCAGATGGATGTGAAGACAGCTTTCCTCCTTGGAGATTTAGAGGAGGAGATTTATATGGAGCAACCAGAGGGTTTTGTTGAAACAGGTAAAGAGAATCATGTCTGCAGAGTGAAGAAGAGTTTGTATGGTTTGAAGCAAGCTCCGAGACAGTGGTATAAAAAGTTTGAATCTGTCATTTCTCATCAGGGTTTCAGGAAGACATCTTCTGATCATTGTGTGTTTGTTCAGAGATTTACTGATGATGATTTTATTATACTGCTGCTTTATGTTGATGATATGCTCATTGTTGGCCATGATGCTTCTAGAATTGACAGATTGAAGAAGGATCTTTGTCAGTATTTTGAGTTGAAAGACTTGGGGCCAGCACAGCAGATTCGTGGCATGACGATCTCCCGTGACAGGAAGGCAATGAAATTGTGGTTATCTCAGGAGAGATACATTGAGAAGGTTCTTCAAAGATTTTCTATGGATAGAGCTAAAGTGGTTAGTACTCCTCTTGCTTTAAATTTTAAGCTCAACACCAGTCAGTCACCTTCTACTGATGGAGAGAGAGAGGAGACGAAACACATACCCTATTCAACTGTCGTTGGTTGTTTGATGTATGCTATGGTATGTACTAGACCTGATATAGCTCATGCAGTTAGTGTGGTCAGTCGTTTTCTATCGAATCCAGGCAGAGAGCATTGGAGGGCAGTGAAGTACATTTTTCGTTATCTTCGTGGAACTTCTAATATGAGATTGTGTTTTGGCAAAGGGGAACCTATGCTTTGTGGCTTTACAGATTCAGATATGGCAGGAGATATCGATTTGAGGAAGTCTACTTCAGGCTATTTGATCACTTTTATAGGGGGAGATGTATCTTGGCAGTCTAGGTTGCAGAGATGTGTTGCTTTATCTACCACAGAGTCTGAGTTTATTGCAGCTACAGAGGCGTGCAAAGAATTGTTGTGGATGAAAAATTTTATTCGAGAACTCAATTTTAATCAAGATAGATATATTTTATTTTGTGATAGTCATAGTGCTATTTTTTGGGAAATAATCCCACTTTTCATGGCAGGTCGAAACATATTGATGTTCGGTATCATTGGATCCGCAATGTTCTTGATTCGAGACAGTTAGAGCTTGAGAAGATCCACACTGATGACAATGGGTCAGACATGTTGACCAAGAGTTTACCCAGAGGAAAATTTGAGACTTTCCGACTGATTGCAGGGTTGGCGATGATCCACAGTTGAGTCGGAGGGGGAGTTTGTTGGGGCGCCTCCTCATCTGGCCCCGATAAATATTTTTTATATCTGATATCTTTAAAAAAAAGAAAGATATTTTGATATCTTTGAAAAGATATATCTGATATCTTGGACATGATATATTTGATATCTTTGAGAAGATATATTTTTTATCTTTGTTGGGATATATTTAATATCTTTAATCAGATATGATATATCTTTTAGGAGATATATTAGATTTCATATTCTATTTATATGAGGTGTGCGGCTCCTCTCTTGGTAGTGGTTGGAGGCAGTGCAGTTGCGTTTTCAAGGATCGGTTTTCAGATCTGCAACTGGTGGAACTACTCTGATTTGATCGGCTTTCATCTGCGATGGTCTTTTGATCTGATCCCGGTGTTTTTCATCTGCACTTTTGTTTGGACATCAATATTCTGCTTTCACGGTCAGATCTATTTGGGTTTCTTTAGCAGGGTGCTTTCTTCTTTTCAGGCTTCATCGAGACTGCATCTATTCTCCGACTTTGATCCACTATTTTTCTACGTATTTCTTTTGAGATCCCTTTTAATTTTGGGGAGTCTCTACCGTGTACTTATCTATTTTTAGTGGATCCCTCTTTCTGGACTAGGTCCCGTGGTTTTTCCCTTTTTTTGGGTTTGCCACGTAAAAAATTCTGGTGTCAATTTTATTTTTCTGCACCTGTTTTTGTCGCTACGCATCCGCTGTTTGAGGGAAATATTTCTCCGCTGCGCGTTCGTGTTTTTTGTTGTTTGCGCCTTCATCTCATGCCATCTTTCCCAACCTCCTAGGAACATGCCCAAGGGGGACCCAATCTATGGGATCATGAATTCACCCCAACTCTTACACATGAAATCTCTACACACCCAGGGAACCCAAGTGATGGGATCATAAATATACCCCAACTCCCCCTGGGAACCCAATATGTGGTAAACTCTTTTCCAATGGGAAGAGTTTGTGAGAATGGATACAATAGAGGGAGGTGTCCAGTTCTCCCATTCGCCTCAGAGCACTTCCTTGGGGTGACCAAGGAGATCTTGAAGCCATACAAATCCAAGATCTCCTGGCGAATGTGGAACACAGTTGGGGAAGGACATGGATGTGTAGGTGTGTGGGGTGGAGCATGGTGTAGTCGCTCCAGGAGGTCCTGGTGGAGGCAGAACGTGGTTGAGGAGGGATGTGGATGTGTAGGCATAGAGGGAGGATCACGGTACAGTCGCTCTGGGATGTTATGGTGGAGGTAAAACATGGTTGGGGCGAGATATGGAGGTTCTGATGTGCGGGGCGGTCATGGCGGGGAAAAGTGTAGACATGGTGTGCGGTCATATCAGAGGCGGAATATGGTTGAGGTGGGGAAGCTTTGCGATTGACATTCATTAATATGGTCATGGTGCAATGATTTTCTATTAAAATCATATAAAAAACAATTATTAAATATATTTTTTTGATTAATATAATTTTGTAAATTTTTTATTGTATAAATAATGAAAATAATGTTACTAATAAAACTTTATTCAATATGAATTTTGATTTTAAATTATATAGCTTATATGTACAAATATTTCGATATGTTATTTATATAGTTCATATCCCTATGTTATAATATATATATACCACTATAAAAATAAAGGCTTTTGCGATAGGTTTTTATGACGAATTCCCACCGCAAAAAGTTAATTATGATAGGAATTCATCACAACAAACCATCATAGAAAACCAGGACGTAAATAATAGAAATTGTGAAGGTATTTGGAAATTAACTTTAGGGTGATACAATTTATGACCAAACAATTTAGCCATCAAAAATACTATTTACAATAGAACTTTTTTCCATTGCACATAATTTTATTCTAGATTATTTGAAATGGAATTACAAAAAAAGTTAATTTTATAAATAACTAATTAAAAATATTTACAAATAAATTTTTTTTCTCAATATATAAGCCTTATCTAAATAAAAACTAATATCCATTTTATTTAAAACACAAATATATTAATATTTATATACCTATATAATGTGTGTATGTATATATATATATATATATTAGTATGCGTCTGTATTAACAAACTAATATATATTATCTATATATCGTAAAATTGGAATATAAAAAAAATGTTAATTTTATAAATAAATAATTAAACATATGTACATATAAAATATATTTCTCAATATATAAGCCTTATCTAAATAAAAAATAATATCAATTTTATTTAAAAAACTAATATATGAATATTTATATACATATATAATGTGTGTGTGTGGGTCTATATATATATATATATATTTGTATGTGTAAAAAACTGATATATATTATCTATATATCCTAACAAAGGAATATACATATTATGATATAATATATGTAAATATATCTAATTGTGTATA
Source organism: Viscum album (assembly GCA_963277665.1). Taxonomy (NCBI): domain Eukaryota; kingdom Viridiplantae; phylum Streptophyta; class Magnoliopsida; order Santalales; family Viscaceae; genus Viscum; species Viscum album. The sequence continues at coordinate 214,472 of CAUJRU010000615.1, forward strand.
ATTTAAATTATAGATACACATAATATATATATATATTTTGCATATATGTATTTATTTATTTGTTTGATTATTTATACAAACACACACATACATATTTTATAAATGTATTTAAAAATAATCTTATAAATATATATTAATATAAAATTAATAAAAAAATAAAAAAATATAACTATATATATAAATAAACAGATATAAATATAAATATATAAATATAACTAACTATATATATAATTAAAACTAATATATGTATGTAATTTCTCTGTGAGATTTTTATTTTTAGCATCATTTTAGATACAAAATTACCTCTCAATATTTATTAATTATACCGAAAACAAAATATTAATTTCATATTATATATGACATTTCATATCCATCAAACGTAATTTAAATATCTATCAATAATCAAACAATTATTTTTTCAAAAATTAATAATGTTAAAATATTTATCAAAAAATTTATTAATTGTTCTTTGTCTAGCAGTGTGGTTTTTGGGAACATCTTTCACACAATCCGGGACCCATTTCGTAAAATATTTTGACTTATCCCATTTCAACAAATCAACTACATTTGTTCCTTTTAAAAAATTCATCAAGAAATCATTTTTTAAAATAAATTAATGTGAATTAAAACAAAGTTCATTACTACAATTTTTGAAAATAATAAAAAAATAATTCCTTTATAAAAACCATAAAAAATTATTGTTTATTGACAAAATAATATCCCCATTTCACTTAAATAAATCACAGTTTTTTCTATTTTACATTTAAAATATAATTTTTCCTTAAAATAAAATCAAGCAATTACAAATTAAAAACAAATATACTTTAATTAATAAAAAAATTAAAAAAATAACCATTTGATAAAAAATAAATATATAACATTCAATTTAAAGTAATTTTGAATGGAAAATGAAGAAGTTTTCTTTTTTTTATCTTTAATTTTTATTTGAAATTTTTTATTTTGGTTGAAAGGATAAGGGGGATTTTTTAATATTTTAAATTTAAAATAGGATCGTTTAGAAAATGGTAAATTCTTTAATTAACATAATATAGAAGAATAAAATTTATTTTTAATTTCCATATACATCATAAAAATTTAATATTTAATTTTTATTTTTGAAAATAATTTATTTATTTTTAATTTTTTTTTTAATTTGAAAATTGGAATATTTTTTAAATTTTATAGTGGATTAATATTTTTTTGATAAAATATATTTAAATTTGGAATATAGATTTTATTATTACTTTTAATGGAAATGGTATGTTTTTACTAATTTTTCATAAATGAAATTGAGTGTTTTATTTTATTTTTAAGGAAAATAAATAAATAATTTTATTTTTTAAGTAAATGTTTGATTTATTTTAAATTTTTTATTTGATTTTTATTAATGAAAAACATTTTTTTATATTTTATAATAAAAAATAATATTTTTAAAATTGAAAGATAATTTTGGTGGAATACATCTTTAAGAAAAATTGTTTTGGACTTATTTTTTACTCTTTAAATAAATTATGGGGAATATCAATATTGTTCTTAATTTTAATAATTTTAAAAATAATTTTTTATTTTTTTAAAAAACTGATCATCACTCCAGCATGAAATGAGGAAACATTTATCAATTTTATTACTTAATGCTAATAAATTACCTATTATTGCATTGTGTTGTTTCAATAACACACATTACCAAATACACCTATATACAAATACACCAGTATAAAAATTCATAATTTAATTAAAATAAAATTTAGATTAAATATACCAAAAACATATTATATACATTTCGAACAATATCTAGTATAATTAATCTTGCATTTACTATTCATATACATTTAAAAACATCAATTTTTAATTATATTTTTCACCTACGACCCCCTCTCAAAAAAGTGTAATCATGATATCAGTTGCCAAAAAACCACCCTAACAAGAGAAAAATAATTCACCTATATAAAAAACAATTATTATGTTAACAATAATATAAGTAAATAAATTAATCATAAATATGAAATAATATATTTTAAAATGTCAATTTTATATAAAAGTACATACGTGGATCACTACCACCGAAACTACTTTATGCAGGGCCTCCCATTAACAACACTAGAAAATGCATTGACAAAGAGGGTGCCATTATCACCACTAAAAAAAGATGATAAAAGGTTCTTTTAATAATAAAAAAAGTTTGGTTAAAACTACCCCTCTATCTTTATTTTTTATCGCTTGTATAGGTACCCCTTGATCAATGATTTTTAGCGATGTTAAAGAGAACCCCTTTATCAGCACTTTTTTGTAGCATTGATATAGGGGGAATTATCAGAGTTTTTTACTAACGCTAATAAATTGTGTATTTCAAAAATAAATATCATATTTCATTAAAAAATATATTTTTTCAATATGTTTTAGATAAGGGTAAATAGACATTTACACTTAAAATATAAGATGTTTAGTGAAAATGTCTTATAAAAAAATTATATAAAAAATTATTATTTAATAAATTTATATTTATAATCGATTATCAGTCATTTATTAACCATTTGAAGATACAAAAAATTTTAAAAAAAATAAAATATCTAAAATAAATTTAAAACCTAACTCGTATTTAAAATTGTCATAACATTTGATCCGAGTGTCCTTTTGAGATCTACCACATATCAAATCAGATATTGAAATGTGATATACATATTATTGATAAGTAGGAATCCCCTATTATGTTTTCATAGACCCAAATATTCTATGTAAGGACTTTAAAAATGTGTTTTTAGTCGATGAATCCCATTTTTTTAACATTCGACGGACATTCAACCTCATTTAAGGGGGTGTTTTTTCCCATTATCAGTGGGGAATTAAATTTCCACAGGTATTACATTAATATTGATATTAATTTTATTAAATTTTAAAATTTTAATAATTTAGTTTTATTTATAATAATATATATAAAAATATATACATATTTTTTATACATTCACACATAATAATTCAATTTTATAAATATACATGTAATAATATTTACATGTAAAGTATAATTATAAATATTTAAACCTTATCTAAATAAAAAATAATATCCATTTTATTAAATTTAAAAATGAATAAATTATTATATACATATTCAATTTCTGTATATATAATTTTTATATATGTATAAATATATTTGTGTGGCAATTGAAAAACTGATATATATTTATCTATATATTTTAATATATGTGAATAAATATAAATATATAATATATGTAAATATATATAACTATATATAACTATATTTATAGATGTACACAAATATATATATATATATATATATATCTGTATGTATTTATAAACAAGCATTCACACACACAGGAACATATTTTATATATGTATTAATATATATATATATATGGATAAGTAAATATTACGAAATAAATAAAAATATATAGATGTATCATAAAATACAGAAGAAAACGATATAGGGGAGTGACAAAAGAGAGAGATTATGAGGGGGAGGTCTCAGTTTTGAAACACAGTATAGTCAAGGGTGTGCACGAGTGGGTGATGTAGGTCCCTAGAACTACTAAAGGGTGGGGGGAATTAGAGACCTATTAAAGGGGTGGTAATGCTAGACTAGCATTATTAAAAGGGGGATCAAGCACTGATAAAAGGGGGGAGGTCCCACCCTCCCATTTTCCAAGAAAAAAATCTTTTTAAAAATTACTTTTCCGTACATTTATCACCACTTAAAAAACATCGAAAAAGGTAATATTTCAGCATTTTTGAACACCGATAAATGACCCATTTAATCAGTGCTGATAAAAGGGGCCTTTATTACAACTTTTTTAGAGATGATAAACAGAACCACATTTTAATATAACTGATGATAATAAAACTTTCTCAATGTTATAAATACTTGTTTTTCGGGATGTTGAAAGCCATATCTATAGAAGTGGTGTCATTTTGGTCACCACGTTCATCGGATTGAGGTGAGGATGATTCATACAATCACAAATGACTTTTGTAACATTGTTATAAAATAACAAATCAATATGAATATATATTCATTTCAAATAGCTATATATATAAAAATTAACGTAACCAAATTATAGGGGTCAACAGTGAGATATGGAATCCTTATCGAAGGTAGGGGATGGTAGTAATACCCTGGGGCTAGTTGATAGGAAGGCCTATGATTATCATGGTAGCTGAAGGTGAGAATCAAACCCTGGTATGATGGTGAGGGATAAAAATGAGGGTCAAAACTTACTCAAGGATTGGTCGATGACCTGAGAAGTAGAACCCACCCTAGTAGGGGATGGTGATTTTTCAGATAGGTTGGTGCCATTATCAGTAGACCCATTCACCCTGATTATCTTCCAAGTAGTTACCAATGGATGCTATTGTTTGGGTGTCTCAGTCAGTGGTTGAATTACTATATGGCTACCCTGGGGGATTTCAATCCATTTCTAATTCTATGTTTCTCTACCTTAGTCCTTCAGTCTATATGAATTTGACTTCGAGATGATTGGATTTACTGCAAATTACAATTTTCATGTCTTTTTTAAGGCATGTTGTGTTTAGGGATTCATTCATGTAATGGGTTCTTTCTAGATCCATCATAAAAGGGCTTCTAATTTTCATAATAAAGGGATTTTCCTAACCTATTCTACCAAATAAAGATGAATAAAAAGTACAAAACCATAAAAAAAATTTACTAAAAAATATAATCATTTATAATATAAAAAAAGTTCCCAAAAAAGAACATAATAATAGTGCCACTAAGAGTTTGGGTAATTAACTAAATTAAATGGAGTGAACTCCATCCCTAAACCATTTGTATGTCACTGAATAGACATCATCAACTGACCATGTGGTAAATGCTATTACTATCGTTGCTACTCCTGAGGTTGTTGCTACTCTTCCTTCTATCTAATTAATCTATAAGTAGTATCATCCTGACCTCTTAGCTTTGCATTATACTCTACATATGTCACAATCTGTCCCCAGAGGGCCATGTCGTGACTACCCCAAGCTCGCCTTCTATAGGCTAGGGGCTAGTGACTATAACCGAAGGCGTATTTCCCTAAAACCAGGAAGGAATTGCCCTTATGACTTGTACACACACAACCAAGCACATAGGTAGATATGAACACAAGGTAAACTGAATAGTAAATAGAATGATAAAGTATGTAAAAGGGGTCAGTATACTAGCTCAACTAAAAATTACAAGAAAATGGAAGTTATAAGAAAACTGGACAACTCATGTGAACACCTGCCAAGGATCCTACCTAATGGGTAGTTATAGCTCTCAAACGGTCATCTCTGTGGTATGCCTCATCTTGGGTCCACCTCCGAGATACCTCCAGTCCTGGTACCCTCATCCTCAGTCAGTGATGTTCATCGTCTACAACCCACACAACAAGGTACAGGCATAGCCCGTGCAGGGATGCGCATAACTATACTTAGTAGGGACCCCGAGACCCAATGGTCTCAAAAAATATAAAAAAGAAAAAACAAAAATCATAAAATTAACTGACAACCATACTTAGGTATATCCCCATACATATACCTAAAATATCAAGTATACCCATCTCAATCATGTGGTAACACAGAGTCCAACTCAATTTCCCGAAGCTCAGTTGTTCCACAACGGATGATATAAAACAATGGAAAGTACTGTACATGTACACCATATAGAATAATACAACCAATGTATCACCATGAAGGAAAAATATCACAAGGTACAGACTTAGCTCAAACCAGGTATATCTTAGGTACTGTAGTAGAGACTATTAGATGTAACTACTAAATAATCATAATCTGTTAATAGGTAGACCCATGAAGGATTTTTAATCATCATCATTCCCACAAGGGATTGTAGTACATCGTCAGAGCCGCACAGGATCCAAGTACCTCGTCACACTACACATGATCCTAGTACATCGTCAGACCCACAGAGGATCCATGTACCACGCCCAACGCACACAGGATCCTAGTACATCGTCAAACCTACACGAGATCTTAGTAAATCATCAGTACATCGTCATACCCACACAAGATCTTAGTACATCGCCATTACGTCATTATAACCGCACATGATCCTAGTACACCGTCACTACGTCGTCCGACCCACAAAGGATCCTAGTACATCGTCAGTACGTCGTCAGACCCACACAGGATCCTAGTACATTGTAAGTACGTCGTCAGACCCACACAGGATCCTAGTACATCATCAGTACCTTATCATACCCACACAGGATCCTAGTTCATTTTCAGTATGCTATCTAACCCCCACAAGATCCTAGTACATCGTCACAATACGTTGTCAGACCCACAAAGGATCCTTGTACATCATCACAGCCAGCTACATGGTTCCCACACTAAGATAACATGTCTCTGTAAGGGTTTGATCCTCAATCCACTGGTCGATTATCCAACTTCACTAATTCACACAAAGATGTATCCAAAAGGACTACCATGTAAATGGGGTGTCAGTGCAATAGAAGATGCGTCAATCGGACATCCAGAATGTAAGTTATTTCATTTTTAGCCCCAATGGACCGGTTGGATTCGTGCTCAATCCAACCTGGACATACCCAAACTTTATCCAAACTCAATTGGGGAATCCCAAAAGGACTTTCTCGATCCAAGGTTTCTGGTTCCATATACAATTCATAATTTCGACTCCGTGTGAGGGAGATATGTCGAATATAAGATCATGTAATAAAAATAATAATATTATTGGGTGTTTCGCGAACCCGAGCCACGAACTAGAATTTAATATTCAACATTAGACTTAAATCAACAGTCTTAATGATAGGATCACGTCGCCATAGACCGTAAGTCAATCGGAAGTCACAAGCATGAGTAATAGAGGGTCGAAGATTTAATAAATATACTATATTATTATTATTATTTGAGCATTTCGGGTACTAAATCCAAAAACTTCTCGAAGTCAGGTTTGCACTACCGCTGACGGTTCGTGAAATTGAGGTCGCACGGATATGTTACCGATGAATTAGTGTTTTAACAACCATAAATAATAATAATAATATTAATTTATTATTATTTTATTTCATTGAAAGTTTCACTCTCAAAACTCATTTGAGATTCACGCACAAGAGGGGTATCCCATTTTGGTGTGCACGGGTCCAAATAGCGCCTCTATCTCTTTTTTAATATTCATTTTTATTTTTTTATTTCCTATCTATTCCTTTCTCTCTCCATTCTAATTTTCTTCTTCCATGATTTTACACCCCTGTACACGAACCAGAAATCCACTGCGCCTCTGCCTCACGCACGACCTGCCTCCACCGCGCCGCCTACTCTCGCCGTAGCCTAATTTTCCTCATCGTCGGCCGAAGCCACCTAGCCCCGCTTGCTGCGTGCGCACCACCTGCACAAGCCGCACCAGACCGCCCTACTCCGCCATGTAACTCCTTCCGTGGGGTTTCTCATATTCGTTATAACTCGTAAAAATAAAATAATCGAATATTCATGATCCTCGGGTCATGGGCTCCGCATCCATATGTCATGCTCAACAGAATATTACATTTCCAGTGCCAATAAACATTTGGTCCCCTCCTTCCACAAGAAATTGCTGCTTCACTCCAATCCCGAAAAATTAAACGATTTCATATTTTCGATCCTTTCGTTGAGGGCTTCACGTACATATATCGTGCCCAGAAAAACTCGGTGTTTCCAGTGCCAATAAATATTAGGCGTTGAAGAGCGCACGAATGACACTCGAAGAATAAAAAGAATGAGGAGCATGGTTTCTGTGCGGGACGATGGCCTTGTTCATTTTTCCATCCTCACCATGAATTTATGATATGAAGAATCAATAAAACAAATTCAATCATATATAAAAACACCTACCTCGATTTTCCATTGTAGGTGGTGAGAGGAAGAAGATGAAGTCGATGTGATGGTGATGTCGGCATTCGTTGCTCCTGCAAGATGTTCCTGATCCGGGCTCAAGCATATTCCTCATTTCTCGATTCTGGAGGATTCTCTTCATTGTAGTGGATGTTCTTCATTGAATAATCTCATTCCATGTTTCCTATAGCTATCCCTTTTTCCAACAATTCTACAACCAAATGGTGAAATGCCAAATAAGGTTATTAAATAAACTAATTGAATTGGCACATCAATGGGAGGAAAACCAAGAGTTATCTCATATTAAAGGAGGAGTTCAATGTTAGGATGGTCCCCACCATTAAATTTAAATTGGGGGTTATTAGTTTTGGTGGTCCCCACCACTAAACACAAAATGGGAGGTTTTAAGAAAAAAAATAATAGTTTTTCTTTATTTTATTTTTATTTTTGTAACTCTCCCATGAAATTCATGAACACTAATTTTCCCCCTCAACCTAATACCATCAAGGAGAAGGCCTTCTTAAGTGAATATCGGTTCTACGAGTCCAATAGTTCACTCAGATTTCAAATCCAAGCACTGGTTCAAAATTTATATAACACCGCTCGCACGTTTACTGAACTTACCCGAAAAAAAGTTTGGAACTTTTATAACATTCAACCATGACCTATGCCGGTAAAGGATAAGCTCTACCTAAGTGAAACACGCCCCAAAGAACCCAACAGTACTCTCACTTTTCAAATCTGAGTTACCGTTTAAAAGTTGTGGATTTTAAAATAAAATAATTGTTACTTAATATTTTATTTATGGCCATAAACTAACTTTTACTGGTGGCCTATGCCCGCCAATGTTAGTATATTCATAAATAAATAATTCCCTCATAATTATAGAGGTGGTCTCAGATTTTCAATTCGAGCTACCGTTTGTGAGTTATAAGCATTTGAAAAATAAAATAATTTATATAATTATTTTATTTACGGTTATGCCATTTTTGGGTTTTCTCACAAGAGGCCCTCGCCGACTAAAATTAAGTCTCGCCTAGGTTAAACCCTCCATCATGAACGCAATGCTGAACTCTAATTCCTAATTTGAGTTACTGTTTAAGATTTATTCCACTTGTTTAGGAAAAATCCTTACGCACACTAATTTAAACTCAACTACACATTGACGGATCATTAAGGGCACTCTAGGCCTCGGAATCACACACCGTCAAATTTCGCATTGTTGAAAAAATTCCATATAATTTAAAAAAATATACAGAATTTCTGGGACATTAAATTCTCCCCTCCTTAGGGATTTACATCCTCGAAAGCAAAAAAAAAGGCAAAAAAACCAAAAGAGGGTACTTAGCACAAATCTGAGCCTCCTCCTCCCATGTGATCTAATAGAGGTTCTTGTGATACCAGCGGAATGAACCAGAGGTATCGACCGGCCTTGAAAGACCCGCTCCTATTGTTCCCCAATCTCCACTAGAACCTCTGAAAATGACGCTACATCGTCGAAGTCCATCTCAACGTGGTCGATGATGTGAGACAGGTCTTTCACGTATCTCCTCAGCTGGGATACTGGAAGATGTCGTGAACCCTCTCTAATTATGGTGGAAGAGCCAAGCGGTATGATAACTCGCCTATCCTCCGAAGTATCAGAAAAGGACTGATAAACATCAATGATAACCTGGCGTTTCGGAAAAATCATCATAGTCCTTATCGAGGAGAGGCTCGCATGAACACTTGGTTCTCCTCCTAGAACTCCGAGGGTTTCCGTATCTTATCGGCATAAGACTTCTTCCAAATATGTGTAGTATTCACATGATGACAAGTGAGACTTCGTGATACAATCTCTACCACCGATTTCATCATCTCTAGCCACCAGTACTAATGCCGGAGGTCCTGGTATATCTTCACCACACCATGATGTACCACCAGAGGGGACGTATGTAACTCCCTCAAAAACTCCTCCTGAAGCGCCATAGGTAGCAGGGTACGTCTTCTGAAGAGTACATTGTGCTCCACAAATTCATAAAACCCATCAGGTGCATGCCCTGAGGATATCTGATCACATCGAGCCACGCAGTCAATTCCTCCATGTTCCGCCTCCCCAGCTTGCTGATGGACTGGGGGAGTGAAAGTCATAGACTGAAGGTAAGAAACTTCATCTCTATCCATGAAGGATATCTGCGGAGTGACTAGTTACTCTGATGCCTCACTCAGTAGTTTTAGGCCAAACCTCCTACTGAGTGCATCTACTACCATGTTCCCCTTCCTATGAGTATATACTATCATAAAGTCAATGTCTTGGAGGAACTCTATCCACTCCCATTGGGATCTTAATAATCAAAACTTCTGCTGCCAAGAGGGTAAGGCTTGCTAAATCACGAGTGATTAGCCGCACCCTCTTATACACGAGTTTATCTTGTGCATCATGGGTTTCCTTTTTCGCTGACTAAGGAATCCCCCATTCCAACATTATAGATAGTCCACAACCTTTTTCCCTAACACAATCAGTCTGAGTATGAACTGTGGATTTCTAGTCCATACCCAAACTAATGTCATAAGGCGTCAACTCTGCCACCAAGTGGTTCCAACTGAAACGCTCCCCTCAAGGGTTAGATCACACCAACGGTGTAAGTGTGATTATCCAGTCTCCTTTTAATGGTATCTACAGACGCGAGGGTAAAGTCAATTGTTTAACAGGAAACTCTAGTTTTTGGAAAAAATTCGTTGAAGGTTTTAGAGTTGGTGTCCTGAGAACCAACTTTTTGTCCTTTGATTACATGAATGTACACTAATTATATATTGTTCAGTGTTCTGAATGACTACAATATAATAATGTCCTGGAATTTTTTTTGCATTAATAAAGGCATTGAAGATCCCTGCAATAATGAGAACCTTGAAATTCTATAAAAATATTCAGCAATAAAGATCCATGGTTGGATGACATACTATGATAGAACACATAGTATATAGTTCGTCATGTGCGAGTACTCGTAAGAAGATGGGACACTCCCTCATGGAGTGCACACTTGGTAATATCCAAGATGGGAGATTATGAGAATTGACCCGCGAGTAGTAATTTTGTATGTCTTGGTGTCATTGTACATTTCTATCTGTCACTAAGGGAAATATTGGTATTTGTGACGGGTCATTTCTGACGGGATCCCGTCGCAAATAGCCTCTTGCGATGGGGCCCCATCTCAAATTTCCCGTTGCAGAAAATGTCGTCGCAACTAATTTTTTTGCAATGGGCCCTTCGCAAAAACACTTATTTTCTACGGGAAATGGGCCCGTCACAAATAGGTTTCTGGTTTAAAAAAAAACTCTTTTGTGACGGGCCCGTCGCAAACAAGTATTTGTGATGGGCCCTTTTCCCATCGCAAATAGTTTCTTAGAACCATGTATTTGAGACGAGAATATCTTCCCGTCGCAAATAATAATAAATAAATTAAAAAAATTAAAAAATTTATTTATTAATATATAAATCAATAAACCTATTTATATTGATATAAATATAATATTTATTTTTTAAATATGTTTTCGAAAGGAAGAATTAAAATCAAATATGAATGTATAGGTGTTCAGTAATAGAGGCTTATAAAATAAATTAAAAAATATTTTTAATTATTAATTATGTGATTTTTATCAATTAATAGTCATTTAATAACTCTTTGAATATAAAAAAAATAAAAAAATTAATGAAAGATGGAAAATAAGTTGAAAATGAAACCCAAACTTCAAACAGCCATAACATTTGATCCGGGACTCAGTTTGAGCTCCACAACATATCAAATAGAAGACTGCGATGAGCTCTACATCATTATGGATGGGTTTCACCCGTCTAAGGTTTTTTCAAGGCCAAAAAAGGCCTTGAAGGCCTCCAAAACTGATTTTTTAGTCGGGGTACCCCATTTTTTCACCGTTTAAACAGCTATAACTTCTTCTCCTGATGTCCAATAAAACTCTACCATATATAATATCGAATATCTTTTCATGTTTGTCGATTTGACTGATTTTGGAGCTGAAACGGACTTCTGGATTATATGTTATGGTCGTTTTAACTTTAAAACGATTATAACATCCGATCCGGATTTCCGTTTGGGATGTACCACATATCATATCGAAGATCGTCTCATGTTCTTCAATTTTACTGGTTGTGGAGTTAAAACGTACTTACTGATTAGAATTTATTGCCGTTTTAACATTCTCGGTGGATTTTCACCCCCTCATTTCTATGTATTCATTCATAACTAGACATATATATATGTGTGTGTGTGTGTATCTATTGTATATATGTATTTATTTATTTATTTACACATATACATAAAAACACATATTTTATAAATGTATTTAAAACTAAGCTTATAAATATATATTAATTAATATACAAATAAATATATGAAAAAAACATATAACTACATATATATATAAATAGAATAAATATATATTATTATACGAATAAATATATATATTAATATATGAATAAATATATATATATATTTATTTATTTATTTATATATCCAAGTATATTTATATTAATATAAATCTATATTAATATACGAATAAATATCACTATATATATATAGATCATTAAATGTATATAAAAATGAAATGGCATAGTTGTAAAGGTTAATGAGCTCATGGGGGAGGTTTATTCCTATTTATTATTAATTATTTCTAATTATTATTAATTACTAATAATTACCATTAACTATGAACAATTAATAATAATAATTTAAATTTATTAAATAACAAAACAATATAAACATAATTAAATTACAACTAATTAAAAATAAATAAAACTAATAAAAAATTTAAAATAAATATTAAATTAAAATGAACATAAATACCTTTAAAATTGTTCTGAGGTTGATCTACGATAATTGTTGAAAACATCAATATCAAATCTAGAAATAAAAATTAAACTTAAGAAACTGTGAACTCTAAAAATAGAGTTTGGAGAGAAGTTGAGAATGAATGGAAAAAAAGGGGTGGGGGTATTTATAGGTTAGCTTATTAGTGACGGGACCCATCGCAAATACTTTAGCCTACATTTATCACGGTCAATGGTTAAATAGTTATTTGCGACGGGTCCCGTCACAAATAATAACTAGCCGACATACTATTTGCGATGGGGAGTATATTCCCATTGCAAATAGTTTTTACCGTTGCCGGTTATTTGCGGTGGGTGGTTACCACCCATCGCAAATAACTTTCCCACGGTTTGGCGTGCTCTGCGCGCCAAGCCTTTTGTGACGGGTGAGATTTCCCCGTCACAAATATGTGCTTATTTGTGACGGGAAAATACACCCATCGAAAATAAGTTTCTCACGGGACTATTTGAGATGGGAATAAATCCAGTCACAAATAACCCGTCACAAAAACCCCTTTTTCCCATAGTGTGTGAGCATGTGTAATGGCCCTTAGACTGGAAGATTATCATTAACTCATGTCATGACTCACACACTCAGATTTGATGAAGAAAACCATCACGAAGATAGTTGGCAGGAAGTGGGGAACGTTGGGTGCGTCACGAATGACATGTTGTTAATAGATATGTCTAGGAATGATTTGTCCCTTCCATTTTTGGAAGTTGATATCTCATCCCTTTGATTAAAAAATAACTGTCAAATGAAATTCCATGGCCATGGTGTAATGATGGGTTTATTTCAGGTAGTCAAAGAATGACAGATCAAGAATATAGGTTTATTACACTACCATGAAAACTACTTGATGAGATATTGAGACAAAGGGATTAAATTACATGGTAAGCGTTCGTATGTGGTGACACATCAATGCAGCATCAACTTCATTCTCTTGGGATCCTTAAACCGTTGCTAGATAGTAATCTTTGACTTTAGGCGAGCCTGGTTAATTCCAACTAGAAAGAGGCCTAGAGGGTCTCACACTATGTGTATTCATGTATCTCAAGTATAATAAATATTATTCCCATACGTGGTTTAAAAATTATTCAAGTAAGCCTAAATCGTTTCAATGTTATAGGAAGAATAAAATGAAAACATGTACACGTCTTGTATTAATAATTACATGCCATGTAGTTTTTATTTTCAAAACAAGTATAGACCGTGTATTAATGATTGCATGCTGTGTAGTATTCATTTTGGAATTTAAATGAAGAAAGAAGTACACACCGTGTATTAATCATTACATGTCGTGTATTTTTATGAAAAATATGTACACGTCGTGTATTATTTATTACAATCCATGTAGTTTTTGCAGTTGGGATTTTGAAAATATAATATTTTTTTATTAAATGATATTTATTATAATAAGTGTGGGTGCATGTCAAGGAATTAATTATTCGACATGGAGGTTTTCAATAAGAGTTAATGAAATAAATAAAACATGTAACACATTTATTTATTTTCATACTCTATGACCTCAAACCCGATTATTAATATCCTCAAAACACCAACACTTTTACCCAATCATTGTGCACAACAATTTTAGAGAATTCCCTCAAGGCCAGGAGAACTCCTTCCTCCTATAATGCTTTCATGACCGAGAGAGATCCTCCTCCATTGGATTAAAATGATCTAAGGAGGACAACGCAAGAAAAGGTATCTCCATGCTAGCACTCAGAGAATCCTTTGGCGACATCCAGAGATACGTGGTGCACGTGTGGATCACTACTAGAGGAAGTATACACTTGGCTTCTGCGACACAACGACAAATCACATCGGAACGTGATCTAGAGTATTTAAAAAGAAACAACAACCAAAAAGGTACTTCTTATCAATTAATTAAATTAATTATAATCAATCTGTGATGGTCCTCGTTTGTGGTTCTGGGACTATCCATCTTCCTTGTCTATTTCAGTGATTCGATCTGTGGAGACAGGAGTTTATCATCGTATTGATCCTGAGTTGATCATTTATAATGAAAAAAGCCAAGTGGGCATATCCACCCACGATCTTCTGTTGTGCCCAGAACAATTAAATGGTATCAGAGTGAGGATATTGCATTGATTATAGTTATTTATTTTTTGTTAATAATTTACACATTTATATTTGATTCAATTAAATATAAATCATTCTATAAGACTAAATGAATGAGATGTATTCTTCCTCTTTTGTTTCTCAATTGACCACATAGAAACAACTTTTTAATTTTAAATTTGATTAAAATATAAATGAGAACGCATCCGAAGGAGCCGCACTTTTTGTCTGTACAACACAAGAATACATGGCGTGTAGTGGAAACTATACATCATGTACTTAGGTTCAACAAACCGGTACTGGTCCACCAAACCACGCCATGTGAATTGAGAATGCCTAAGTATTTATCACACCGTGTTGACAAGGATTGAATGGCACGTGGAAACCAAAAATATGTGGCATGTATGTTGAATCAACACACCATGTAGTCCGATCTGGCCTAGGTGCAACCATGTACATGGAGAAGCCATGTACCACGTATATGGGATTTCCAGGTAGGTAACCACGTAATAAGGAAGTACACACCGTGTTAGATTAATCTACATGTCGTGTACTC
This sequence comes from Viscum album, assembly GCA_963277665.1. Classification (NCBI taxonomy): domain Eukaryota; kingdom Viridiplantae; phylum Streptophyta; class Magnoliopsida; order Santalales; family Viscaceae; genus Viscum; species Viscum album. The sequence goes on from CAUJRU010000615.1 coordinate 229,817, forward strand.
TTAAATTTCCAATGTACAGAAAACACGCCAAAGCCCTCAGCGTGTACTTTAAGTAAAGGGTGAAAAATAAAAGCTGTGTAATATATCCTACACACCATGTACTTTCCAGAAATGGAATTTCACCAGGTTTCCTCAAAAGCATAAAAATCTTTACAAGGAATATGGATGAGATGAATCTCATGGTAATTCATTATGGAATTTAACATAACGAATTGATTAATTATATGATCATAATTAATTGTATTCTAGTGTGACTTATCTTAAATGAAATATTGATTAAAAGAATTTGAATTCTGAATATACATAAATGTCGTTGCATGATATGGATTATGATGATCTAGACCAAAGACCGTTTGTGTGTGTACGGTTTCATTTAAATTTATTTAATTTAAATTCATTGGATTGCGATCCTTATTCCAATAATATGTAGGGAATTCTTTCCTGTGTTTTATTTAATATAAACCCAATGTAATAGAGGATCTCCCAAGTTAGAGGAGACGGTTCAAAACCTGAAGCAACGGTGAAACCATCCCAAGAAGATACAATGGTGGACAGGTGGGAGCGGCAAAACATGAACCATCTGGTTCAAGGTGTTTTTCCCAAGGTCAGGGTGATCTTATCAAAACTGCTAGATAATCTAACCAATAGAAGCTCATGATAATGCCATCTTATTTTATTTCTGTCTGATATCATGGTTTATTTATTATGTATGTGTCATGGCGGTCACATAATTAATGAAATAAACATGCATTCAAAGATAGAATAAAATAAAAACCGGACTATACGTAAACATTATTGAAACATGTTTAATCTCTTATGCAATAATCACTTAACATTAACAAGCATGTGAGAGTGAAAAACTACGCAAGAAGAATAAAATCCATCAAATACAATATTATGTCAGACCAAGCCTTCCATTACTTGTTTAAGGGCAAGACTCAATAAAACTATGTGTTTGACCAACCCTTGTTAGGACACTTACTTTTATAAAGGAACATCTTATGAAAGATTCGCGTTGACTTAAACATTTTACATCAAGAGGAATAGACCTTTCTAGACTTGTTATAAAATGGAGGAAAGTGTTGAGAAAATATAAGTCAGGATTTCAAGAGTGGGGAGTCCACTCAACATATCAAGTAACTTAAGCTCATAGTTGGAAAAGACCTTCATTCCTATATAACATCAAATAGCTTAACAAAACCTTGTTGGGGTTATGTGATGTGTAATATGGATCCTTGCCACTAGAATGTCATGGAAACTGGACCTTCCGAGTTAAATGGTGTGGGCCATTGGGACTTGATAATATAGTTGGAGAATTAAAAAATTCATTTATTATTTTTCACAAAATGTAATCAAAAGGTACTGATAAATATGATCTTTTAGTATGTAGAATCAATATGACAAAATTATCAACCACATTTTATTTGTGATCAATTATGGATGAAGAAAATATCTTCATCGGCAGTAACATTCATGAATGGTTTAGGTTCCTTCAGGTTATCCTACACCATGAATGAATGTTTTACATGCCGGAGCCCTCACTTCCTGATCCACCCGCCCAAGGGGCGAGTGATGAAGATTTCATAGTCTATGATCAACATTTGGATGTTGTACTCACCATTCATTGTTTGATGTTATCATCAATTCCTAGTGAGCTGATGAAGTCTCATGAAGACATTGATTTCTATAGCATGATCGAGCACTACCGTGGTCTATACTAGGAGAGAGAAATACAGGAAATGTTTGAGATCTCCGAGGTTCTATTCCTGAGAATGCTTGGGGAGGGTGCCTCAGCCGGGATTCATGCAGTCATGCTCATTGGCTACATTGAGCGCTTGGGGGTTATAGGGTTTAAACTCCCTAAAGAATGGGGTACCAATCTCATTCTTTCATCACACCCCTAGAGCTAATATAACTTTGTTGTAAATTTCAACTTGAACAACAATGAGAAGTATCCATCTGATCTCTTTATCCTCATTCACCAAGTGGAAAATGATATGAAGCATGAAAATCCTATTGTCTTTATGGTGAATAAAAGGAATGCGAAGGAAAAGAGATTTAAGCCTAATGCTTCTTCAAGGCCATCCATGAAAAGGAAGATCAAAGGAGAGGCAAGAGAATAAGAGGCTATTTGTTTTGCATGTGGCAAGAAGGGCCACTAGAAGAAAAAATGAACCCAGCCAAGGATGAAAGGAGAAGCTTCATGTGTGTTTGATATATAATTCAATCTATCCATTTCTACTAATTGGTTATTAGATACTACATGTGGTGCCCACATCGGTATCCAAATACAGAAACCAAGTAGATTTAAAAAGATTGACAAAGGTGGTGTGGATTTACAAGAAGCCAACAGAGCCAGACTCACTACTGTAGTTGTCAGTGACTACCACCTCACATTGCCTAATGGGATGGTCTTGGTATTGAAATGATGTTATTATGTACCCTCTATAACAAAAAAAATTATTTCAGTATCAATATTAGATACTGATGGATTCATCTTCATGTTTGGAAATGAATGTTTCTACTTTTATAAAGAAATAATTTGTTTTGGTAGGGCACATTTATATAACGGCTATTATCTGTTAGACTACACAAAAAAAGTAATGGAAATCAATGACAAAGATAATTCACATGACTCATACCAAACCCAACTTTGACATCACCGGCTTGGTCACGTCAATGATAAATGTTTGACAAAATTACATCAAGATGGGTATTTAGATTATTTTGAACTAAAACCACTTGGTTAATGTCATGAATATCCACAATGAAAAATGACCAAAGCCCTAATTAGTGGTAAAGGTGAAAGGTCTAAAGAAATTATAGAATTAGTACACACAGATGTGTGTGGACCATTTCCAGTTGAAGCAAGGGTTGGGTTCTTGTACATCATATCTTTTAATAGTGATTTTAGTAGATATGGATATATTTAATTAATGAGGTATAAGTCAGATTCTTCTGATCAGTTCAAAGAATACAAGAATGATGTTGAGAACCATCTTGGTAAAAAGATTAAGAAACTCCACTAGAACAGAGGATGAGAATATCTTAATTAGGGATTCATTTATTTCTTATAGGAGTTTGGGATTCTATCTCCACTCACTCCTCCTTACACACCTTAGTGGAATGGTGTATGTGAATTGAGGAACTGCACCCTGTTTTACATGGTGAGATCAATGACAAGACATAGCAGTCTTCCATTATCCTTTTAGGGATCTGCATTACAAATAGCACCACACATACTAAACCATGTACCAACTAAATCGATAAATGGTATTCCATATGAGTTATGGAGTGGAAAAAAAGCCATGTTATTGAATATACATGTGTGGGGTAGTGAAGAATTTGTTAAGGCCTCTTCAGGTAGCAAACATGCACCCCGAGGCACAATGTGTATCTTTATAGGATATCCCAAGGAATCAAGGAGATATTCCATATACAACTCCTTAGATAAAATGTTTATAGTGGCAATAAATGCCTTATTTATTTAGAGGGATCACATCTCCAAAAGTGATAGTGGGAGCGAGATAGACTTTGATGAAGTCAAGTATCAAGACACACAAGATTTGGTACAAGAACATATTCCAAAAATCCCCATAGAAGAACAATCTATTCTAGAGACACAAGAACTACGTAGGAGCACGAGAGAGGTCAGAGAACCGGAATGATATGGTTTTATTGTCACCGAGAATGGTGACTCATTATTGGTTGACAATGATGATCCTCTTACCTACAAGGAAGCAGTTGGAGGCACATACGTTTCCAGGTGGAAAGAAGCCATGAATTCTGAAATGGATTCCTTGTACCAAAACCAGTTCTAGATTTCGGTAGATCCTACATTTGTTGTAAATAATATTGGTAAGAAATGGTTATTGAAGAAGAAATTGGACATGGAGGAACAAGTCAACACCAATAAGGCATGACTGGTTGGAAAAGGTTTTAGACATCATCAAGTAATTGACTATGATGAATTATTTCCACTAGTTACAATTCTAAAATCAACCAGAATACTTATTGGCCATTTCTTATTACCATGACCATGAAATTTGGATAATGGATTTCAAAACAGCATTCCTTAAGGGGAACCTCCAGGAAGATGTCTACATGACACAACCTGAAGGGTTTGTGACTCCAAAGGATGCCAACAAGGTATGAAAGATGCATAAATCCATTTATGGATTAATGAAAGCATCAAGGTCATGGAACATTAATTTTTATGAAGCTGTAACCGAATTTTTATTTTTTGAGAATGAATGTGATCCTTGTGTCTAGAAAAGGATTAGTGGAAGTGTAGTTGTTTTCCAAATAGTATATGTTGATGACATATTACTAATTCGAAAAGAATTACCTGTCTTACGGTCAGTTAAAGAATGGTCAGATAAATGATTCTCTATAAAAGACTTGGGAGAGGCAACATATATTCTTGGGATCATGATCCAATGTGATAGATCCAAGAGAATTCTAGGACTGAGTCAATGTACATACATTGACAAGATACTGATGAGATTCAGTATGGAACATTCCAAGAGGGGATTGTTGCTAGTGACACATGGAATTAATCTTTCCAAGAAAATGTGTCCTCGGAAACATGAGGAAAGAATGAAATTGGAAAGGATCCATTAAGAATCTGTGATTGGGTCAGTCATGTATTCTATGCTATGTATAAGGCTAGATGTTGTTTATGAATTAAGTCTGGCAGTCATATATCAAGCTGATCCAGGAGACTGCTATTGGATGGCAGTCGTGATTATCCTTAAGTATCTGAGGCGTACTAAGGACATGTTCCTGGTTTATGGAGGATATGAGGAACTAGTCATTAGAGGACACGTAGATGCTAGTATCCAAATTGATCAAGATGACATGAAGTCGTAGACTGGATACATATTCTATTTGAATGGAGGTGCAGTGAGTTGGAAGAGCTCAAAGAAAAAGGTGGTGGCATATTCAACCTTGGAGTCTTAGTATATCACAACTTATGAGGCAGACAAAGAAGCAATATTGATGCAAAGCATCATCCAAGAGATGGATGTAGTACTTAGTAGTAAATATCCTATCACACTCTATTGTGATAACACTCCACCGGTGGCACTTGAAAAAGAGCCAAGGACACATCAGTGGACAAAGAACATACTTCGGGAGTATAATCTCTTGAGGGATTTTTCTCAGAGTGGTGAAGTAGCAGTGAGCAGTATTTCCACAAAAGGCAACGTGGATGACTCCTTGACTAATGCCATGACTCAGTAGAATCATGATCATCATGTGAGGTCTAGTGGAATAAAATTCATAGGCAATTGGATCTAGTAAAAGTGGTAGTTTGTTAGAGTTGGTGTCCTGATAACCAACTATTTGTACTTTGATTACATGAATGTACACTTATTTTATATTTTTCATTATTTTGCATGACTATAATATAATAATGTCCTGAAATATTTGTTGCATTAATAAGTTCATGAAAGATCCCCGCTATGGTGGGAACCGTGAAATTATATAATAATATTCTTAAATAATGTTCTACGGTTGGATGATATACTATGATAGGACACGTATTATACAAACCGTCATGTGAAAGTACTCACAATAAGCTGAGACTCTCTCTCATGGATTTTGCACTTGGTAATCTCCAAGATGGGAGATTATGAGAACAAAACCATCAGTAGTAATTCTGCATGTCTTGGTGTCATCAGTCATTACTATCTGCGAGCGTGTGTAATGGTCCTTAGACAGGAATATTATCATTAACTCATGTCATGACTCACACACTTAGATTTGCTGATGAAAGACGTCATAAAGACAGTTGGCAGGATGTTGGGTACGTTTGGTGTGTCATGAATGACATGTTGTAAATGAATAATTCGAGGAAGGATTTGTCCCTTCCATTTATGAAAGTTGATATCTTGACCCTTTGATTGAAATAGAACCATCACATGAAATTCCTTACAAAAATAATATGAAAAAATAATTATTTACTGAAAAAATAATATCCCCCTTTCACTTAAAGAATCACAATTTTTTAAATTTCCATTAAAAAACTAAAATATACATAAACTAAAATCAAGAAATTACAAATTAAAAATAAATCTACTTTAATTAAAAATAAATTAAAAAATAAATAAATAGAATTTTTTAAAAAATTAATGGATAAACATCATTCTAACATAAATTTATATGGAAAATGAAGAATATTTATTTTAAAATTTATTTTTTTAATTAAATTTTTTAATATTTGTGTAAAGGAAACGAGTTTTTTTATATTTTAGATTTAAAATAGGATCATTTAGAAAAAGTAAAATTTTTATTTAACTTAATATAAAAGAATAAAATTCATTTCTAATTCCCAAATACATCATAATCAAAATGGATATTTATGTTTTAATTAATTTAAAATAAAATAAATTATTTTAATTAAATTTTTAGAGGAATATTGGGATATTTTTTAATTTTATATGGGATTAATATTTTTGTGATACAATATTTTTGGATTAGGAATATATTATTTTATTACATCATATGTAAAAGAGAATTTTTTATTAATTGTTCATAAATATAATTTAGTTTGTTATTTTATATTAAAAAAATATTTTTTTAATTTTTTAAGAGATTGTTTGATTTCTTATAAAATTTTTATTTGATTTTTATTAATGAAAAATTAGTTTTTATATTTTTTAATAAAAAATTATTATTTTAAAATTCAAAGGGAATTTTTGTTCAATATATCTTTATGAAAAATAGATTTCTACTTTTTTTACTATTTAAATTATTAAGGGAGAATATGAATATTCTTTTTAATTTTAATTATTTTTAAAATAATTTATTATTTTCTAAAAAACGTATCATCTCTCTAGCATGAAATCCATGATGATATATTGTTGTAATCCCATTATATCATGAATTTACCTCCTCCCTCATCTAGCAACACAACACATGCTCATTGGTATTATGAACACAATGTCTTCAATTCCTATTCATTTTATTCCTATATAAGGATATCATTGTCACTAAAAATAAAATTGAATTCCCACTACCACATTTAGAACATTTAACACAACGCAAAGAGTTTTAACATCGCTAAAAAAATATTTTCGTCGTCAAGTTCATTAAAATGAGAACCCCTTTATCATTGTTTTCATTAACACTGATAAATGCCCTATTGTAGTAGTGTGTCGTTTGAATAATAACAAATTGCACCAAATACACCTGTATACAAATGCACCGGTGTGAAAATTCATAATTTAAGTGAAATAAATTTTTTATTACAAATATAAAAAATTATAATATATACATTTCAAGCAATATTTTCTATAATTAAATTTTAATTTACTGTCCACAAACATTTAAAAACATCAATGTTTAATTTTCATTGGCACCTGTGATCCACACTCAAAAAAAACCTAAACATGGTATTAGTTTTCAAATACACCACCACAACCTAAGAAAAATAATTCTCCTTTATAAGAAAACAATTATTATTTTAATAATACTATAAAGAAATAAATTAAATATAAATATCAAAGAATATATTATTAAAATTTCAATTTTAAATAAAATGACACACATGTATCACTACCACAGACACAAATTTACACAGCACCACTATTTAGAAATGCTAAAAAATGTGCTGATAAAGGGATACCGTTATCAGCACAAAAAAACCGGTGATTAAAGGATATTTAACAGTGCCAAAAACACTGTTAAAAGTACCCATTTATCAGCATTTTTAGCGATATTAATGGTACCCCATTATCATCGTTATTTCAGCACTGTTAAGGGGACTGCCATTTTCAGTTATTTTTTAGAAGAACAGATAAAGGTGTATTTATCAGTGTTTCTCTAATAGCGCACATAGATGGTATATTTAAAAAAAATCATTATAAATAACATATATTTTTTATAATATGTTTTAGTTAAGGCTAAATAGGTATTTACAATTACAAAATACAATACTTTGTGAAAATGGATTATAAAATAATTAAAAAATATTTTTAATTAATAACTTACTAGTTATTATCGACTAACAATCATTTATTATCAAATTTAACAGACACAAAATAAAAATGTAATAAAATATCTGAAATATATTGAAAACGTATCTCAGATTACAAAGGGTCATAACATTGGATCTGTGTGTCTGTTTTAGCTCTACCACATATCAAATTGAATCTTGAAATGTCATATTCACACTAATTATAGGGATGAATCCCCTATTACATTTTACAAGTCCCAAAAAGTCCCTAATAGGCCTTTAAAACTGATTTTTTAATCGGTCTATCCTATTTTTTTAACATTCAATGGCCTTACATCTTCTTTTATGGGGGTAGTTTTTCCCATTTTCAGTGGGGAATAAATTTATTCCCAAGTATTACATTAATATTAACATTAATATTTTCAAATTTTATCATTCTTCATAATTTAGTTTTATTTATAATAAAATATATAATAATTTATACATATTTATTTATATTCCAACATAAAAATTTAATTTTATAAATATATATGTAATCCTATTTACATTTAAAGTATATTTATAAATAAATAAACCTTATCTAAATAAAACGTAATATCTATTTTATATAAAATTAAAATTTAGAAAAATTTATATACATATACAATTACTATATATTTAATGTTTATATATATAAAAATATATATGTGTGTTCATTGAAAAACTGATATATATTTATCTATATACTCTAATATAAGTATATAAATATTAATATATAATATATTTAAATAAATATAAATGTGTATAATTATAATTATATATTCACACACATATATAAATAAATATTTATTTGTATGTATGTATGTATGTATTTATAGACACACATACACAGAAAAACCCATATTTTATATATCTAATTAAATATATACATATATTGATAAAAAAATAAAAAAAATAATAATAATATAAATATATAGATATATCATAAAATACATTAGAAATCAATATAGGGGAGTGAAAAAGGAGGGAGATTTTGAGGTGGATGTCTCAGTTTCAAAACCCAGTAAACGCATGGGTGTACATGAATGAGTGATTCGGATCCCTAGCGTTGGTAAATGTTGGGGGGATTCCTAGCATTGTTAAATGGTTGGGGAGGATATACTAGCACTATTAAAAAGGGGGATTGAGTTCTAATAAAAGGGGGATGTCTCACCCTCCAATTTGTAGAAAAATAAATTCTTTTTAAGAAATACTTTTTTTTGACTTTTATCAGTGCTAAAAAAGTGGTGATAATGGTCCCATCTGTCAGAACTTCTATATCAATGATAAATGCCCTATTTTTTCAATGGTGATAAAATGATACTTTATTAGAATCTTTATTAATGATAAAAGAGACCCCCTTTTAATAGCGTCGAGGATAATAATGTTTTTTTAAATCTGTAAATGCCCATTTTGCGCGCTATTAAAGGCCATATCTATAGTAGTTGAGTTATACCGACCGTGTGAATCATATTGATGTGGGGATGATTCTTATACATCAAAAATTACTTATGGAAAATTTTTCTAAAGTATCAAAACAATCTGAATATATATTCATTTCAAATATATGTAGACAAAAAATACGGTAAACTAAATGTTGGGATAAACAGTAGTATCTGAACACCTGTTCGATGGTGCATTTTGGTAGGAATGTACTAGGGATAGTGGAAAATGAAGGCCTCTACTCATCAAGGTGGATGAATTAAAGAATCAAGACCTATCGTGATGGTGAGGGCTACAAATGAGGGTCAAACAATACTCAAGGAAGGGGTCAATGAAATGAGAGGAAGAACATTTTCTAGTTGGGGATGGTGATTTTTCAGTCGGGTCATCGCCATTACCAGTAGATTTATCCACCTTGTTGATCATCCTAGTTGTTCCCAATGTAAGCTATGGTTTGGGTTCAAAGGTCAGTAGTCAATTGGCAGTATGGCTACCTTGGGGGATTTTAATCCAAGCCTAATTCTTGGTTTCTCTACCTTGTTCTTTCATGCTATATGGATTTGACTTTTAGTTAATTGGATTTACTGATATTTACAATTTCCGTGTATTTTTTTGAGGCATTTAGAATTTGGGGATTCAATAATGTCATGGATTATATCTCAATCTATCTTAAAAGGGATTCTACTATTCTTAATAGTGGGGTTTTCCAAACCTATTCTAATAATAAATTTCACTAAAAAATAAAAAAACCATTAAAAATTATATAAATATAAACATTTATAATATAAAAAACATCACAAAATTAAACCTAATAATATTGCCATTATAAAGGTGGGGGATTAACTCCATTATATGGATTGAAATCCATCCCTAAACCATTTGGAATTCATCACATATACTCCATCATATGATCATTTTGTTGATTTTACTGTGGTCTTTGATGTTATTGATGTTGTCTATACTGTTCCATTTCCTTATCTAATCTCCATACAGCCCCATCCTGAGCTCATAGACTTTCCTCATACTCTATAGAAGTGAAGGATGATGATCTCATACACACTATGTTTTTGTTGTAAGACATTATGGTGAGAGAAAATATTAATTATGGTCACTGCATTCATTCAGAAATGTCCCAGTGACACGCCGTGGTGACAACCAACCAATGATTCCCCATTTAATTTGGTAATAAAAATTTAATAAAGGGGAATCCAAAGGAGGGTGAATAGAGGTTATAAAAGGGGATCTCCAACACGAGTTTTTATCATCAGATTCAGAAGGAACACATCTTCATCCTTGAGTGCAGTATTTTGTGACGTGTTTCACCATATTTTTAAAGATATAATTTCTTGTGTGTTTTTACATATAATTGAGGGAGAGAGATTTTGTACACACATTTTACCATAGTAAAATCATTCTATTTTCCTGTAGTTTTTTAGCCCTTTATTTTTTGGGGTTTCCACATTACATATGGTGTTATTTTAATTCCTTAATTTTTCACTTTATTTATAACTAGAAATTATCATTGAATTTATTGGACAATTGTTTAAAATCCTAAAAAGTGGTATCAGAGGAATGAGGGTTTGGCCTGAGAAAATTATGGACTAATGATGTGTCCAAATGGCAGTGAAATACACGATCAAAAAATTCAATGGAAATAATTTTTCATTGTGGACAATAAAGATGAAAGAGGTGCTATGGACTGATAAATTACTAAAGGTTATTGGAGAGAAAATGGTGGGTGTGACAGATGAAAAATTGAGTGACATGGACCGGAATTCTATTTACAACATCATTTTGTCTTTGGAAGATGGATTCATGTCAAGCATTGTGAAGAACAAGACGAAAAAATAAATTTGGGAGACTCTGACCAATCTGCATAAAGAAAAAGTCACACCATAATAAAATTTTGTTGAAGAGAAAATTCTAAACTCATCAAATGGATGATTTATTATCGGTGACTGAACACATAAACACCCTCAATACCCTTTTTTCAAAAGATATAGTATAGAGCTAGAAAATTTTGGATGCTAAACATGCAGATATTCTACTCCAATGGTTTACACATTAATGTGATCAACATATCATAAACCTCACCAATAATATCCTAATGGATATGTTTCCATTCAATGATGTTGTAGATACCATTATTGAAGAATAAAGTTGATGCAAGAACAAGGAATAAAGATATACAACTTCACACTAGGTGGATGATCTGTCAATAGAAAGAAAAAGAATGATGGAGTGTAGTTCCAATGAGAACCAGAATCATGGAAGGACTAAATCAAGGAGAAGGAAGAAAAACATAAAATGTTACAATTGTTGTAAGAGGGTTAGGGTGGTGAGAAGATCTCTCAAGTAAATGTGGTGAGTACATTTGCAAATGGAGACGTACTAGTAAGTGACGCGCCAATGACTACTGAAAGAAGACAAAATATCAATGATGCATGGATTATTGATTCAGGAGGAACATGGCACATGACATCTCTATTGGAATGGGTTGAAAAATATGAAACTATCCCATTAGGACTTTTGTATATGGGAAAATATCATAAATTGAATATCGTTGGATTTGGAACCATCAAACTGAAGATGCATGATAACATAGTCCAAACCATCCAAGGAGTAAAACATGTTGGGGGTCTCAAGAAGAAAATTTTGTCCTTTGGAAAATTTTATGATATTAGTTGAAAGACTCAAACTTAGAGAGGGATGATGAATATTTTGAATTGAGCACTTATGGTGACAAAGGTGAAAGAAGATCTCAAATAAATTTTATGTGCTTATGTGTGAAATGTAAAAGGAATCAGAGATAATTTTCTCATCAACTACCTCAATGGAAGAGTTGACAATGTTATGGAATCAGAATCTTGGCCATATGTCCGAACGAGGCCTAAATAATCTTGTAGATCAGATGTTTTTTCCTACGATTAGGAAGGTATACCTATCATTTTTTTAGAATTGTGTTTTGAGTAAGTAACACCTGTTGATGTTTGGAATTTCAATGACTAGGAGTAACTAGATCATAGAGTTGATTCATTCCAAGGTTTGGAAATCATAGGTTGTGTCACTAAGAAGAGTAAGGTACATTGTATATTTCTTTGATGACTATTCTAGGAGATGTTGGGTGTTTCTCATCAAGAGGAAATTGAACATCTATGAAGTATTAAAAACAATCAAAGTGGAAAATCATATTTAATATGAAAATAAAATCATGTTTTTGAGGACTAACCATGGTGGAGAATATACAAGCGATGATTTCGATTCTTTTTTATAACAGAATGTAATAAAGAGGTAGTTCATGGTGGAATAAAATCATTATCAAAATTGAGTGGTAGAATAAATGAATATAACCTTGTTGGATATAATATGGGTGACGCTGAAGAATGCAAGAGTTACCAAGACATTCTGGGCAGAAGTAGTAAATATTTCCTATTATGGGATCAATCGATCCCCTTCAGTGGAAATTGATATGAATATGCTGATGGATATGTGGAATGGTTAACCCGATAATTATTCTCAATTAAACACTTTTGGAAGTCATGTATATGCAATATTTCATAGCCAGGAAAGATCGAAGTTGGACTCAAGATCTAGGGAATGTATGTTCTTGGGATACACTTATAGTGTGAAGGGGTATCATTTGTGGGATCCCATTGCCTGCAATATTATTATCAGTAGAGATGTAATCTTTTCCGATGACATAGTGAAAATGAATATTTCTAAAGACACAAAGAAAGAGAGTATAGAAACTACAATAGTCAAGGTGAAGGATGAAACAAAGGATGAAATAGTTTCTTATGAGGAATTACCAGTGCAAAATGATCAAGTACCCGATAATAATAGATTACAACGACCAAATCGAGAGAAAATAGTGCCAATACGGAACTCATATTATATCACTGTGAGAAATGTTGAAAATTTATTATTGATTGAATATGGGGATCTATCATCTATTTTGGAGGACACCCAGAGTCCATATATATCTTCATGGATGGCAGCGATGCAGGAGGAACATCATTCCATGTACATGAACAAGACATGGGATCGTGTTTCATTACCTCATGGAAGTAAGGCTATTAGGAAAAAATGGGTCTACAAGATCATGAGGGATGAAATAGACCAGGTGGAAAGATATCATGTGATACTGGTGGTCAAAGGATATTCTCATAAGGAAGGTATGAATTTTAATGAAATATTTTCTTGTATTTTTAGACTAACAAATATTCAGGTAGTGATGGTGATGTGTGTTGCATGCACTCTACATCTAGAGTATCTAAATGTGAAAACAAATTTTCTACATGGTGAACTTGATGATGAAATATATATTCTTTAATGAGAAGGTTTTTCTGAATAAGGTATAGATAACATGGTTTTGAGGATGAAAATTTTCTTTATAGTCTCAAACATGGGTTGAGGTGTTGGTACAAGAGATTTGATTCATATATCATGAGCCTTGGATAGAACAGACTTAATTCAGATCCTTGGTCTCATTTCAAGGGTCTATATGGTAACGATTTTATCATTATACTATTTTATATGGATGAAATGTTGGTTGTTGGACCAAATAATAGTCAAATACAGAAGATGAAGTAATAATTGTCTAGGGAGATTGATATGAAGGACATGGGACCAGCAAACAAAATTCTTGGGATGAAAATTTACCGAGACTGGAATAATGGAATGATTTGGATATCAAAGAAAAATTATTTGTGGAAAGTCTTAAAACACTTCAACATAAATGACTGTAATAAAATTTCTACCCCTCTTCCCATTAATTCCAAGTTATCCTCTACGATGAGTCTTAGTATTGAAATAGAGGGAATGTAAATGTCTCAAGTGCTGTATGAATCGACAATGGGGATTCTAATGTTCCCCATGGTTTTTACTAAAATAGATATTGCACATACAGTGGGATAAGTTAGTGTCACGGCCCATCCTTGGGGCCCGTGCCGTGACTACCCCAATCCCGCCATCCATAGGCCAGGGGCTGGCGACTAGCACCAAAGGCGTAAATCCCGATAACTGAGAAGGAATTTTATTTATGAAATTAAACAAAACACCACAGAGTACAAGCGGAAGTAAAACATTAACTACAAAGAGAAATGTTGAAAGGTAAATGGGCCAGAATGCTAACCCAAATGAATGTACAACTACAACTGAACAAAGTACAACAGAAAACGACAACAATTGGAAGAACGAAAGCCGCTCCTGGATCGTCCACCACGGTTCATACCTAATGGGTAGGTACAGATAACCTCCACAACGCTCTCGCCCGTCAACCTCCTTCGAGTGTTGTCTCTCCATGAAGTCCACCTCCGGATATTGACTCGTCGTGTAGTCCACCTCTGGGTACTGACTCGTCGTGTAGTCCACCTCCGAGTACCATCCAGTACTCGAACACGCGAACTCCGTCGGCACTACCGTCATCTACAACCAACACAACTAGCTGCGGGCATAGCCCATGCAGGGGTGAGTATAACGATACTCAGCAGGGACCCTAATACCCTCAAGGTCTCACTAAAACAAACAATGATAACCACAAAGAAGATATCAACAGTGAACCTCTACTTAGTAATATGGCCATACATATACCTAAGGTATCAAGTAACCCATCTCAATCATGAGGAAACACAAAGATTATGAAATAAACGGATAACCACTACCCATGTATATTCCCATGCATATACCTAAGTCATCAAGTGACCCATCTCAATCAAGAGGTAAACACAAAGGTCATAGACTCATCTCAAACCATGATTTTCATTATCGAAACCATAACTACTGAAGAGTCCCGTGTCTCGAGTGTATAGTGGTCTAGTCACGACACTAAGGTACTACTCACTAACCTAAGACTGCTGAGTTACTCCTCCTGTCGAGTACCGCGGGCCAGCCACCCAAACACAATAGTGCTTCCTGTCGGGGTATGCCACCCAAACACAGTAGTGCACACCCCCTAATAGCCTGTAGAGGTACTATCCGGATGAGTACCGCGGGTCTGAACTGTCACATAGGTAGTTCTCCATCCGCCATGGGTCTGCACCCAACAAATTAGTGCTCCGTACACTGGGTTAGTCGACTAATTCCAAGTCGAGTCGGTCAACCAGTCGTCAGGTCTAATCCGGCTACATGGTCTCCATACTCCGAATGATCGTCTCTGAGAGGGTTCGCACCACGAGCTATAGGTCAATATTCCATGTATCTCAAAGTCCCACGAATAATTATCTCAAAGGACCTCCTCTTCATAGGGGTTTCAACGCAAGTGACGACGCGTCAGTCGGACGCCCGGTCTTTGAGTTATTAGCCTTTTGTCCCAGGGGCCCGGTTGGTTTTGGGTGTGAACCAAACTAGCCGTATCTCTACTATACCCCGAACTCTCATAGGGTATACTCATAGGGACCGTTTCTCAACATGATCACCAACACCGCTGACGGTTCGTCAAACATACGTCCATTCTAAAAGTTATCATCTTTTCCGTTCCAAGGGCCTGGTTGGATTTCGGGTACAATCCAACCCGACTATATACAAACAACATCAAAACCTTAGGCGAAATATACCAAATGTTTTGTCTCATAATGAGGAATCCAATAATGTTGACGACACATTAATCGGACATTCGGAGCTCAAGTTATAAGTGTTTCCGCTCCGAGGGACGGGTTGGATTCATGTTCGATCCAACCCAGTCGTACTTCAATGTGTTCCAAAACATTGAGTGCGATATACCCAAACGACTGCTTTGATCCGAGGGTCGCATCGCAACTGAAGGTGCGTCGATCGGAGGTTCGTAGCCCAAGAAATGGGAAAAAGACCGAAGAGGTCCGAAAATGGGGGGTCTGGGCCCGGACCGACCCAACCCAACCCCCTCCCCCCCTTGGTCGGCCCGAACCGGGTCCGGGTCCGACCCGGCCGGCTCGGCCCGGCCCGGCCTGGGCGCAGCCCGGTCGACAGGCAGCTCGGCCATAACGGCCGAGCGGTGCACCAGGGGGGCACCGCCCACCTTGAATCGTCCGTGACCCCGCGTTGGGGCTGCCTCTCACCAGCGCGCCGCCGCCTTCCGCGACTGCCTTCCGCCGCTGGTGCCGCCGTGCTGGCGGGGCGCGCCGGCGGTTTGCTCCGCAGACCATCGGATGAGTTCCGGTGGTCTGAAATACACGTCGTCTTCATGAAAAGCCCTCCTGTAACCCGACCTTCACTACAGAGGCCTCGAAATTAGCTTGGGGCATTGTCTGTCGTCGCCCGTCAATCTGCGCTCAACGATCAAATAATAAAACTGCGGCCTCTTCATGGTTTTCCGGCACGGCGTGACGGAATCGTGGATTGTTCAACTTTATCGGTGCGGCGCCACAGCGTTGTGCTTCTTAGCCCTTCCTCAAAATTTCTGCATGGTGCAACTGCACTGCGCCTCCTTTCACGTGCCGCAAAAAATTCAAACATCAAGGGGGGAGGAGGGTCGGCCGTGTTCGTGCGGTCCGACCTCCTCCCGTTATAATGAGAGCAAGCAGCCATCAAATAGAAGTCGACGTATGGAAAAGAAATATTTCACAGCGAAAAAAATAATCCTCAACATCAATCTGCATGAACAAATGATCTGCGGATCAACCTGGAAATGGTTGGTCTGTGCCGGTCATTCTTTTCTTAAAAGATAAGAGAGAACCAAATAAATTCCCCTACCTCAAAATTGACGTCACACGTCATTGAGTCGCGGATGTCGAACGCCGCGGTAGTCGAACGTCGGGGTGGACTGGTGTCACGGAAGAAAGGTATTGCTTCTGTCAATGTTGGAAAAAGAAGGAGAACGTTGTTGTTGGTGTCAGTCTCCACGGTCGGTGTCTCCATCCTTGTCGCGGAAGAGGAAGGAAAAGTTTTAGAGAAAACGTAGTGCGTTCTTCGCCTAGTCGGAAGGTCGTTCTTTGTTTGGAGATGATGTTCAACAAAAGAGGGAAGATCTCTCTCCCAAATTCTCCTAGAGAACAAAATTCAAAATATAAAATAAGGCCTCTCTTTATTTTATTATTTTACCATGCATTAAAACTTTTTAAAAAATTAAAACACATAGTTAAATTAATTGAAGAGGTTTAATCAATTAATTTAAGGTGTGTTTTGGTAATATTACAGAGGAGAGAGAGGGAGAGTTACACAAGTTAATGTCGATTTACAAAATTTAAGACGGAAGTGAGTTATGGGAGGTCAAGGGTGTTATGGGAAGATCAAGTGGGGTTAGGGTCTCGTGTGGGCACCACCTCCCACAAATCCACACATGGAAATTTGGGTGGTTGTGGGTCCCACCAAAAACTTCCCATCGTAGAATTTAACTCCCTTGGTTAACAAAAATAAAATTGTTCTTAATTTTATTTATTTCTTCCTCAAACCCCAAAATTTAACTTCTTCTCCCAAGAAAACGCACCTACGGTAAAATTCCTTTTAAGCAAATACCGGCACTGCGAGTTCTTGGTGTCTTCGGATTTCAATTCCGAGTACCGGTTCAAAAGATAGAAAAACCCGCTCGTTCGTTCACTGAACGTACCCGAGCTAAACTTCGGAAATTGATTCCGGGTACACCAGGCCTCAGAATCAGGTGCCGTCAGAAACTACTTTCTTGTAAAATCCCAAAGAAAATATAGAAAAAATTTCCCTTGAATTTTACGTGTCTTTACAGTTAGTCGGTATACAGAGAATCTTGGGAAAAAGCATTGGATCATGGTGAATAGGATCATGAGATTCATCAGGTAAACCTCATATGTTGCATTATGTTTTCGAGGATCATATTTCAAAATCAGAGGATATGTTGATTCAGATTTTGTCGGTGATTCTGACCAGAGAATATCCATTAATGGTCATGTGTTTACTCTTGAAGGAGGAGCTATGAGCTGGATTTCAAAGTTACAGTATCTTGTGGATCTGTCAACGATTGAGGCAGAGTACATGGCCTCTACACAGTCATGAAAAGAGGTGATTTGGATGAAATGGTTTTTAGTGGAGCTCAGGCAAAAAAAGATCATATTTCATTGTTTTTTTATAGTAATAGTGCCTTTCTAATTACAGGGAATCCATATATTTATTCTAGGATGATGCACATCGGAGCATAATATTATTTTTCTGAGATGTGGTGGATGAAGGAAGGATTGACTTGTAGAAAAATCACATTAAAGAAAATATGGAAGATTTTCTAGAAAAGGTGATTGGTTCTGAAAAGTTCAAATGCTATAGATCCTTGAGAATCCTTGTAGAGATATGATCAGTAGGTTTGGAAGATAGGAAGGATTTGTGGAGATGTTATTGGAATTTAATAAAATATCCATGTGGGAGATATGTTGGAAGATGTTATGGAGAGAGGAAATATTAATGATGGTCGTCGCATTGATTTGGACACGTTGTAGTGACACATCATGGTAAAACCCTACCATTGATTCCCAATTTAAATTGGTAATATAAATTTAATAGTGAGGAGGCCAAAGGATAGCGAAGGCATGCTATAAAAGGTTATCATCTCCACCCGTTTTTATCACCGGATTCTGAATCAACATATCATCAACTTGGAGTGTAGTATTTTGTGAGGTGTTTCTCCATCTTCGCAAAGATATAATTTCTTGTGTGTTTTCTCCTTGAAATTGATAGAGATAGAGAGATATTTTGTTCCCACACTTTTTAATAGTGAAATTATTTTATTTGCCTATGTTTTTTTACCCCATTCATTTAGTGGATTTCCCATGTTACATCAAGTGTTTTTTCCTTAATTTTTCACTTTATTTCTATCTCACAAAAATCATTCAATTTATTGAACAATTTATTACAATCCTAAATATTTTTTCTAAATTATGACATCAGTTCAATTCTATAGTAACTTGTCAAAGTCGATTTTAAACCAATTTCTATCACCATCCCTTTTTAAGTACTACTTTTCACCACCAATGATTATGTTTTCTCATTAAAACATGCTTGCATGTGGCGTTGACCTAACCATATTTATTATCCTAACTCCCAAACATATGAGAAATATCAATCTAACATATATCCTATAATTTAAAAATTATAAATAAAATGATAAAAATTTACATTATATTAATTTAAAAAACATAAAAAAACAATAACCACAATCGGTTACTATCTATCACCAGCAATATTACGAATACTACTATAAGTGTATATCCTCTTAACACATCAAAAAATGTAATAAATGGTTCAACCAAAAAAAATGTTAATTTATCATATACATATCATATTAAATAATATTATATACCAACTTTTGCTGATTTATTCTAAAAGTAAGACTCTCAACTATGTGTGTGACATCTCACCAGCCCAATTCTATTAACTATAAGATGGTAGCCTCCTGAAAGTATCTTCTATATAGTATGTGAAAATTACCAGTGAATCCTGGATGGGGAAACAACCACAAAAATAGGTTTTCACAATTCCACCCTTTTTCAATGCAAAAAAATACATATATTGTGGTACCGTTATCAATTCTTTTTTTAGCATTGATAAAGGTATCACCTATATCATAAATTTTTTTAATTGTTAAAGGGGAACCCTTTATTATCACTGATAAAGGGTATATTTCAAAAAAACATTAAAAATAATATATTAATATATTAATATATAAATATATTTATATTGATAAAAAGATAATATATATTTTTTAAATATGTTTTGGATATGTATATGTAGAAATTTACAACTAATATATAAGATGTTTAGAGAAAATAGCTTATAAAATATTTAAAAAATATATTATTAATTATTAATTTTCTAATTATTATCAATTAATAATCATTTAAAAAAACTTTAAGACCCAAAAATTCAAAAAAATAATAAAAGATCTAAATTAAGTTGAAAACGTAACTCATACTTCAAATGATGATAAATTTTGATATGTGTATCTTTTTGAGCTGTTCTACATATCAAATCAAAGACTACAATGAGATCTACACACTAGTGACATACAAAATCCCTTTTTCACATATTTCTAGAAAAAAAATCCCAAAATTCCATCAAAAATGAATTTATCTATGGGATTCCAAATTTTTTTAATATTCGGTGAAATCTCTACATCGTTTAGGATAGATTTTTTCTCTTTTTCAGTGGGGATAGAATTTATTCAGAGTTATTACATTAATATTGATATTATGGCTTTATAAATTAATCATTTTTCACAATTTACTACTATTTATAACCAAATTTATAATAATATACTCATATTTTATATATATTCATATATAAATATTAAATTTTACAAATAAATGATTAATCATATTTACATATAAAAAATATTTCTCAACATATATGACTTATCTAAATAAAAAATAAAATCTATTTTATTTAAAATAAAAATATATGAATATTTATATACTTATATAATGTGTGTTTGTGTGTGTGTGTATATATATATATATATTAGGGTGTGTCTGTATTAACAAACTGATATGTATTATCTATATATTCTAACGTATGAATACACATATTAATATATAATATATGTACATATATATAAATATATATTACTATGCATAATTAAACTTTCAGATTCACATATATTATATTTATGGGGTTTTATATTTTATATATGGATATTTTTTTGGGATAAGAATAATTATTGGAACCACAATTGGGCTAGTAAATATCTCAGCATTTCAGGGTGGATGACTCCTAGAATTTCATTTGCTGAATCATTCTCTTTTATGAACTTCATTCAAACCACTCATGATGCACAACAGTGTGAGATTTTTGACAGCATACAACATTCTTCGGAACGGGATAAACTCATCTTCACTGAAGCATCATCGTGAATGTTTTCAGCTATGGGATATTGTCTCTCATTACAACGAAATACTATTGTGGGAATGAGTAAGTTTCTTTTGTGCAATGAAATTCCGATCAAATTCAACTTTCTTTTGAGGTGTATCTGGCATTCTGACCTTCCAACAGATGATGTAATTAAGCGTTAATGGATAAGTATGTTATCTTAATGGTTTTGTTGTTGTATCTATAAGGAGGAATCAGTTAAACACATGTTCTTTGAGGGATAAAGGGAAAGAACGATTTGGGAAAATCTTGGAAAAATTATTAGCATTGATATTTAAGTGGGTGATTGTGAGGTCTTCTACTTATCATTGTTTCACTATATTGGATAGAATAGCATGGATAGGAATCATAGGGCTGCCTTGATTTTTTATAGTTGCTGGATCATCTGGAATACAAGAAAAAAAGTACCAGTGGATGTTCTTTCTACCTCATTCTCTTAAATTCATACTTGGGTCTAGTGTATTGTGGTGGATCTATGGGATCTTCTGAAAAGCTGTAAAAAATCAAAATCCATGATAATTTTCATGAATGGCTAGTGAACCACATCCTTTTCTCAACAGGGGTCTTCACTGGGTAGATGGATCTGATAGAACCCCTAGTGTAATGGCTTCATGCTCAATACTGACAGCTCTTATTTCCTTGGCATCATGAGAGGGGGAGGCACTGTTCCTGACTCCGATGTTTTAGTGGTGATTTATTTTAGAAGCTTTTATGGTCATGGAAGCTCTCTTATTTCAGAGGTGGTGGATTTTCTTAATGGTTTGGAGATTTATCTCTCTAATAATATGTCATCCATCGAGATCAAATGTGATTCTTCAGTTACATGCAACTCTTTCTAGAGGATATGTGAACCTCCTCGGTATATCATTTAAATTACCTGAAGATGAAAGGAGTTTATTGGTCGAGCTACCATGAAGTATACATAGAGGAAGGGAACTTTTCTACGGATAGACTGGCCTCAATGGGGAATCTGAGAAGTCCTTATATGATTTATTGTAAACTGGGCTCTCTTCCCACTGAGTTTGTTAATTTTGTGATGTCTGATTCCTTAGGGCTTCCTTTCTTTTATCCACCCAAACTTGACTGATTTCCCCTCCCATTTATGATCAATAAATTATGCTACTTTGAATGAATGAATGAATATATATATATACATATAATAATAATAATATAAATCTATATTAATATATTAATAAATATAACTAAATACATATAGATAAATATTTATATCATTGAAGGGAGAACCAACCAATATGGATGCGTGGTAAACACTACTCATCATATGGCCTTTCATAGTGCGAAAATGGCCTTTAACAGAGCTAAACAAGGGGTATTTATCACAGTGAATATAGGGGGCCTTTATCAATGCGTTTTTAGTGATGATAATGGCATAGCCACGTACTGTAACACCCCGAGCATCCACGATACGCTTCTCTTTCAATAATGCAATAGCTTGCATTGTACACAAGTTCGAGATTCTAACACACCGCGACGAATCAAAATAGCCATTATGAATAGTAATACCCACTTTTTGAAATTATATATATTTTATATTTCAAAATGGATTTCATTTTTGGATTCGGAATGTCGAAATTAGCCTATGTTGAATTTTTTGTAATTTTCTGAGAACTTCCAAATTTTTATGAATAGTGAAAAATACTTAAAACAACTTTTTGAATCAAAATAAATTATATTGATAAATTATAATTTTGAGTGGTTTTAAAGTATAATTAGAATATATTTTTACAATTTTATCGAATGGTGGTCATTAGAATTAATTTAACATTGAAATTGGACATAAACAATTGTCAATCTTTTGATATATATTATTTCTTAAAAACACGCTATTTTTTGTGACAGCGGGAATTAATTATAAAATTAGTTAATGCAACTTATATGTTTGGAATTTTGTAAAATAGACATCATTTTTGGATTCAGAATATAAATTATAGCTTATGGTGAAATTTTGGCATTGTTCTGAAAAACTTCAATTTTTTATGAATAGTGAAACCACTAAGTGGTAGTTAAATAATTGATTTTTCGTTTAAATGAAATATTACCACTTCTGTGATATGATTTTCAAAAATCTGACATACATGGTTGTCATTAGGATGTATATTGTGGTTAAATGGAATTAAAATAATATTTTGGTGAATAGTAACTTTTAAGTTTAATTAATCGCTATTAAATGCAATTAGTGATATTTAAGGTAAAAGTGGTATTATAAAAATATGAAATGACCTTTACACTTGTCCTGACCCTATTGGATGTGTCATGGCCGACCAATAAAATCCATGGGTCAACTTGGGGTCCCCATGGAGCCACTTTGGTAGGAAAAGGACATAAATATCTTTTTAATTAATGTTAAAATAAAAAGGTCAAAAACAAGAGTTGTTTTACAAAAACAATTTTTAAATGGGGTTATAAAAGTCATATTTTTTACTATAAATATTCATTATAAATATAAGAAGATTTACTACATCATGATATTTTTCTTATAATTTTTAGACATTAAATAAAGTAAATTATTTATGACACCATGATGATGCAATGATTACCTCATTAATTAACGATTTTAATAAAATGGAAGGATAATGTAAAATATAAGTATTACACTTGTGTAATGCATATTGGATGAGAATATTTATAACCCTTATCACCTTATACTCGAAATATAAAAGTGCGGGACCTTTAGAATCCGAAAAAGCATTGTATAATAAAGTAACATTTCCTTACATTCCAAGAGTGCCCCTCCTCTCCTCTTATAAAAGGCCCCCACCTCTACCACCTTATTCAACCTGTAAATCCATTTGGCTTGGCCATCCTCTTCCCAAATACTCTCCCAAATTCCCTCTCTTACTCCTAGAAGCCTCAATTTGGGCAGACCTATTCCCAAATAATCCTTTGGCTCAAATAAAAAATAGTTACCCGATTTTAAGGTAATGTCTTCTCTTGTGTTCTTTTATTTTATTTTTCTTCTCCAACCCCCTAAACTCTTTTTATTCATTTCCTTTGTAACAAAAACAGTATCCTAAATATACTAGGATGTTTTTATAAGAATTATTCGAGCTACACTTATACACACCTACATCTAATGGTTAATGAACATATAGTTTCTGTGGATGGCGAATTTCTGCCTGACGAAACGATGATTGTTCAACACTCATATAACACCTTAAAAGATGTCCATTAAGATGTAACTATATTTATATATGATATATAATATGTTTATGGTTTACTTAAGGTTCTGTATTTTTCATTTATGGCATACCTTTATGATTTCCATTATGGGTAAACGCGATATTTTCATTTTAGGAAGTGCGGACTACCGCCCCCTCAAAGTGATTTGAATCGTTAATACCATATGTGGGATGTATAAAGGATAGAGTAAATGGTATTATACACTATTTTATACTGGAATTATATTATACATTTATTTAATTATGATTTCATTCCATTAAATACGAAATAGGAATGAAAGTAGCATTCATGCGTACGTACGGCTTACCGTATCCATGAACGGTGCATTTCATTTCTTACCTCTAAATGTTATGTAATATTATGAATTAATGTATATAATGGATATATATGAGATATATGATATCTATATCATGAATATAATTCTGGATATAATGGATATTTCACCACATGAACAAATTTTAATTATAAGAAGTCTATTTTTGACTCGTGTACCAATGATCGACAAAAGGGCCGTTATTAGCTTAAATAATTACATAATGTTCATGACATGGTAATAAGTGATATAAAAGGAATGATAACTTGAAAACGGTTCTTAAGAAATTATAAATTAACTCTAGTTTATTATTCAGGAAGTTAAAGAACGGTTGAGTAAAGACAAGATGCAAGGTAAGGGAAATTCTTAACCCAATTTCCATTCTTTGGGTTAATCACCTACTTTCAAATTACATCATGATATTATTATGTCAAATCATGTATTTGTACTTTCTTTATGTGTAATTATAGTGAATACACAAAATAGATCTATTTTATTTAAAAAATGATCGTTGTAAGGGACTTCGTCTCAATCTCCGTTCATTGAGGAATATTTGGTTTTATACACAACTTTCTTTTATACGGTGTATAAACCCCTTAGACTTTTACATTTATTCAAAAGGAATATTTTTATACAAAGTGTTTACTAAACTAAAAAAGGGAATGTTTTTGCCGTACGTATGTGGAGACAATAACTTCTCCACCGCCGTGACCATTATTTGAGTTTCGGCATCCTCTACAAGCCATACTATTTTTATAAGAAAAATAAATACCATGTTTTACTTTTCATTTATTTTGGTATTGAAAATAGTTTTGAAAGTGTTTTTATTATATCAATGTGTTGTATTGATATCTTGTGATTGAAATGTGGAAATTTTATGTTTCATTTATGCATGTTTTACGATTATGTTATGGTTTATGATATTTTAAACCTGTTCATATGAGGAATGCATTGGACTTAATAAGTGACGGGTGGAGCCCGCTATAGCTCCTCGATGCATCGGCATGTCTCATGAGACAAACGAGTGTCTTGTCACGAGGCCTTGACAAAATATTATTTGTGGTCTTGGCACGAGGCCTTGGCTACGTGGTTATGATAGTCTGGCATTATGCATTCCATCATTATGAAAGTGGTTATTGATATTTCATGTGATTATTCGACCAGTAGAATATCCATGTGAATAAGTAAACGACATTATCTCATTTTACTTTTTCCATATTATGTTGATGTTCAAGTTAAAAAGGATTTTGTTATAGTTATACATTTCCTTAAATGTTTATGTTTATTTATGAAAGCTTCCGCTATATTTTTATCCTTACTGAGCATCTGAGCTCACCCATTTCAATGTTTTAATATTTTACAGGATGTGAAGAAGTATTTCATGAATGACCTGCAAGGATATTCAGAAGAGGATATGAGTGTGGACTATGAAGACATTGTTATTAGTTTTTTTCTTTATGATGTAATGTAACATTTATGAATGTATCTAGTGTTTCCAAAGCTACTAAACTAATCGGTCTTTCGAGACTTGATCTTTTGTGATCATGCCAATGCTACGCAATAATGCACCTACTCTGGGTAACTGGGGTCGGGGCGTTATAGTTGGTATCAGAGGCAGTTTAGTACTATCCTTGGAAGATAGATTTATATAAACTCCGATTAGATCACATAGCCCAAAGATGGACTTTGAGGATTTGTATAGAAGAGCTTCCTAGAATTTTGGTATTATAGAGATTTTGTGAGTTTTTGGAGCAATACATCCCTGTTTGGATACGAGCAGGTAGAGGTGGCTCTGGCACATATGTACCTAGGGGTAAAACCTGAAAACACCGCTTTGAGCTAGACTCAAATGGGAACTGGTTCATGACAACGGGCCTTGCTGCACTCTGGGTTACGACACTCCCGGGGGATATCTTAGGATAATTCTCATTTTCTTTAAAAACCATTATGAAGGGTTTACGAGTATATACTTCCTCAAAGAAAACATTTCTTTTTAAGATTATGGATTATATCCATAAATAGTTCAATTTATGTTATGTGTTTTGCAAGTTTGTTATTATGTATTTCGATTCATAAACTAACTTAGTTTATTCCATTGTATTGAAATGGTGCCCAGTAGAAGGAATGTGAACTCCATCAATACGTATGATCCAATGAGTAAGATGGATCATATCATTCACAGTATCAAGACAACATTTAAAAGGGAAATAGTCTCCCATGTGTTCTCAACATATGAAGAAATAGTGTCATGTGTTAATAAGATAGGTAGAGAATTATATAAGTCTTATGGATTTGAAGGGATGAAAGAGAAGAAAATGATGGAAGAGAGAATGATGGATAAAGGGACGAGGGAAAAGAAGAATTTTCCAATATGTGATAACTGTGCAAAGAAACACCTTGGAACTTTCCTAAAGGGAATGGGAGTTTGTTATAAGTGTGGAGAAAAAGGACACCAAGTGTGTGACTACAAGGGTAAGATAAAGGATTCAAATGTACAATGCTTCATCTACAAGGAGTGGGGACACTACGCAAACCAATGTCCAAATCATCAGAGTATGCCCCAAATGATGTTATTGCATAATAATAATGTTATGATACTACCACAGATGAGGAGGAATGATTAGAGTTATTATGTTGTTAAAAAATAATTTTGTCATTTGAGTGTTGTATCAATGATATACTGGTTATGATGATTATGGAGTATATAAGGATTGTACTGCAGTACTATTTATTCAAGGTCTTGAGATGGTGTGGAACCAAGAAAAGTGACTCCACAGAAGGTTAAATTTTTGGAAAATATATAGATGAGTGAAAGATAAACCATAATATGGTTTTGATACCGAGATAGTGATTTTGGAATAATACATGATTGATTTGGATAAATTATATTGGGTATTCTTAACTTCCTTGAAATTGATTAATAATTTGTATACATTTTTGGATAGAAGTAGTATATCTAGTATTCTAGAAGGAATAAGGGATCATGAATGTAATCAATAAGGATTTATGGTAATTTAGTATGTTACAATGTTTTAAAAGAATAAATGTTGAAGTTTTTCGCATGTTGTTACGTGGACAAAAGGATATTATTATGTTTACATTCCTTATAAAATTTGGACTGTGAGTTGGAAAGAAGTATTTTGGATAACTATAAAGGTTGGAATGGATTAAGTTGAACTTTGTATAGTATTGTTTAAGGTTAAAATATTTCTGAATATTATTTTTGGAATATTATAATAGTTTTAGAAAAAGGACAACCTTCAGGTTGGGTGATAACCCCTCGCTTTAGACAAAGCCTCAAGAATCGAACACACAACCATATTGTGACAGGATTTTATGACCTACCACTAGCCTACAAGAAGTCCATGGTTATTAAAAAATACATTTCGTAATCTAAATGGTATGTGTTATCATTTTGAACCTTGTACGGTTAGGATAAATATATTATTTTTGAGTTATATTATCTTTTTGAGTGAAAGATGAGTTTGTGGTAGAAATTAGTCGATGGTTGAAACTCTACTTGTCAAGAATAAATAAATATATATACCTATATCTTATTCTATGAATAAATTAATTCATAAACTTTATTAAAGGGATATTAAAACAAAAAAATGTGTTATCCTAATACCTTATGTCTTGTTAAACTAATGATATTTTAAATCAACATAGATTGAAGGATTTAAGGGCCTCAATTTGACACTTGTTTGTGATTGATGACCTCAATCACTCCCTATAAATATTTATGTTTTTCCGCCAATTATATGTCTATAATTGCCACCAATATTCTCCTAATCGAGATCATAATTGGGTGGTGACTTTTTCATTTCCCTTTCCCTCTTATTAAGGCTAAATTTTATTAACCTTATTTCCGATGTGGGTTTTCCACAAAGGTAATTTCTCTTTTCATCCTTTTATTTTCAAAAAAAAATTTCAAATTGCGAGGACACAATTTATTGAAGTAGGGGAGAATCTAACACCCCGAGCTTCCACGATACGCTTCTCTTTCAATAATGCAATAGCTTGCATTGTACGCAAGTTCGAGATTCTAACACACCGCGACTAATCAGAATAGCCATTATGAATAGTAATACCCACTTTTTGAAATTATATATATTTTATATTTCAAAATGGACTTCATTTTTGGATTCGGAATGTTGAAATTAGCCTATGTTGAATTTTTTGTAATTTTCTGAGAACTTCCAAATTTTTATGAATAGTGGAAAATACTTAAAACAACTTTTTTAATCAAAATAAATTATAGTGATAAATTATAATGATGAGTGGTTTTAAAGTATAATTAGAATATATTTTTACTATTTTATCCAATGGTGGTTATTAGAATTAATTTAACATTGAAATTGGACATAAACAATTGTCAATCATTTGATATATATTGTTTCTTAAAAACAAGCTATTTGTTGTGACAGTGGAAATTAATTATAAAATTAATTAATGAAAATTATATGTTTTTAATTTTGTAAAATAGAAATCATTTTTGGATTCGGAATATCAATTATAGCTTAGGGTGAAATTTTGGCATTGTTTTGAAAAACTTAAATTTTTGATGAATAGTGAAACCACTAAGTGGTAGTTAAATAACTGATTTTTCGTTTAAATGAAGTATTACCACTTCTATGATTTGATTTTCAAAAATCCGACATACATGGTTGTAATTAGTATGTATAATGTGGTTCAATGGGATTAAAATATTTTTTTTGGTGAATAGTAAGTTTTTAGTTTAATTAATCGCTATTAAAGGTAATTAGTGAAATTTAAGGTAAAACTGGTATTATAAAAATATGAAATGACCTTTACACTTGTACTACGGCTATTGGATCTGTCATGGACGACCAAGACAATCCATGGGTCAACTTGGGGACCCCATGGAGCAACTTTGGTATGAAAAGGACATAAATAACTTTTTATTTAATGTTAAAATAAAAAGGTCACAAACAAGAGTTTTTTTACTAAATAAAATTTAAATGGGGTTATACAAGTCATATTTTTTACTATAAATAGCCATTAGAAATATAAAAAGATTTACTACATCATGATATTTGTTTTATAATTTTTAGACATTATATAAAGTAAATTATTTATGACACCATGATGATGCAGTGATTACCTCATTAATTAACGATTTTAATAAAATGGAGGGATAATGTAAAATATAAGTATTACACTTGTCCAAAGCAAATTGGATGAGAATATTTAGAAACCATATCACCTTTTCCTCGAAATATATAAGTGTGGGACCTTTAGAATCCGAAAAAGCATTGTATAATAAAGTAACATTTCATTACTTTTCAAGAGTGCCCCTCCTCTCCTCTTATAAAAGGCCCCCACCTCTACCACCTTATTCACACTGTCAATCCATTTGGCTCGGCCAACCTCTGCCCAAATACTCTCCCAAATTCTCTATATTACTCCTAGAAGCCTCACTTTGGGAAGAACTCTTCCCAAGGAATCCTTTGGCTCAAATAAAAAAGAGTTACCCGATTTTAAGGTAATGTCTTCTCTTGTGTTATTTTATTTTATTTTTCTTCTCCAACCCCCTAAACACTTTTTATTCATTTCTTTTGTAACAACACCAGTATCCTCGATATACTAGGATGTTTTTATAAGAATTATTCGAGCTAAATTTACACACACCTACATCTAATGGTTAAAGAACATACTGTTTCTGTGGATGACGAATTTCTACCTCACGACACGATGATTGATCAACACTCTTATAACACCTTAAAATGTGGCCATTAAGATGTAACTATATTTATATATGATATATAATATGTTTATGTTTTACTTAAGCTTATGTATTTTTCATTTATGGTATACCTTTATGATTTCCATTATGGGTAAACACAATATTTTCATTTTAGGAAGTGCGGACTACCACCCCCTCAAAGTGATTTCAATCGTTAATACCATATGTGGGATGTATAAAGGATGGATTAAGTGTTATTATACACTATTTTATACTGGATTTATATTATACCATTATTTCATTATTTATTTCATTCCATTAAATATGAAATAGAAATGAAAGTAGCGTTCATGCGTACGTACGGCTTACCGTCTCCATGAACGTTGCATTTCATTTCTTACCTCTAAATGTTATGTAATATTATGAATGAATGTATATAATGGATATATATGAGATAAATGATATCTATATCATGAATTTAATTCTGGATATATTGTATATTTCACCACATGAACAACTTTTAATTAAAAGAAGGCTATTTTTGACTCAAGAACCAAAGATCGACAAAACGGCCGTTATTAACTTAAATAATTACATAATGTTCATGACATGGTAATAAGTGATATAAAAGGAATAAAAAACATGAAAAATGTTCTTACAAAATTAAAAATTAACTCTAGTTTATTATTCAGGAGGTTAAAGAATGGTCGAGTAAAGACAGGATGCAAGGTAAGGGAACTTCATAACCCAATTTCCATTCTTTAGGTTAATCTCCTACATTCAAATTACGTCATGATATTATTATGTCCTATCTTGTATTTTTTATTTATTTATGTGTAATTATAGTGAATACACTTAATAGATATATTTTATTTAAAAAATGATCTTTGTAAGGGACTTCGTCTCAATCTCCTTTCATTGAGGCATATTTGGTTTTATACACAACTTTTTTTATACGGTGTATAAACCACTTTGACTTTTACGTTTATTCAAAAGGAATATTTTTATATGAAGCATTTACTAAACGACAAAATGGAATGTTTTTGTCGTACGTATGCGGAGACAACGACTTCTCTGCCGCCGTGACCATTATTTGAGTTTCAGCATCCTATACAAGCCATACCTTTTTTTAAAAGAAAAATAAATACCATGTTTTACTTTTCTTTTATTTTGGTATTGAAAATGGTTTTGGAAGTGTTTTTATTATATCAATGTGTTGTGTTGATATCTTCTGATTTAAATGTGGAATTTTTATGTTTCCTTTATGCATGTTTTACGATTATATTATGGTTTATGATATGTTTAAACCTGTTCATATGAGGAATTCATTTGACTTAATAAGTGACGGGTGGAGCCCGCTATAGCTCCTCGATGCATCGGTAGGTCTCATGAGACAAACTAGTGTCCGGGAACGAGGCCTTGACGAAATCTTATTTGTGTTCTTGGAACGAGGCCTTGGCTACGTGGTTGTGATAGTCTGGCATTATGCATTCCATCATTATGAAAGTGGTTATTGATATTTCATGTGATTATTCGACCAGTAGAATATCCATGTGAATAAGTAGACAGCATTATCTCATTTTACTTTTGCCATATTATGTTGATGTTCAAGTTTAAAAGGCTTTTGTTTTAGTTATTCATTTCCTTAAATGTTTATGTTTATTTATGAAAGCTTCTGCTATATTGTTATCCTTACTAAGCATCTGAGCTCACCCCTTTCAATGTTTTAATATTTTCTAGGTAATGAAGAAGTATTTTATGAATGACCTGCAGGGATATTCAGAAGAGGATATTAGTGTATACTATGAAGAATTTGTTATTATTTTTTCGCTTTATGATGTAATGTATCATTTATGAATGTATCTAGTGTTTCCAAGGATACTAAACTAATCGGTCTTTCGAGACATGATCTTTTGTGATCATGCCAATGCTACGCAATAATGCACCGACTCTGGGTAACTGGGGTCGGGGCGTTATACCTACAGTGTGATATTTAAATAACAACATGCCCTAAAGAAAACCTAAAATTTAAATAGCACACCCAGAAGAAAAACTTCTATATTAATTTCATTGAAATCAGCAATACAAAAATGTCCACCCATGGTATATAGAAAAAAACACAGATATTTACATTTTAGACAATTTTTTTATATAATTACATTTACAATTTTCAAACAAACATTCTAAAACATTAATATTTCATATTTTGAAGCCCATGATCCCAAAAAAAAAAGACTACCCGTGGTATCAATTTTCAAACAAATCATATCAACCCAAAAAAAGTTTCCACTTATATAAGAAAACAAATATTATGTTAGTAATACTATAAATAAGTTAATTATACTTTTATATGAAATAAAAACAATAATAAAATGTTAATATTTAATAAAAATTAATCATTTGGAGTTATACGGGTCATATTGTGTGTCCTATTAAGGTGGTTTTGATTCCTACATGTTACAAATGAGTTATGGATCATTGTCCTAAAATATAAAAACAATTCGAATGTGCTTTCTTGAATTTTAGTATGTAACTTTTAATTTTATTAAAATTAATGTCAATTTTAAATAATGATACATTTAGAGTTAACTGGAAACACCATCCATCGTATTGAGGTACAAATAATTCCTACTTTTCAAAAATTACTAATGATTTTTTTTCCTAAAGTATCAGGACAATCCGGATATGTTTTCCCAGTTTTCAGTATGTCCATTGTGTTTTTACTAAAATATCATTTCAAATTAGAAACACATATTTTGAGTCACACCAATTGTATCATGCAACTTCTTGATGGGAGACTGCTTCATACATGTCACAAATGACTTATGAATCACTGTATTGAATTATCAAGACAACCAGAGCTCGTTTTCATGGTTTTCAGTGAGTGACACATTTTGAACTAAAATATTAATTTTAAACTAATAACACAAACTTTTAGTCATACTAGTCACATAATGCATCTGATTGAGGTATGGTTGACTCCTACACATAAAAAATGACTCATAGATAATTTTCCTAAAGTATAAAGAAAACTTGAATTCATTTCCACAGTTTTTAGTATTTAAATTATTGTTTTTACTTAAATTAATGTCATTTTTAAATAAAAACAGACACCTTGAGTTATACCGGCCACACCATGTATCATATTCTGGTTTGGCTGATCCTCACACATAAAAAATTACAAATAAATCATTTTCCAAAAATATAAAAACAATATGAATTCGTTTTCTTGGTTTTTAATATATCACTAGTTTGTTTTACTTAAATTATTGTGAAATTTAAATAAAAAGAGGCACATTGAATGATATCGGCAACACCGTGTGTCATATTGAGGTGCATATGATTGTTACATGTTATAAATAATTAATATATTGTTTTCCTTAAATATGAAAACAATCCAAATTTTTTTGCTTGTTAAAAATATTTCACGTGTTGTTTTTACTTAAATTTATGCCAATTTTGAATAAAAAGAGACACTTTGAGTTATACCATCCACACCATGCATCGTATTGAGGTAAGGCTAAGACCTACATGTCATTAACGACTCATGGATCATTTTACTAATGTATCAAAAAAATATTAATGTGTTTTATCAGTTATCAATATTTCACTTTCCTTTTAAAATATATTAATACCATTTTAAGATAAAAAGACACAATTTGAGTCATACCAGTCATCCCATGCATTATATTGAGGAGCAGTGGAATCATACACATGAAAAATGACTCATGGATTGTTTTCCAAAAATATCAAAATAATACAATTCTGTTTTCTCAATTCTAAGTATGTCACATGTTGTTTTTACTTAAATCAATGTCAATTTAAAATAAAAAGAGATAGTTTGAGTTATACTAGCCAAACCATGTGTCTTATTGAGGTAAATTTGATTCAGGCATTGCATTGTATGATTCATATATAAATGAAGATTTCACATTCAGAGCTATGTTGTAAGATATGATATATGAAATTCTTTCTTATGGAAAATTTTCAAGATATTGCATTAAAGAAACTAAATCGTGACTTGTTTTCAAAAAAGGTACAAATCCATTTAGGTTGAAACATTAATCGATGACTATGTTTCTAAGAAATTGTATATTTCTACCATGATGGGATATTCCCTATATTGGAAAACATGATTCGATGGATGTTCATAAGAACTTAAAACACCATTTACAAAAATATGTGATCAACTGTTTAAGAATGTAAAATATGTGGACAATGTTTTTGGTAAAAAAATTGAATTTTTTTAATAAAATCAGTTAGAAATGGTGTTTGGTTTTTTTAATTATAATAATGGAATTTTTTATATGGTAGATGTTTTCTTGATGTTATGCATGCTGAAAAAAAAATATGGGATAGTTTCATCAGTACACTGCTAAATTCACCTGAAAAAATAATGGTGGAATTAATGATAGGTTGGACATGGTTCACATGAGAATATGAGAAGATTTGGTGCTACTGAAGGGTTAAAAATGAACTTTTCTTCCACTAGCTTCATACACTCTTTCTAGGTAGGAGAGATATCAATTTTTCATCTTCTAGAATGAAATAATAATTCTAGAGGGGTATTAATTGTATAACAATAATATAGTGTAAATAAATGATTTAATGTTAAAGGTTCTAAAATAACATGGTTGTCATGTTTTACTTGGAGATCTAATTTCTATATCTTTACGTTTCATTTTTTTTCCAAGAATGTCCTTTATAAATTAACCAAGCATTATTTCTTCTTCAATGCTATACGCAGTATAGTTATAGATCTGGTGAAATTGAAATCCATGGAAAGAAAAATTATTATCATATTATGTGATTTAGAAATTTTCTTCCTACTAGAATTCATTGATATAATGGTTCATTTTACGGTTCACTTAGTGGGAGGGATTAGACTATGCGGTCCTATACAATATAGATGGATATACCCCATTGAATGGTATATAAATATTTTCAACGGGTATATAAAATATCATGGTTGAACAGAGGGTTGTATTGAGGATCAATATATTGTTGAGGAAGACATAGAATTATGTAAAAAATGCATGTGAGGGGTGGAAATCATTGTTCTACCAAAATCTCATCACACTAGGTGGCTAGTGGGTGAGGAATTTTTGGAAGAGATGTAGTCACAATCAATATTGAAGATCATGAGTAGGCACACCATTACATTTGGAATAATGTTTTAGAGGTTTCCCCATATGTTGAAATCCACAAAGAAATTCTAAGTTATTTGAATCCATCAAGGGATAAAATATCGATATCAAATACACATAATCAATAGTGTATAGAATGGTTTTGGTACTATATTATTAACGATTCAGATGAAAATCCTAATTCAATATTAGAACAAAATTGATTGTTATCCAGAGGACTAAGTGTGTATGTATTATCTTACAATGGTTATGTAATTAAGGGTTATACATTCTATACAAATAGACATGATGAAGATAATATTGTGAATAATAGTGGAGTTACACTTGTGGATGAAGCAATGCATATTATTGGTACCAAGGACAGATATCCAATTGAAGTGAATATTTCATACATTGGAATCATAAATAAAATATTGGATTCTGATTATACAACATTACATGTTCCAAATTTTCAATTCTATTTGGTTGATAACATGAATGATGTTAAAATAGATTAATTTGGATTAGTGAATATTTATTTTATTAAGGGATGGTGAAAAGATGAACCATTTATAATGGCATCATAGGAAGTAAAAGTATTTTATATTATAGATACCACAAAATTAAAGTGGTCAATTGTTATGTTATCGACCAAAGCCATTGAAGGGTCAGATGAAAATTCAACTATGGGTGACACTTTTTTAGGACATCGCAATAATTTTATAGAGGTCTTAATGTAGATGGTGTTTTTTGTCAGAGGAGACCAAAATGAAGGGACTTAAATCGTCAATAGAGCGTTATAATACCTCCATCCATTAAAAAAAGAGTTCAATAATTAGGTTATTTTTCTTAAATATACATTTTGTTACCTCATGTTATTATATGTTCGTTTTTGTATTGATGTAATCAAAATTAAATTATAAACCACTTATGATGATAATGAATTAACCTCATGCTGGTGCTCCAAATCATGAATAATATTAGGTATTTCAACATATTTTTTCTTGCATTGTGGAGGAACAATGACCTTATTCATGTGTTGGTAATTCCAATACTAAGGAATAATTGGTTTTTCAATCTGTTGTTGCCCCCGATGTTGAGGTTCAACAACCTTCTTCACATGCTGATGCTACTGCTCAAGAGAAACAACATATTGACAATGTTGAATCCAAGGAAATGTTAGGTGATGAAGGACTAACGATGCAAATAAAAAAGGTGCTACATAGTTTTATGGTGTTAGAAAAAATCATAAAGGAAAAAACCAAAGCCATCAAATATGAGGTTGGGTGGAATGAACGGGTCCAGCATGTTAACCCCAATACGGTCATTTTTAGTAGTTACATTGGAATCATCACTTGGTTATGAAATCCAGCTAGTCTAGTTTTGTGTCACCATGTTGTTCCAGTGCTTAATACACTACCACAAAACTGGGAAAGGCCAGCGCCACACTTTATCAATGCTAACGAAAAATCGCTGGTAAAGGGGTTACCTTTATCAGTGCTAAAAATGCACTGATAAAGGGTACTTTTATCCGCACAAAAAAAGATCTGATAAAAGTACCCCTTTATCAGTGCTTTTTTAGCACTCATAAATGTCCCCCCTTTAACATCGCATTTTTAGCTTTGTAAAAGGGTACCCCTTTATCCGTTCTTTTTTTAGTAGCACTGATAAAGGAGGGTCTTTATCCGCACTTTTTTTTAAATTCGCTCATAAAGGGTCTACTTAAAAAAACAAATTATAAAAGATTATATTAATATTTAAATATATATATAGTTATATAAATATAAATATAATATATATTTTTTAAATAAAATTTTAAATATATTTTATATAATTATAAATATACAATTAAACATAATATATAAGATATATATTGAAAATGGCTTATAATAAATTAAAAAAAATTAATTAATAATTTACTTATTATTATGGAGTAATATTTATTTAATATCAATTTGAAGACTAAAAAAATAAAAAAAATAAAAAAAGATCCAAAATATGTTGAAAACGCAACTCGAACTTCAAAGAGGCATAACATTTGATTCAGCTGCCCGTTTGAGCTCTACCGAATATAAAATCGATGCCTACGATGAGCTCTACGTCCATTTAAATTCGAGGGACCCATGCCAATGTTTCTTTGAGGCCAAAAAGTCCCATAAGTCCTCCAAAACAGAGTTTTTAGTCAGGGTACCCTGATTTTTTAACATTTTGTGGATTTTCAGCCTCATTTAAGGGAGTATAATTGGCCTTTTTTTCATGGTGACTAAATTTATTCCAAGTTATTACATTCATATTGATATTATGTCGTTGAAATTTTAATCTTTTTTATAATTCACTACTATTTATAATCAAATATATAACAATATATAAATATTTTTTAAATATTCACACATTAAAAATTTATTATAAATATAAATAATAAAATATATTTACATATAAAATATATTTGCTTTATTTAAATAATAACTAATATCCATTTTATTTAAAATACAAATATATGAATATTTATAAACCTATATATTAATCTAACTATATATATATATTAATATAACTACATAAATATTTTAATATAACTATAACTATATATTTAAATATCACTATAAATATATATTTTAATATAACTATATATTTATATTAATATAACTATATATTTATATTAATATAACAATATATTTATATTAATATAACTATATATTAATATTTATATAACTATGTATATATATATTAATATAAATAAATATTACTATAGAAATAAATATTACTAAATAAATAAATAAATAAATAAATATATCACTAATAGAAGAAAAAATCTATATTGGGGAGTGGTAAAGGCTTCGGCATGCAGGGGGAGGTCCCTAGATCAAATCCGGGTGGAGGTAGGGACGCACACGCATGGGTGAATCTGGGGCTAGCACTGTTAAAGGGAGGAGGGGTGCGTGCACATGCTGGAGGGGGGCAGAAAAGCACGTAAAAGGGGGGCTCAAACGATACAAAATCCCCCCCCCCGATTGGCAGTTTTTTTTAAATTTTTAATTTTTTTATATTTTTTATATTTTGTTAACTTTTATCAGGGCTTTTAAAAATGCACTAAAAAATTGGTCTTTTATCAGCGCTAAAAAGAAAGCAATGATAAAGGAACTTTTTATCAGCACTTTGTTTTTGTGCTGATAAAATAACCATTTTATCAGTTCTTTTTTTAGTGCTAAGAAAAGGGGTCTTTATTAGTTCTTTTTGGAGTGCTAATAAAGGGGACCCACTATCTTCGTCGGCTTTAACAACGCTTTTCTAGCACTGTTAAATGCCATTTATAGTGCTGATAAAAACTAAATTTGTAGTAGTGATACACTAATGTGGCAAAATATTACAGTAACCATATAATATCATTTCTTTATTTTACTAAAAAATAATATAATGAAGCAATGAATTATTCTTCACTATCCCTTGAAGATTTCATTTATACTATATGAATCCCATAATAAATATGTATTGATTATTTATTGATTGATTCAAAGAGGATTTCGAAAAATTCTATTCATTCATCATCTAAAAGAAGCCGAAGGGAAAATAACCCCACACACACGGCTTATGTATGCACACCAGATAACCGAACAAGCCTGATATTTTTTTCTAGAATTCATACTGATTTGTCTTTTCAAGTACATTATGGATAGTAATATGTTGTTTGAAAATACAAATATTCATCACTTTGATTGACAATTTTTTATTTATGAATCAGAAACTGAGTGTTGAAAATAATAGAGGGGCAGCAAAAACAAAATACCCCTATCGTTAAGCAAGGATGGGGTGCAATTCACTTCAAAAAAAGTTACGTATTTTAAATCTACCGTAACACTTTTATATGACATGAAACGACAAAATAATTATGTTCCTCTATTTATATGCATATTTTTGAATCCAAATCTAAATCCACTTGCATATACACCATGTGTTGCGTAAAGAGGAATGTGTAAATAAAGATGGGAAACTAATAGACGAAAATACAAAAAAGGGTAGGAAACATGTGTAATTATGAAATAATAAAAAAATTTCATTAATTAAATAAAATTTAATTAAAAATGATTACTTATTTTCCTATATTTTCTATCCATCATTGTTACATAAATCATCAACACCTGTATCAGATGAACACCTACTATTAGTGGCCTTGAAGTGGACATAACATTATGGTCACATCAGGGGTTCGGGTTTTGGGGTGACAACCGAAAAGATGATTTTTTAAAAAAATCAACAGGAGGAAAAAGATAAAGAAATGAAATATATAAATGAAATACTATATACACATTAATAAAAATTTCAATATTAAAGATAGTTACTAGAATCTTTTGTAGGGATAAGAAAAGAGAAAAAATAACTAAATAACAACCATTTCCTTAATATCCCTCCCCACACCCACTAGCTTTGAGGTGAGCCATTCCACTCAAAAAAATATCTTGGACAAGGTAATCAATTTTCTATAACATTTTCTATAAAATTTGTATCTGATAGACACTAATACCTTTCTGGTACTGACATTATACAGGATGATAATGACTGTGATTTAGATCTATCAACACCCACCCATCGCCTTGTAGTGCGGGATACAATTTTCAATATCCAAAATGATGTGCTAAAAAATAGATCAATTACAATAGGTCTTTTGAGAGTGTCTATTGGAATAGCCCATGATCTGAGGGTTGGTCGACCTATTCCAATTGATGAGGATGATATTCATAAGGTTGACCAACTATTATAACATTCATCGCATGACCATTAAATCTTGTAAAAAAATATTTCAACAAGGAGGTATTCATTTCTTATTTATTTTTGATGATAAACCTTTAATAATTAATGAAAAAAGCTCTAAACCAACGAATTATATTAAAAATAGACAATGGGATGGGGGTGAAATGAATGGTTGACTAAATCATCTAAAGGATCAACCAACTGATTGAAAAGATCTTCCAAAATCACATTTACCCTGCCCATTGAATATCCACATTTATTAACATTAATGGTTTATTCGGATGCAATGTTAAAAAGAGGTAGTAGTCAATAAATTGATTTTCATGAAAAAATGTGTGGATAGGATGTTATTGACTACATTTCTTCTAATAATGTAGATGAAATTTTCAACTATGAATGGATAAGTGTCTTACTTGTAAATGTATACATGAGGTACATTTTCGTGATTTAATTTTCCAAAATATGATATACCATGTTAATTATGACTAAATACATTTCATATTTTTTGAAGTCATATATGTCAATACCAATTCAATGGATTTTCCCATAAAAAAATTGGACTATTTATTTCTCACGTCACCTCTACAGACAAAACAAAAATAGAATCAAAAAAATGGATGAAAGAGTGGCAAACATTGGAAAATCGTTTGAATGAAAACTTGGGGGTGAAATAATTTTCGTAATTCAAAATATTTCAGGATAAAACGCAGCAATTTAATCATATTTAATATATTTTTCATTTCCTTCATTACTTATTCCTTTTTTGTTTTTAAGAAACCCTGTATTCTCATTATGATCAATTTGGATACTCAAAATATTTATTTCTTAGATTCACTACATAGATTACCAAAAAAACGAGCACAGATGATAACGTTTTTTAATTTTTAATACACTACATCCAACATTTTAGAAATAAGAATCATGTTATATAATATATTATGTTCTAATTAGAATTTTTTTATTATAGGGTGGTGTGTAAATATCATCTAAATCATGGCATGAGGAAAAGCATTGCACACAAGGACCCAAACAAGTTCTACAACTGGATAAGTATCAAGGTATATATAATAAGATTTAACTATCCATACAAATATAAAAAAATTACTTATTTTCCTTAATGTTTCTACAGTGTCTAAAATAATCAAATAGAAATTATTATGGTTATTATGTTTGTAAATTTATGAGAGAGATCATATTCTATCAAAAAACACACATCCCCTAAGAAGTATTTTCAATGTTAATTACTACTTTATTTAAAATATTTATTAATCCTTGGTGTATTTATAATTTTCTAGTACTATTATGAATTTCAGAAAAATATTATTTATAAAACGAAATAATTTTTCTTAGAAACAAATTGGCATCATTCTTGATCATAGAATGCACACCAATGGTATGAAGATGTGACTTCTATAGAAGTAATGGATTGTTTCATATTTATGTTTAATTTATTTATTTTTAGTATTAATCACATAATGTTTTTATTATACTGGAGAATTCCATGGTATTTAGGATTGTTTTAATAATTTGGGACATGTAGGAATCAACAACACCTCAATCAGACATACGACATGATCAGTATGACTCCAAGTTGTCTTTTTATTGAAAATTCATCATAATTTTAGTACAATATACAACTCAAAACTCCAAACCAAAAAAGTAATTAAAATTGGGTTAATAATTTAGTATAATGATCTATAAGTCATTTATGATATGTATGAATCAGCTACATTTCAATCCAAAAAACAGTGTGACCAGTATGACTCAAAGTGTCCGTTTTCAGTTTAAAATCAACATTTTACATCAAAATACATCACTCTCTAAAAACCAAGAAAACCCACTAAGATTGTCTTAATAATTTAATAAATAAATTCATAAATCATTTTTTATGTGTAGGAATGGTTCTCATGTCGAACTGATACTCAATGTGACTGGAATTAGTCAAAATGTGTTTTTTTAGTTTATAATGATTGTATTTCTAAAAAAGACAAGTTACATACTAAAAAACAAGAAAAAAAATACTACGATTGTTTTGATACTTTTATAAAACTATCCATAAGTAATTTTGGATGTGTATAAATTAGTCTTACCTCAAATCTGATGCACGGTGTGACCTGTATGACTCTAAGTCCTTCTTTTTATTTAAAAGTGACCTTATTTTTAGTAAAAAGGAACAAGTGACATACTAAAAAAAATGATAAAACACATTCGGATTGTTTTGATATATTTGGGTAAAAATACATGAGTTATTTGGGATGACAAGGATTATTTTTCACCTCAATATGAGGCATAGTGTGACCTGTATGACTACAAGTGCGTATTTTGTATTTAAAATATACATTAATTTTAGGAAAATGGACAATTGACCTACTCAAAAATGAGAAAACGAATTGGGATT
Organism: Viscum album; assembly: GCA_963277665.1. Classification (NCBI taxonomy): domain Eukaryota; kingdom Viridiplantae; phylum Streptophyta; class Magnoliopsida; order Santalales; family Viscaceae; genus Viscum; species Viscum album. The sequence goes on from CAUJRU010000615.1 coordinate 272,525, forward strand.
ATTTTTATATTGTAGGATAATTATTCATGAGTTAGTTGGGATGTGTATGAATCAACTACCCCATAATTTGATCCTCAAATACTCCCAAACGTAGCTATAAAATGAGTTGTAAGATTGTCCTCTCCTAAAAAGGAAGAAAAAAAAGAATAGAATAACATCACCAATGATATGATGATATTGATAATAGACCCAAAGTATTGGTGGCTACCATTATCCTCCTCTAGCACGCCGATAATAACATGATAATTAGATTCGACCATAATATCCTTCCAGCTGAGAGATGAAATGAATTGTATACCTTTCTAGATAGTCATTCCCACTGCTATGGGAGGAGACCAACAAGAAATTTCAAAGGAATGACGATCCACAATGATAGATACTACATGGTCCTAGAGAACTGCCATAAGGTCAACAGAGCCATCACCAGGAATCACCGCATCAGTATTAAGTTTGAAAATACCCTGAGGGGGATGAAGCCATCTGAAAGGTGGGGGATGAACAATTATTTGATAACTAATGTTGAAACCCACATTTTAACATTGCTTACTGCGTAACGGACTTTAAGACTCTCACTGACATGGTTTTAACATCGGTTATCCACTAACAGATGTCAAAACTATATTATTGTGAGTTTTTTCATTTGTAATATATAAATAAACAATCGTGATGAATTCATAACATATTTGTATATCAATTATACTCACGCATCAAAATATTTTTTGAACAAATTCATTGGAAGCATATATTTATTTGAATATAAATTTTTTTCATTATAATTATAATTATAAATATATATATTTAAAATGTATTTATATATATTTATAAAAATATTAAAAAAAATAAAAATATTTCTTATTTAAAAATTAATTATAATCTTATAATTATTTAAATATATATATATTTATTTATAACTTATAAATACTTTCTTAAAACACTATATATATATTTTTTTATTATTAAAAAATAAATATTATTCATCAACATGTGTTTTTTATTTAATTTATACAAATAAAAAAATATTTTTTAATCTAAATATAATAATTTTTTATAAATTAATAATATTTTTTATTAAAAACAATTTATCAGCATTAATAGTAGAATTGTGTTTTGATTATATGGTATCACCAAAACACTTTCATTTTCAAGATAATTGTTAAAGACGACATGGTCTAGCCTTTAACGATTAAAAAATGGGGCTCGGAGTGGCTAGATATTGAGGAGGCTCGTCCACCTCCACATGTTCATTACCTTCCTGTCAGATGGCTCTCTCCCCCACTTTGGGTGTTCTCAAACTTAATACTGATGTAGCGACTACTAGGGATGGTTTTTTGGCCATTAGACAATCCTTTGGGATCACGATGACTCTTTTATTGCAGCTCATCATTCCTCAGAAATTGCAGGTTAGTCAACTCATGTGGCAGAGGCCATGGTAATTTGGAAGTTTATGCAGCCCATCTTGTCTCTTGTCTGGAAGGTTTTTATGGTCGAATCTGATTGTAATGTTTTTATTAACACACATAAGGGGGATAAAGGTGGCCTCCATGCCTATGGTTCCATTATCGACATCATTAGATATTTGGTTCCTTTGTTCTCTTCTTGTTGTTTTCCATTTTCTTAAAGAGTGGGCTGTCGAGCAGGTCATTTTTTGGCAACTTTTTGGAATCATTGGGGGTCTAATTGATGGATTTCATAATTTCCTCAAGAATTATGTACTTTTCCTTTGGTTTATATCAAGGGTATTAGGATTGTTTTGTTTTTGAAAAAAATGGCCCCCTTTATCAGTGATAATGAATGTGTTGATATAGGGTACACCTTTATCATCCTTTCATTAGCAATTATAAAGGGAATAATTATCAGCACTTTTAGCTAGCGATGATAAATCCCCCCCCCCTTATCAGTTCTTTTTTCTTATCGATGATAAAACCGGACACATCCCTTTCTTCGATCCATGGTAGTGGATGGGAGGATCCGCCACATGTTAGATGTCGACATCAACATTAGCGGCGGTTTAATCTTCCACCAAATCAAAAAATAACCACCGGTAAACGATGATTTTCAAGTAGTGGATACATAACTCATTTATGATGTGTAGGAATTGAATACATGTCAATTGGACATATGATGTGATTGATATGTCTCAATGTTTGTGTTTTCAATATAAAATGGACATTTTAGTTTAATGATATAATTATTAACAACTATTTATATAATTAAGAAAATTAATAACTGATAATATATTTAATATATTAAGTAATAGTTATTAAAATTTAAAAATATAGTTAATTAAAATTGTAATTTTGAATTTATAATAAAATTATTAATAAACATTTAAATATTTAATTTATAATAAATTTAAAATTTTCAATTTAATAAATAAATTTAAATTTAGTATTATGACTTAATATATCATTAATATATATTGTAATTAATAATATAAATTATCATATGTGAATTATATATCATTAAATTATTAATTTTTTATTTTTTTATGAACTGCTACTAAGATAAAAATTGTTTTTATCGGGTGTACAAACCAATGTACAAAGGTTGATCTTAGGAGAAAGCCTACTAAAAAACTTAAATAAAAAAAAAATCTACCCTAATTATGTCGACCAAAAAATCAAAATTATATATAAATCCGTAAAATTTTATAAAGAAACATATTATTTGAAAACAAATATAAATTTATAAACTAAAATGAATTTTTTTGTTATAATATGTGTTATAAGTTATATATGATATTAAATTAGTAAAGAAATAAAAATTATAAATTCAGTTATTTTATCAGTTTTTTGTTATTAGAATTAATAATCAAGACCAAAAAATTTAATTAACAAAATATAATTTTTACTAACCAATACTCATTTTATTATAACCCTTTGGTTCTATTTTTTTCGGTTTTCAAATAGTATTTCCGTTGACCACCTCTTTGCCACCCCTTGCCAGTAATCTCTGGAAAATTATATTTCCATTTATGAATGGTTAGATAAAAAATATAAAGATTGCAAATATATATATATATATACTAAATGTTGTATAATGGTTGATATGAGTCGATGTTAGATTATTTAATTAAAACCAATATAAATATTAGATGTGAGTCAAATATTCTCAAAATAAATTCTACATTATTAAAATAAAATTCATCAAAATCATTAAAATTTGCAACTTTGATAATTAGGGTTAAATGTTCATTAAAAATCACCCAACATTAGGGATGTGGACCCATCAAGTATGCACGAAATTTGGGATAATCGAATACTAAATCGTTTTATTTTTTCAAACCCAAATCCATTTACAACCCATTTATTTTTTAAAACACAATTTTTAAATATATTCTATAATATTTTGAAACACACTTTTAACTGCTAAAACCAGATTAATTAAAAAGGCATATATTATTTTTAATTTTAATATTTATTTATAAATCAAAAATCAATTGATATCATAGAAAGAAAATAAATTTTACTATTTTGTTAACATTTCAAAAAAAATCGTTATTCAGTTAATAATAAATAATTTAATTAGATTTGAATTTATATTTCATTTATAAATTTAATATGAACAATACTCAATATAGATAAATAAATTGGGTAGTTTTACTATCTTTTTAATATTAGGATAATAAATAAATTAACATTCAATAAATAGGGTTGGGTAATTCCTAATATTAATTGGTGTTATAAATAAAAGATTTGGGTATCGCAAAAATAAAGAATGATGGTACTATATAAGGGTGGAGGTTGTGTTTTAAAACATTAACCCTCCCACTCAGAATACCCTCTTCTATTAAACCCCTCACCCCTTGACGATGATGATGAAGATGTTACAGAGATGGATTGGAACCGAGTGGAAGTCATGTTTTACTGGAACATCCTTAAGAAAGGTAAAAAATCAGGAGCAGTCAGTTGGAGTCCCATGACCCAGGATGAATCTGACGATGAGGTCTTCAATTATCTCCAATGCACCAATCTTATCATGACGGAGAATAGAGGAGGACTATGAGGGACCTCGTCCAACCGACTATGAGGGACCCCGTCCAACTGTCCCCTTCGCCTATGAACTCCACCCTAGGGTACCCAAGCAAGAAGATCTGAAACCGACCCCAATCCCGACAATGGAGAACCCTGGGGTGTCGACAGATATGGATTATTATTATGATGGGAAGTGTCCAGTGGTCCCATTCACCTGGGAACAGGCCCCAGGGGTACCCATTGTAAGAGACCCCGAATGCACCACAACTCCTGCAATGGAAATCGCTCCTCCCCCGGGGTACCCAAGAGCAGGGATCATCAGAAAGGTGCACCAATCCAGGATTTCCTGGCGGAGGTAGAACGCAGTTGAGGAGGGATGTGGATGTGTAGGCGTGCGGGGCGGAGCACGGTGCGGTCGCTCCAGGAGGTCATAGTGGATGCAAAAGGCGATTAAGGTATGAGATGTATGTGTTGACGTGCGAGGCGGAGCACAGTTGCGGCGTGCGGGGTAGTCATGGTGGGGAGGAGCGCAGTCGCGGCAGGGGGCAATGGCGGGGTAGAGCACGGTCGAGGCAGGGACGCTTTGCGACTGACCTTCGTCATCGCGGTCGAGCCTGGAGAATCGAGGCGGATACGAAGCTGGTGTCTGGGGCACCAGGGCTTCAACTACCTGATTGGCTCATGGATTTTCATTGAAAACCCTAGAAAAACTAATTAATAAATATTTTAATTGATTAATATCATTTTGACAATTTTTTATTTTATAAATAATGAAAATAATGTTAATAAAAAAACATTATTTAATATGAATTTCAATTTTAAATTATATAGTTTATATATACAAATAATTTGATATATTATTTATATATTTTATAATATATAATATAGCGCACACAGACATATATACAAACACAAACATTTGATTATAAATTATATTATATGATACACATATATAAATTTAAATATTATTTTTTTATAATTATTTATATAGTTCACATCACTCTGTTATAATATTTATATACCACTAAAAATAATGGCTTTTGAAACATGTTTTTTACAATGCATTCTCACCACAAATAGTTAATTGAGATAGGAATTCATCACAATAAACCATCATGGAAAATCACGACCTAAATAATAGAAATCATGAAGGGATGTGGAAATTAACCTGAAGGTGATTCAATTTATGATGAAACTATTTATCCATCATAAACGAACTTTCTGTCATTGAACATCATTTTATTCTAGATTATTTGCAATGGAATTAAAAAAAGTTAATTTTATAAATAAATAATTAAACATATTTACATATAAAATATATTTCTCAATATATAAGACTTATCTAAATAAAAACTAATATCCATTTCATTTAAAACAAAAATATATGAATATTTATATACATACATAATGTGTGAGTGCCTATATATATAGATATATTACTATGTCTGTGTGCGTGTATTAACAAACTGATATGTGTGTGTGTCTCTGTCTGTTGTATATATGTATGTATGTATTTATTTATTTTTACACACACACAAAAAAATATTTTATAAATGAATTTAAATATATATATATATATATATATATCTGTATATATATATATATATATAAATATATATATCATTAAAGGGAGAACCAAACAAGATGGGTGAGTAGTAATGGTCTAGACGAACAAGGGAGAGGTCTTGGGTTCGAATCCAAGCGGAGGCAAGGGTGCACATGTGGGTGGAGGGGGTGACTAACATTGTTAAGGAGTTGGGGATGTGCGCATGGCACTGTTAAATGGGTGGTGGTGGTGCGCATGAGTGGGGCTTCCTAGAATCATTGAAAGAGCACTATTAAAAAGTGGTCTATACCCACTAATTTACAAAAAAATAATATTTTTTTACTTTTATCAACGCTTTTTAGTGCTGATAAATGGGAAATTTAGAATCTCTTTTTTGAGCGCTTAAAAAAGGCCCCCCTTTTAATAGATCCTCAACCATCAACACTTTTTTATCGATGATAGAGGTTTTTTAAGGAAAACTACGTTTTTTAGTAGTGATTTATGTAGAGTTGCATTTGAGCTCTTTAAATTTCCCGATCACCTAAAAATCATCTTTGATCATCGAACTTCTGGTTGTGAGGGGAGATTATTGGGTTATCATGCATCAATTGTGAGGGGGTCCAGTGTGTTAAATATGTGTATGGGGGAAACCATTGCCTCCTGGATTGGGGTTAAGAAGTCCCAATAACATTTACACAAACATGTAGTTGTGCATGCAGATTCCACACACTCCAAGACCTATGGTGTAGATATGTATTCATATGCATGGATTTCACATAATGAAATCTCCTAAACATCAACGTTGATATCATTTATTATTTTTACATTAAACATGTTATTGAAAATAATTTATTTATGTAATTACTTTGTGAGTTTTTTATTTTTAACATCATTTTGGATAAAAAACTTTCTTTTTAATATATTCTATATCTTTCAAAAACATAATATTAATTTCATATTATATATGACATCTCATATCCATCAAAATTAATTTATATTACTATAAGTATTAAAACTATTATTTTTTTAAAAAAATAATGTTAAAATATTTATGCAATAACTTATTGATTATTTTTTGACTAGCATTGGCTTCTATAAACATCATTCTCATATGCCAGGACCCGGTTTAGTAAAAATATGTTGACTTATCCCATATCAACAAATCAAATCCAATTTTTCCTGTTAAAAAATTCAATGATAACTCATTTATTTAAAATGAAATTAATGTGAATGAAAATAATGTTCTTTACTATGTTTTTAAAATACAATAAAAAATACTTCCTTTGAAAAATCATAGAAAAAAAAAGTGTTTATTTAAAATATAATATCCCCCTTTCACTAAAAAAATCTTAGTTTTTTAATTTTATGTTAAAAACTAAAATTGATGTAAAATAAAATCAATCAATGATAATTTTAAAAAAAATCTACCTTAATTAAAAATTTTTTTAAAAAAATATCCTTTGTTAAAAACTAAATAGATAACCTTTCTTCTAAAGTAATTTTAAAGGAAAATGTAGAATTTTTTACTTTTAACATTATGTTTTCTAATTAATTTTTTTCATTTTTGTTAAAAGGAAAAAGGGGGATTTTTGATATTTTAAATTTAAAATTGGATCATTTAGAAAAAAGAAAAATTTTAATTTATCTTAATATAAAATAAGAAAATTCATTTTTAATTTCCAAATACATCATAAAGAAAAGGGTTATTTAATTTCTTATTTTAAAAATAAACAAATTTATTTTAAATAATTTTATATGATGAAAATTTGGATGTTTTTTAAATTTTATAGGGGATAAATTTTTTTTGATAAAATATTTTTTAAATTTGGAATATATATTTTTTTATTACTTCTTATAGAAAAGGGATTTTTTATTAATTTTTCATAACTATAAATTTAGTTTATTATTTTATATTTAGGAAAATTAATTTTTTAAGTGAATATCTTATTTAATTTAAATTTATTATTTGATTTTCATAATAAAAATGAGTTTTTATGTTTTTTAATAACAGTTGATATTTTTTAAAATGAAAGAGAATTATGGATGAATATATTATTTTGAAAAATAGTTTGTACTTGTTTTTTACTCTTTAAATTGTTGATGGAAAATATGAATTTTGTTTTTAATTTTCATAATTTTATAAATAATTATTTGTTTGTTAAAAAACTGGTCATCGCTCTTCCCTGAAATACATGGTGATATATTGTTGTAATCCCATTATATCATGAATTCACCTCCTCTCTCATCCAGTGATGCAATGGGTACTTATTAGTTTTATAACCACGATCTTTTCAAATCCTTTTCATTTTATACCTATATAAGGATATCATTGTCACTAACAAAATGAATTTCCACAACCACATATAGTCATTTTAACAATTTGCAGAGTGATTTAATGGTGCTAAAAAAACACTACCATCCTTAGTGTCATTAAAATGAGGTCCCCATTATCATTGTATTCATTAATGCTGGTAACTACCATACTATTACGATGTGCAGTTTGAATAACAACACACTGCGCCAAATACACCTGTATAGAAATGAACCTGTTTGAAAATTCATAATTTAATTGAAATAAAATTTACATTAAAAATACAAAAAATCATATTATAAACATTTCAAACAATATTTTGTATAATTACATTTTCATTTACTATCTATAGACATTTAAATACATCAATGATTAATTTTATTTGGAACCTGAGACCCCCTCTTAAAAAAGCCTAATCATGGTATCAGTTCCTAAAAAACCACCCCAACCAGAGAAAAAGAATTCACCTATATAAGAACACAATTTTTTTAATAATACTATAATGAAACAAATTAAACATAAATATGAAGGAATATATTTTTAAAATTCCATTTTTACGTAAAATAAAAAACATGGATCACTACCACAAAAAAAAATTACACAAGGCCACCCTTTTACAACGATAAAAAATTCCTTGATAAATGGTGTACCTTTATTAGTGCTAAAAAAACTGCTGATAAAAGATTCTTTCAACATCGCAAAAAAATACTGTTAAAAGTAACCACTTTATTAGTGTTTTCATCACTCATAAAGGTACCTCTTTATCAATGTTTTTGATGGTTATTAACAGGACTCCCTTTATCAGGGTTTTTAGTAGAATTGATAAAGGGAGGATTTATCAGTGTTTTTTTCCTAGAACTGATAAATGGTATGTTTTAAGAAAAATTATATTTCCTTATAAATAATATATATTTTTTAAAATATGTTTTCTTTATTTATAAATATACATTTACATATAAAAGATAATACAATTAGTGAAAATTGCATTTTAAATAATTAATATAATATTATTAATTAATAAATTGTTAGTTAATATTGAGTAACTATCATTTATTAACAATTTGAAGACACAAAAAATAAAAAAATTAATAATATATGTAAATTAAATTGAAAACGAAACTCGTATTTCAAAAGGTCATAACTTTCGATTGGAGTGTCTGTTTGAGCTCTATCACATATAAAATCTAATCTTGTTCCAATATCTACACAATAATGATGGGGGAATCCCCTATTATGTCTTCTGAGGCCCAAAAAGACCCTACAAGGGATTTAAAACCGAGTTTTTAGTCGGTGTTTCCTAATTTATTAACATTTAGACTTTTTTTAGCAACATTTATGGGGGGGGTTCACCTTTTTCAGTGGGGAATGAATTTATTCACAAGTATTACATAAATTTTGATATTAATGTTATGAAGTTTAATCATTTTTCATAATTTAGTTTTATTTATAATCAAATATATATAAATATAAAAATATTTTGTATATTTTCACACATAAAATTTTAATTTTATAAATATATATGTAAACATATTTACATATAATGTATATTTCCAAATATATAAACCTTATCTAAATAAAAACTAATATCCATTTTATTTCAAATAAATAAATAAATAAATATATATAATTAGTGTATATATAATGTATATATGTATATAAATATATTTCTGTGCACATTGACAAAATGATGTATATTTATCTTTATATTATAATGTACGTAAATAAATACTGACATATAATATATTTATCAAAATGCAAATATGTAAAATAATATTTATATATACGAACACATATGTAATTATATATATATATGTATATATTTATAAACACACACACACACACAAACACTTATTTTACATATTTATTTAAATATATATAAATATCTATATCTATAAATATATGGATAATAAATATAGGGAAATAAATATAAATATATAGATTTATCATAAAATAATAAAAAAAATGACATATGGGAGTAGAAAATAAGCCAGATTATGAGGGGGGTTCTTAGTATCGAAACCCAACTAAGGGGTGTTGTGGGTTGTTAATGTAGGTCCCTACTACTCTTAAACGGTGGGGGGAATCCAAGCCATTGAAGGGGTGTGAGGCTAGACAATCACTATTAAAAAGGGGGATCGAGCGCAGATAAAAGGGTGGAGCTCGTAGCCTCCAATTTATAGAAAAAAATTATTTTTTATGACTTTTATCTTCGCTGAAGAAGTGTCGCTAAAGGTCCCTTTAACCAGTGATTTTTTTAGCACTGATAAGACGGTCCTTTATAAGAAGTTTTTTAGAGATGATAAAAATGACCCCTTTTAATTGTTATGGGGATTAAAATACCTTTTAACACTGTAAATGCCTGTTTTACGAGTAGTTAATGGCCATATCTACAGTAGTGGAGTCATACTACTCACCCCACGCATTGGATTGAGGTTGGGCGGATTCCTACACATCACAAATGACATATGGAATATTTTTCTAAAGTATTGAAATAATATAAATATATATTAATTTCAAATACCTCAAGTTAAAACAAATTAATGTAAACTTAACGTAGGGGTCAATGGAAAGATCTCAACTCCTGACCGGTGGTGGGGGTTGGTAGGAATGCGCTAGGGCTAGTGTAAAAGGAAGGCCTCTGGTCATCATGGTGACGAAAGGAAAGGCTCAAACCTAGGTGCGATGGTGATGGATAATAACGAGGGTCAAACCTTACTCGAGGAATGGGTCGATGACATGATAGGAAGAACCCTCTCTAGTTGTGGATGATGATTTTTCAGGCATATCGTCTCCATTATCAGCAGATCCATCCACCATGATGATCTTCCCCATTGATCCCAATAGAAGCTATGGTTTGGGTTTCTAGGTTGGTGTTCAAATGGATGGATAGATACCTTAGGGGATTTCAATAAAATCTAATTATAGGTTTCTATACCTTAGTATTTTAGGATATATATATTTGACTATGAGGTAATTATATTTACTTACATTTACAATTTCCAAAACTTTAATTGGGGGATGTTGTGTTTGGGGATTCGGTCATGCAATGGGTTCTATCTCAATCCAGCTTAAAAGGGCCTCTACTTTTCTTAATAGAGGGGTTTTCCCAACCTATTCTAATAATAATGTTCAAAAATAAAAATAAAAAACCATAAAAAAAAATTATTTTAAAATATAATATATTAATATATATAAATATATTGATATTGATATAAATATAATTTATATTTTTTAATTATTTTTTAGATTAGTGTATATATATATTTAAAACTAATATATAAGATGTTCAGTAAAAATGACTTATTAAATACATTAAAAAATATTATCAATTAATAATTTAATAATTATTTTCATGTAATAATCATTTAATAATAATTTGAAAACACAAGAAATAAAAATTGTAATAAAAGATATAAAATAAATTGAAAACTTAACTCAATCCACAAACGAAAATAAATTTTGATCCGGGTGTCCGTTTGAGATCTACAACATATTAAATCGAAGATTACGACTAGCTCTACATACTGGTGACAAAAGAAAACCCTCTATAAAAATAATTGAAGCAAAAAAGACCCAAAATCCCTCCAAAACTGGGTTTTTAGCTAGGATAGAGAATTTTGTTTAACATTCTATGGAATTTTAGCCTTTTTTAAGAGGGTCTTTTTTCCATTTTTTCAGCGGGGACTGAATTTATTAATAGGTATTAAATTCATATTATTATTTTGTCTTTTAATTTTTATCATTTTTTATAATGTAATGTTATTTATAACCAAATATATAATAATATATACATATTTTTTTAATATATATAAACATAAATATTTATTATTATAAATAAATAATTAAACATATTTACATATAAAATATATTTCTCAATATATAACCCTTATCTAAATAAAAATTCATGTCCATTTTATTTTAAACAAAAATATATGAATACTTATATATTTATATAATGTGTGAGTGTGTGTATATATATATATACTAGGAAATTGATCTATATCCACGCATATAAAGGCACGGAATAAAAAATCCATTACTACACCCCCCACAATTAGCCACGACTCCATGGCTGAATACCCCTACCCATTTATTTATTCTTCCTTCCACTCGAGCTATCCTCCACAAAACCCCTCAACAACCCGACACCCACCCCGACGCATCCTCCATGCGACCCTCATCATCCAGAGAAGATTCTCTGATTAGCCTCCCCACCTCCACTCTTCCTTCTCGACCCCTCCCCGACACCTCCTCCCCGAAGCCGCCTCTCCAATAGCCCTCAATACCCACGACACCTCCTGACTGCCAGCCTCCTCCCCACAATCCTCCTCCTCCAGCGAAGTTGCTCCGAGCGGCCTCCCCACCACCTCCCTTCCTTCCCGACAGCTCTCCCCCACAACCCTAAACACCCCAGATGCCGAGGTCAACACCCCCATGCCCTATCATCTAGGTATTTGAAAATTTCTTTGATTTCTTCTGTTAATTCTTGAATCTGAAACTAATACTCGACGTGGAGTGAACTATGAAGATTTGGTATATGGTCTTGTTATTTTTCAATTAATGTCTCGATGTTCCTATTTATTTGTTAAAGGATGTTTCCCATTTTGGGTTCATTCCTTATTCAACACGTTTTGGTGTAGTGGTACAAAGTGAAAGCGGGAATTTAGAATAAATTTCATACATTATCTTGTTGTGAGATGGGATTTTGGATGATTTTATAGATGGAGTAACCATTTTAGATCCTTTTGATCATTATTGGTTCTCACGATAATTTGGTCGTTTAAAACATGTTACATATTTACCTATAATCAATATTTAGAGATAATATAAAATAGTTTTTCTTTTATGAAATGTGGTTGATGATAAATCATGGGAATTCTGACATAGAAATATCATTAAATCTTGAGAATTTTCCAAATAAATTTTCATGGGGTTATTCCATGTTATTGATTGAATACTATACTGATGGGGTATTGGGGAAACCTGTTTGATGGGTGTATAAAAAATAGGATTCTCAAATATCATTTCATGTCATAATATCCTTATAATTTAATGGGGGGAAAATATTTATATCCCAATATGCAAATAATTTTGAGGGGAGTTTCATCCTCGTGATATTTTGTTGAGATTGGTGAATTCTCCACATGTTTGACTACTACTGTTGGAAGACATAATTTTATTTGTCCTAGTGGAATAGTGTTAGGTATTCATCTGATCAATGCTAAACTATCATGTTAAATCACTAAAGTTAAACATGAGGCAATGATGGAGGACTTTCTTACAACTTTGACACAATTTAATGAAGATATGTCCAAGAAATATAATATTCTAGATTATATACCTATAGTGGAAGGTGAATAGAGTTTGGTTCCCAATATTGTCATATAGCATCAGTTATAATGATTGTGGGCTTGGTTCATGGTTTAAACTATCATCATATAAAATCCTTTATAAAAAATTTCTCATAAAGATCACAACCTTCAATAATGTTCCTTGGCCTAGGTGTAGGTGTGTTTTATTATCAACACTGGAACATTCTTGTTCATAATGTTCTCATTTATTGAGAGGATTTAGCCACCCCTGAATTGAACTAATCAAATTTATTTTCCAGCCACCATAAAATATATTAAATAATAAAACTACTAATTTAAATCTCTGAACTATAGATGAAGTTAAACTTCATGAATTTATTTCCATACAGACTGTAGAGATACATGAATGTGTGGCTCACATGGACCGAATAAAGGAAAAAATATCATAAAAAACATAGGTCTAGAATCCATAAAATATAAAATACAAGATCTAGATAACTTTTTTACAAAAATTATTACTCTATAAAAAGAGGGAGCTAGTCATAGAACCAATCTTTAGTCGGCCCCCTATCACCTTTTGTTAGAAAGTAGCAGATCTATTGAATCAGGTAGGTAGAAGTTCACTATTGTCAGATCATTTCCGTTTCATTTCCTAATAAGGTCAAAAGAGACTCTAGGATGTGGATACTCCACCATAGTTTTTTCAATGAATGGAATATTTTGTGCTCTCAATCATCTGTCCCTTTGTTACAACGTTCCATTGAAATTTTAATAGGAATAATTGATTATACATATTTTTTTTACAATGTCTAAATATTAAAATGTTAACATTATAATAATGGTAACATGATAAATAATCTAACATTTAGAAGTTTATGGCCTTATGAGACCAAATTACATTAATGTTTTAGGATGAATGGATTTTACTGATAGTTATTAGGGTAATTACACCATCCATGATTTTCTATTCCATGAATCTGAGATTCCCTAAATACATAAGAGTCTCGTGTAGCGAGATAAATTTTTTCATTTTCTATATTCATAGAATGTGTCAAAAAATAGAGGAACATGTTTTAGAATATTCTATACCAATCAAACTCATATGAAAAATTCATATATGTGTAAGTGTAAAGGGTTATATGCATGTATAAACATATATCTAAGGACACCCTTATGCATATTTGGCAATGATAATCTGTACATAGGGGCTAGGTGTCCTTATATATATGTGATGTTGCATATGCATGCAAGAAGAAAAAAGAATATTTGAGATGTCGTCGTCAAAAGCAACAGGTCTTGAGGTTGAGGTAGGTTCCCTCTTCCTACACCATTAATTTTAATTATATAATTTCATGATTGTTTTAAAAACATGTTTCCATAATTTATTTATTGTTTTAAAAAATGATTTTCTAATAACCACTATCTTTTTCAAGGAAGAATATGAATATAGTCATTGATAATGTGCACATATATTCTATAGAAAACCTAAAAAAAATTATTAATAAATTTATTATACTTATATTAATGATTCATAGGATTATACTTATAAATATTTGAGAACCATGGAGCACTCTCCCTCATAATTAGATCCCTTAAATATGAAACAATTTTAATTTTGAGTAGAATATTTTTTGAGTATGAATTTGGATCAATGAAGTGTGAGTACCCATGTTTTAGGAATCTGAATCTTTGGTTAAAACATGGGAAATAATTATCTTGAAGTCATGGGTATCCATTTTACCGCTGATGTGATTTTATACTTATAGAGATGTCGGAACATGAATTATTGAAATGTATAACATTTACTATGTGATAAGAATATTATTATTCACCTTTCCTAATGCATCATAATCCCATCATTCCTCATGCGATGATCATGGAATTCCTTAGGTGATGAGCCTCATGTTAATTAGGTGATGAGCCTAAAATACCTCAGGTGACTAGCCTATACAGGATGAGTATCATTGGTCATCAACTTCTGGGATTGGTGAACCCGTTAATAATTTTGAATCCTTAAAAAATGATATAATGTGTAACATAGGGCATATTAGTCATCATAATCATAAAAAACACAGAAATTTTGATTCAAATTATCTTATGGAATTCCAAGTAATATATTTGAAAGGTGAGGTTCCCCAATCATTTCTAATAGGTGTAGGGGTAGAATAAGTTCCCATGATTCTACTAAAACCCATGATCACCCACAAATGGAAATTTCATACCTCGATTCTGATGAAATGAATACTATCAACCTCACCCGATTTCCCTTATAAATATCATGCAGTGGATGTTTATCAATACACTGGTCAACCACTATGAGTACAAATAAATCATAGCAACAATAAAAATTGCCAATGGTGATCTAGAATCCATGGTTATTCATTAAATCAACCAATATAAAAGGCCCTACATGGGGGGGGGGGGCTGGTAGGGGGAGGGGGTGTCCAGGAGGGTCTGTAGGGGGGAAAGGGGGTCTGCATGGGGGGTTGAGCAGGGGGGAGGGGCAGTGGGGTCTCAGTAGGATAAAACCTCATGTGGTTATTGAGCCTCCTTCAGCATCTTGCTACAAATAAATTCCACAGCATCCCTAGCCTCAGAAAATAGATGTTCACTATATAAGGGAGATCAGAGCCCCCTGCTAGTGCCAAACCTTCTCTCCTCCTCAATAAAAAAATCATAATGAATTAATAGTTTAACCAATGGTGCACCCATCCATCCATTTGTTTATGCTTAGTGAATTTTCAACTTCTATACTGGATACTTTTAGTAATTTTTTTCACATATTCTTTTTTAGGTATTTGAGGATGCCTATAAGTAACAATTAAGAATTATAATCCTTGATGACATTGAGAGGTAATTACAATAAATTTCAATGCAATGCAACTATTGGTCCTTTCATTCAATAACAACTATGCCATTCTTTTTAGTACAATCTTTTGGACTACATTGCCATGGGCCCTCATTTTTCCAATATTATTTCTCAAATTCTGATGGTCCTTTTGAAACGGCTTCCTCCCTGAGCATTCTTCTAATCCTTTTATTAGTAAAACTCATTTCGAATATGTATTTATGACGTTTTATTTGTCTCGATGTCTTCCCAAGAACTGGATTTCTTGGGTGTATGCATTATCATGATAGGTTGTGTATGTGGATAGGGATGCATGATATGCAGAGAAATAGCAAAAAAACATAGGCCATGCTTGTGCATGTAAGAATACATATAAGTATCCTCTTATGGTATTTTATTCTTATATATCATGGTTGAAATTATTTCATTTATGTTTTCCATTTTAATCCTTACTCATCTCATTTGAGACACTACGGGCATATCCAAAGATTTTTTTGACTCACGGGGGGTGTGCAGGCTAGGGGGGCTAGTGCAGGCTAGGGGGGTGGTGCATGCTAGGGGTGTTGGTGCATGCTAGGGGGGCTAGGGGGATGTGCAGGGGGGTGTATGCTAGAGTTCTAGGAGGAGGGGGCAGGGGGCAGGGGGTAGGGGCAAGGTGGAGGGGGAAGGGGAATGTCTGTAGGGCAGGGGGTAGGGGGTAGGGGGCAGGGGGAAGGGGGAAGGTGGAGGATGGTAGGGGGAAGGGAACAGGGGGCAGGGGAGAGGTCTGCAGAGAAGGGGGGCTGGGTGAAGGGGGAATGCAGTGGCTTGAGGGGGCAGGGTGGAGGGGGGTAGGGGGCAAGTGGTAGAGGGTAGTTGAATGGGTAACCATATTTTATTAAAATATAATTTGTTATATAATTCATACTGTTTTAATATGTTCTCTCACCTCATGTATTTTGGGATTTCAGTGTTTTTGACTCCATATTATGTTTTGAGTAGGGTGTTGGATCATTTTGTGTTGGTTCGGGTGGATTTGGTTCTCCTAATCGAGGTAAGGATTTAATGTCGTTGGTTTGGTTCTCACTAGTTATGTAACATCCTTTATGTGTTTTAATGTTCTTAATATCCTTTGTGTAGTGTGTTGATCCCTTCTCTTTGGTTTTTAGTATCCAAGTTAAGTGTGACTTGCCTGTGTGTGCATAGGTAAGAATGTATATGTATACGGGTTCCCCTATTATGTGTATAGTCAACCATGGCACTGATTATGCATCTATGGGGATATGTGTTCCCATGTATGTATATAAATTCATACACTGGTGAGTGGAGACATGTATATGTATATAAAAATATGTGCAAGGATCCCCTTGCACATGCTCATGGCCATGTGGGTGTGTGAATAGGGGATAAGTGTCCTTGAATGTGTGTGAAGGTGTGTATAACTAGTGGGGGAGCAAAAAATTTTATTTATAAAGCTCCAAGATCTAAAGTGGATGGTTTGGTTCAACCTTGAGGTAGGATCCCTCTTCTAGCCTCTTTAATTCAAGATTCCTTTAAAATGAATTTAGATTCTTTCTTAATTCTTCTTAATTATATTTTATTGCATATCTTGAATAAGTGTTCTTTAATACAATTGTTTCATTTGATAAATAAAGTCTTGTATTTATAATTAAACCCCTCCAACGGAGGTGCACTATTTGTGAAAACTAACAGTGATAGTTATGTTGATCTAGTTGCTTAAATTATTGCATTTGATTTGTGCTGAATGAGTTTTATTATAAAAGTAAAATATAATTAAATTAATTGTGTGATAAAGTTATTCCATGATTTTATAATAAAACCCCTCCAATGGCAGTGCACTGTCTTCTAAACCAAAGAGTAGTGATAATTATTTTTATAATGTTTAGATATGGTTTGAATCTTTCATATGCCTCTTGTTGGTGTTTGTTTTGTGTCTAGTTTGTTTTTATTTTCTTTTAATAATATAAATTGGATTATCATACTCGTTTAACTCAAATGACATTTCCTGAGTAGGCATATTCCTTGACCATGGCACTTTTCTTTTCACGCTTTGAATATTATAAATAAAATTTCAATGTTTAGGCAAAGTGAATGAATTTGTAAATGGTTTGTGTAGGGTGAATGATTCTTTTCCGTCGTTTTGTTTTCCTTTAGATGTTGCATCATTGTGTTGCTCGCTGTAACCTTTTCTGGTGATCCCTTGTTATCAAATATTAAATTTATTATCTGTTCTATCATTTTCCGGTGGGGTGACGGTTGGAATGTTGCCCCAACTCCTCCCACTCCCTTCACTCCTAGCTGGAAGATGCTGCCCCACAGATGTCGTTATATCGGGCCAACACACTGCAGTCACACCGTGGTCACGCCGCGGTCACACCACGGTCACATCACGGTCACTCTGTGATCACGCCGTGGTCACGTGGCGGTCACGCTGCGGTCACCCACAGTAACGCCTCGGTCACTTTGCAGTCAAGCCACGGTCACGCCGCGGTAATGCCATGATTTGGCCCTGCTCTAGGATGAAACCCTGTGGTGGTTCACAGTGATAGTATTCCATGAGTCTTGTGATAAATGTTGAGACTCACTAATCACAATTTCTGCCGATGGGGCAATGACCGGAATTTTGCCATGACTCATCCTGCTCCCTTCGCTCCTGGCTGAAAGATGATGCCTGATGGATGTCGTTGGACCCGGCCAACACGCTGCGGTCACGCCACAATCATGCCACGGTCACACCGCAGTCACGCCGAGGTCATGCCGCGGTCACATCATGGTCAAACCGTGATTTGGCCTTACTCTAGGATGACACCCCATGACAATTCACCGTGATAGTATTCTATGAGTCTTGTGATCAATCTTGAGACTAACAAATCACAATTTTTTTCGGTGGGGCGATTGCAGGAATGTTGCCATGTCTCCTCCCGCTCCCTTCACTCCTAGACGGATGTTACTGCCCCACGGATGTCGCTGGACAGGTCCAACACACAGTGGTCACGCCATGTTCACACAGTGGTCACGCTGCAGTCACGCCGCAGTCACACCGTGGTAATTTCGTGATTTGGAGATGCTCCAGGTTGACACCCTACTGTGGTTCGCATTGATAGTATTCCATGAGTATTGTGATCAATGTTGAGACTAACTAATCACAATTTCTGTCAGCGGGGCGACGACCGGAATGTTTCCCCACCTCCTCCCACTGCCTTCACTCTTGGTCGAAAGATAATGCACCGCGAATGTCACTCGACCGAGCCAACACGCCGCAGTCACACCGAGGTCACGCCGCGGTCACGCTATGGTCACACCATAGTCATGCCGTGGTCATTCTGTGGTCACGTTGTGGTGCGTCAACAAAAATGATTTTATTTGGATCTACTTCAGACACATCTTGCCCACACCAGCCCCCTTCCACCTTCATTTTAGCTTGCTGCCACAAGCATTCAAGACCGTAACAAACCCCCTTCCACCTTCAAATCATCTTGCACCACCCCCCCCCCCCACCCCGCACCTTCTATCAGCCCCCTTCCACCAGCAATCCAGCCCCCATCCACCTACATTCGAGCCTTCACCAGCCCCCAACCTCCTACAATACTACCCTCACTAGCCACCACAATAGCCACCACCCCCGAGACTCCTACAAAACACTCATGCTAGCCCTCTAACACTACAAAACAGCCTCATCCACCAGTTTCATCCCTCACCCGCCCCCGACATCCTACAACCCAGCCCGCACCAGCCCCTACCACTTTCCCAACACCGCCCCAGCCATTAGAAATCCATCTCACACTAGACCCTTCAACATATTCAATTCTGCAACCGACCCCTACAATTCCCCTTCCGCCTGCCTTCCTGCTCGCACCAGCCACTCTAGCCCGTACCATCCATCGCACCATCCCCAAGCCTCATGCATTTGAGTATGCATGAGAGAATCTCAATGAAAATCACAGAAAGGAAAGGTGAAAGAGGATCCCCTTTTATGATCCCTGTTTTCCCCGAAAAGTGGCCATGTAAACTGCCATTATTGTTCACCGAGAACATTGGGGTAGAGATGCATCTTTTAACCTATGATGAGAACCTAGCCGGAAAGATGAGAAAAACCAAAGCATCCCATAATAATTCCCAACTAAACGAATAAAAACCATTTTATAAATCCATCTTGAAGGAACACCTATAAACCCCAGAATCAAGATGGTAGCCCCATAATAATTTCTGGGTAAAAAAATTCTTAGGATGAATTAGTTTTGGTACTGAAGGATGAGGATATTTTTTTCCATCTTTAGAATTATAAATCTCTTAATGTTATTTTAGTAACCATCCTACTAGAGGGTCTCAGTGATAAGTTGTGGAAGTCTACTATTTAGACTAAACCAGACAAAGAATATTTTTGGAAATGTTTCAAGGCATTTTTCATTTAGCATTCTTTCATAATGAAGTGTAGGTACTGATGGCTATAGAATTTTCTAGGATGGGCTGTCCAGGTGGGGTGTCCAAGGGATGTCCAGGGGGTGCCGGGTGGTCTGCAGGGAAGGGGGAGGGTGTAGGTGGGGTGTCTATGAGGGGTTTTCCGGGGGGAGTCTAAGGGGTATCCGGGGGGGGGGGGGGTTGTGGGGCGGGGTCTAGGTGGGGTGTCCAAGGGATGTCCAGGGGGTGTCGAGGGGTGTGTAGAGAAGGGGGGAGGGTAATGGTGGGGTGTCCAGGAGGGGCTATCTAGGGGGTGTCCAAGGGCTATCCGGGGGGGTTTCGGGGGGGGGGGTGGTCTGTAGGGCATGGGGCGGGGAGCAGGTGGGGTGTCTAGGGGGGATGTCCATGGGGGTGTCCAAGGGCTATCCAGGGGGCTAATTTGAAGAGATTAACCCACGAGCAATGGGACCTAACCTCATAGAAATAATTTTGATAATGATTTTTGGAATGGTATTCCCAATAACAATAGGTCTGGAATCACATACATCCACAACATTTACCTTCTTTGGGACAAGGGCAATAAAATTGGTGTTGGTTCCATAGGGCACTAAGGCATGGTTGAAGAACTCCCTCATTGCATTAAAGAGCTCATCAATAACTATGTCCTAGTATAACATAAAGAATTAATTCGTGAACCCATCATGACCGGCCACACTATCAAGATTTAGATAAAAAAGGGCACTCTTCCCCTTTTTCTCATCCAGGGATGCAATAATGGAGATTGTTGGCTTTGTGTAGTCTGAACCAGTTGGGCCGAATGCTTGTGGCCTACAACTATCGCGGGTCGAGCTCCGTAGTGAGATTTTTGGGGGTTTAAGGGGGAAACGCTCCCCTGCACTACTGTTCCAGGGGATGAAGGCCCCGATCCAAATTTTCTGGAATTGTGGCAACTGTGACCACTATAGTAGTGCAGACGTTGGAGTTCACATTATTGTTTCACTTTTGACTTTCATCTGGCAGCCACTAGAGTATTGGATACATATAGGAAATAATTTATATGATTGAAAAGGCTTATAATAATATTTCCTCATCTCTCCATACTAGTATATAAATCTTCTCCTCCATGAATAGCTTGAGTAGTGTTGCCATCACTTTCAACTGGTCAACCTATTCCTTGAAAACCCATTCTATAGAATATGACTCAATTAATCTGGATTAGATGAATGCACATAACCTATACCAATATGGAGATACTTTTTGACTATAGAATAGATCAAATCAACATCAAGTAAAGTTGATGGAGGCGGAGCACTAGATGTAGATGCAAAAATAGGAGGATCCTAATAACTCAAAATTCCACTGAAATATAAAAGAAGTATTTATCTGAAATATTATAAATATACTATGGATACAAAATCTGAAGGCACTGGGGAAACAACTCTCTCAAAACCATGTAAAAAATCCTCTACAGGTTATGATTTGGTAGGTACGTCTAAGGTAAAAGCATGAAGCTCACCTGCTTTGTCAATATGATTAACTAAGGTTCCCATAGGACATGTGGGAGGGATGTGTAGGGGGGGCTTCTGTCCAGCTGGGGGGCTGTCCATGGGGTCCAACATGCGGGCTTCTGTCCAGGGGGGGTCCAATAGGGGGGGTGCTGTCCCGCGGGGTCCAGAAGGGGGCTGCTGTCTAGGGGGTCAAGCAGGGGGGGGGGTTGTCCAGTGAGCTCTAGCGGTGGGCTGCTGTCCAGGGGGCTAGGTATGCTGTTCAGAGGTGGATACTATCTAGGGGGTTCAGTAGGGGGTAAAGTGGTGTGCAAGGGGGTCCATGGGTGTGTGTGCAAGGGGTGAAAGGGATGTGTGGGGGGGGGGGGGGGGGCTGATGTCCATGGTGGGGGGGGGGGGCAGCAGGGGTGCAAGGGGGTTCCAGCGGGGGGGGGGGGGTCCTGCGAGGGGGGGGGGGGCTGCCGTCCAGGGGATCCAACAGTGGGGGGAGGGGCAGCTTTTGTCCAGGGGGTTTCTGTCCAGAAGGTTCAGCAGGGGTCTGTTGCTGTCCCGGGGGGTCCAGTAGGGGGATGCTGATGTCCATGGGGTCCAGTAGGGGGGGGGGGGGGGCTATCCAGGGAGGTCCAACAGGGGGGGGGGGGATGCTATATAGGGTGGTCTAACAGGGGGGACTGCTATTCAGGGGGGTCTAACAGGGACAAGGGGTGTGCAAGGGGGGTGCAAGGGTGTGTGTGCAATGGGTGTAATGGTTGTGTGTATGTGGGGGTGGGGGGTGCTCTCTAGGGGGTTGCAAGGGGTGGTTTCTAGTAGGGGTGTAAGGGGGTGGGGGTGTCCAGTAGAGGGGTGCAAGTGGGGTCCAAGAGGAAGGGGGTGCTGGCCAGGGGGGTCTAGTATGGGGTTGCTGCTATCCATGTGGGTCCAGTAGTGGGGGTGTTCTAGGGGGGTGGTATCCTGGGGGGATGGGGTTGCTGTCCAGGGGGGTCCAACAGGGGGGGCAAGGGGTGTGCAAGGGGGAGAAATGGGGTGTTCAAGGGGTGAGAGGGATGTGTGTGTGGGGGGGGGGGGGGTTTGTCCAGGGGGTGGGTGTTTAGTAGGGGTTTTGGGGGGGGGGGTCCAGTAGAGGTGGTGCAAGGGGAGTCCAGCAGGGGGGATGCTCTCCAGGGGGTCCAGTAGTGGGGATTTTTGTCTAGGGGGTCCAATAGAAAGGTGGGGGGCTGCTGTCCAAGGGGGTCCAACAGAGGGGGGTTGATGTCCAGGGGGTCCAGGAAGTGGGGGGAGATGTCCAGGGGGTCTAGCAAGAGTGGTTGGGGGGGTGCTGTCTAAGGGGGTCCAGTAGGGAGGAAATGGGTGTACAAGGGGGGTGAAAGGGGTGCAAGGGATGTGTGTGTTTGTGGGGTGGGGTGGATGCTATCTAGGGGGGTTAGTTTTTCTTAATGAAATGGGAAGGGTTTGATCCACTGTTCATTGAAACGTGGCTGGTATTGTCATGGGTTTAGGGCCAAACCTATAGACACAGTTTGAATCCGTGGCTATAGGTCTATATCCACAGTTTGAAACCGTGGAAAGAGGTCTATAGTCATAGTTGAAATCGTGGCTATAGGGCTATAGTCACGGTTCGAAACCGTGGCTATAGGGATATAACCATGATTTGAAATCGTGGCTATAGGTTTGGCCCTATATCCATGACAATACCAGCCACAGTTCAATGAACTGTGTCTATAACCTATAGCCACAGTTTGTGGGATAATATCCAAGGTTCCAAAACGTGGGTATAGCCTAATTTTCTAGTAGTGATATAAATATAAATATATATATATATATATATATATATATTAGTCTATTTCTGTATTAACAAACTGATATATATTATCTATATATTCTAACATATGAATATACATATGAATATATAATATATGTGAATATATATAAATATATATAATTATACTTATAGATACACATAATATATATATATATGTCTTTGTGTGTGTCTGTTGTATATATGTATTTATTTATTTATTTACACGCACACACAAACATATTTTACAAATGTATTTAAAAATAATCTTATTAACATATTTTAATGTACGGATAAATATACGGATAAAAATATATTAAAATATATATAAATACGTAGATTTAAATATAAATATATAAATATAACTAACTATATCTATTAATATATATATATTTATGAATATATATATATACCTAAAATAATTTATGAATAAATATAACTTTATATATATATATAACATTAAAGGGAGAACAAAACAAGATGGATGGGTGGTAGACATAAATACACATATACCCATTCACACCATTAAAAATGGCCTTTAATAGTGCTAAAAATCATTGCTAATCAGAGATATGATAAGGGGAGCCTTTATCAATTCTTTTTTCAGCACTGAAAATGGCCTAGCCTCCTGCAATGTGAATTTTATATAACAACACACCCATAAGAAAAATTGATGTTTAAAAAACATACCTAGAAGAAAAAATGCTATATACATTTAATTGACATCATAAATAAAAAAATTTCCACACATGGTATTTAGTAAAAACACTAATTTTTACATTTACAGCAAAAATTTTATATAATTACATGTACAATTTTCAATGAAAAATTCTAAAACATTAATATTTCATATTGTGATGCCCATGATCCCCTCTCAAAAATGTCTGCCCATGGTATCAGTTTCCAAAAAAATCAACTCAACCTGAGAAAAATATTCCACCTATATAATACAAAATATTAAGTTATTAATACTATAAATAAATTAATTAAACATTAATATGAAATAACACAATAATAAAATGTCCATATTTATAAAAATGAAACATTTGGAGTCATACCAGTAATATCATGTGTCCTATTGAGACGAGGTTGATTCCTATATGTTGAAATGAGTTGTGGATAATTTTAATAAAATATCAACATAATCCAAAAGTGTTTTCTCAGTTTTGAGTATGTCACATTTTCTTTTACTAAAATTAATTTTAATTTTTAAAAATGAAACATTTAGATTTATTTTGGAAACAACGTGTGTTATTTTGAGGTGTTGATAATTCCTAACAGTCAGAAATTGTTGATGGAAAATTTTTATAAAATATCAAAACAATATGAATTCATTTTCTTGGATTTTAGTATGGGAATTTTGTTTTTTTACTAAAATGTCTTTTCAATCTGGAAACATGCATTTAGATTCATTCTGGTCATATCGTGAGTCAGTTTGATGTGAGACTACTTCATACACATCAAAAATGGCTTATGAATCATTTTACCAAGTTATCAAGAAAATCAGAGCATGTTTTCTTGGGTTTTAGTGAGTGACACGTTTTGAACTAAAATGTAAATTTTAAACTGATAAGAGACACATTTAGTCAAACTGATCACACCATGAATTAGATTGAGGTTTGGTTGACTCCTACATTTCACAAATTACTCATGGATAATTGTCCTAATGTATCAAATCAATCTGAATGACTTTTAATAGTTTTAAATATGTCACATGTTGTTTTTACTGAAATTAATTTCAATTTCAAATAAAAATAGACACATTGAGTTATACCGGCCACACCATGAATCCTAATGAGGTTTGGTTGATCCCTATACAACAAAAATAACTAATATAACATTTTTATAAAATATCAAAACAATTTGAATGTGTTTGCTCAATTTTCAGTAGGTCACTTATTGAATTTACTTAAATTAATGTTAATTTTAAATAAAAAGAGACACTTTGAAAGATTTCTATCATATTGAGATGATATTGATCCATTAAAATCTTAAATTACTAATATATCATTATCCAAAAATATAAAATCTATAAAAATGTGTTTTCATGGTTTTTATTATGTCATTTTTGGTTTATACTTAAATTCATAGCAATTTTAAATAAAAAGATACACTTTGAGTTATACCAGAAAAACCGTAAATCGTATTAATGTATGGTTGAGTCCTACATGTCAAAAATTACTAATTTATTATTTTAATTAAGTATAAAAATAATATGAATTTGGTTTATCAGTTTTCATTATGTCACATGTTCTTTTTACACAAATTAATATCAATTTTAAATAATATGTCACACTTTGAGTCATACCGGTCACACCAAACATCTTATTGAGGTGAAATTGAATCCTACACCTCAAAAATGAATCATGTATAATTTTCCTAAAATATAAAAACAATAAAAATACGTTTTCTTAGTTATCAGTCTCTCACTTGTTGTTTTTACTTAAATTGATGTATATTGTAAATAAAAAGAGACACTTTGAGTTATACCAGAAACACCATGAATTGTTTTGCGGTGGGGATGATTTATATGTTATTCTTTATGGTTCTTACTTAAATAAATAGTTCACATTGAGATCCATGTTGTGAGGAATAATAATTTACTTTCTAGCTTATGGATATTTTTCAGGATATAGCATTAAAGGAACTAAAGAGTGTCCTGTTTGTCAAAAAGGTACAAATTCAATTCTGTTGAAAAATTCATCAAATATTATGTTTCTAGAATATTTTAGATTTATAAAATAATGTGATAATTACCTATATTATGTGACATCATTTTATGGAAGTTCATAAGAACTTACAACACTGTCTCCCATAATAGTTGATCAACTGTTTGAGAAAGTAAATGATATAGACACTACTTTTGGTAAACCATTTTTGAAAAACCTTATGGAAACCAGTAGGAAAATATGATCACTTTTTTATTTGACTTATTATTCTAGAATTTTCTATACACCTGAAATTTTCTTGATGTTATTAATTTTGAAAAAAAATTATGTGACAGTTTCATCGGTAAGTTGCTAAATGAACTGAAAAAAAGGATAGAATTAAGGCTAGGTTGGAGATGGTTCACTTGGGAATATGAGAAGAGTGGATGCCTATGAAGGGTGAGAAATAAAATCTTCTCCCTCAAACTACTTAAACTCTTTCCACGTAAGAGAGATATCATTTTTTCAACTTCTTGAATAACGTAACGATTCCATATGGGTATTCATCAAATATCAAGAACATTGGGTCAATAAACCATATGATGTTAAAGGGTCTGAAATCACATGAATGTCATATTTTTATGCAAGAACTAATTAATATAGATTTATTTTTCATTATTTCCAATAACGCCCATCATTCATTAACCAATATTTATTTCTTCTTCAAAGATATATCCAACAATGTTATAGATCTAATGAAATATTCATCTATTGAATTATAAATTATCATCATAATATGTGAATTGGAAATGTTCTTCCCGTAAAAATTCTCAGATATAAGGATTCAATTTATGGTTCACATAGTGAGTGATATTAGACTATGTGGCCCTATACACTATAGATGAATATACCCCATTGAATGGTAAATGATGTTATTTTAAAGGGTATGTAAAAAATAGAATTTAACCAGAGGGTTTTATTGTAGAGTGATATATTGTTAAGGAAGCCATTGAATTATTTATTGAATACATATTAGGTGTGGAATGATTTTGTCTACCAAAATCTCATCCCACTAGGAAGCTTGGGAGTTAAATAATTTTTGGAAGAGATTTTGTCAAAATAAATATTGTAAATCAGAAGTAGAACCACCATTACATTTTTCATAATGGTTTAGATGATCCACCATATGATGAAATACAGAATGAAATTATTAGACATTTTAATCCATCAAGGGATGAATGTTAGAAATCAAATACACACAATCAATAGTTTATAAAATGTTTTTAGGACTATATATTTATAGAGTTAGATGAAAATCCATATTCAATTTTAGAACAAATTAGATGGTTATCAGAGGATCAATTGTGTATGTATTATCTGACAATGGTTATGTAATTAAGGGATACACATTCTATACAAATGGACATGATGAAGACAATGCCATAGAAAATAGTGGAGTGACACTTGTGAATGAAGCAATGTATGTTTATAATACTAAGGAAACAAATATAATTTACATGAATATGTCATACATTGGCATCATAAAACAAATAAGGGAGTTGGATTATACAACATTTCCAAGTAGTGATTTTTAAATTCAAGTGGGTTGATAATAGGTGTGCTATTGAAATAAATTAATTGAGATTCATGAATGTTTATTTCAGTAAGGAAGGATACAATGATGAACCATTTATAATAGAATCATAGGAAGTACATGTATTTTATGTTCTAGATCCTGTGAAATGAATGTGGTCAATTGTTTTGTTATCGACGAAAACCACTGAAGGGTTAGATGAAAATTAACAAAGTATTGACACTTTCATTTGGACTCTGTTATCATTTTAGAGTGGTCCCAATATAGATTATTTTTTTATGTAAGAGGAGACTATAATGAAGGGATTTTGATAGTCGATAAAGGGGTCAAATCCCTTCATCCTTTAAAAAAAGGGAGTTCAATAATCAAGTTATATTTTTTCAAATATACATTGTGTTACCTCATGTTATTATCTATACGTTAATGTATTTATGTTTTCTAAATTAAATGTTAAACCAATTCTATAAATAATGAGTTTTACACATGTAGGTGCTCTCAGTCCTGAGGAACAATAGGTCATTCAATGTAATGATTCTCACTATACAGAGGAACAACGACCTTCTGTATGTGATGGTGCTCCCAAACTAGAGGAATAATAGGTTTCTCATCATGTTTCTACACTATGTGCATAGTTTCAATGACCAAATTTACATGATGATGCTACTGATCCATTTAAATAATATATTGATGAGTTTGAAACCAAATAAGTGGTAGGTGATGAAGGAACAATAATGTAGAAAAAATAAGAGCTCTAGAGTTTGATGGTGTTAGAAAATATCATTATGGTGAAAATAAAATACATCAAATATGAGGTCGCATGGAATGCACGAGGACATCATGTTGACCCCCAAAAGGCCATATTCAGTATTTACATTAGAATAATCACTTAGTAATGTGCTCCAATTGATTTAGATTCATGGAACCATGTTGGGACCGATATTAATACATTGATGAGTGAAGATATTACGGTAACCTTATGACATAATTATTTATTTTTTGAAAAAATAAAATAACGAAACATAGAATTAATCTTCATTATCCCTTGAAGTTTGACTTTATATTAGATGAATCCCACAAGAAATATGTATTAATTATTTCTGGAATGATTTATAGAGGCATTAAAACAATTCTAATGAGACATAATCTTAATGATACTGAAGGGAAAATAAATCCACACCCACTACTTATGTATTCACAGCTGATAACCCAAGATGCATGGTTTGTGTTTACTGAATATTATGTGGTTGTGTCTTTTCAAGTACATTGTGTATAGTACTAATTTTTTTGGAAATACATATATTCATCACATTGATCAAATTTTTTAATTTATTAAATAGAAACTGAGTGATGAAAATTAGAGACGGGATGAAAAACCAACTTACCCCTACCATAATGTAAGGACGGGGTATGCTTCACTTGAAACAATTGTTATGTATTTAAAATCTATTGTAACACATTGATATGACATGAAATCAAAAAATAATTATGTTACTCAATTTATATGAAGATTTATGTATACAAATGACAACCAATTTCCATCTCATGCAATGTTTTTTGGAAGGAGGAATGTGTAAATAAAGACGATATAGTAATAGATAAAAATACACAAAAGGGTGGGAAACATGTGTATGTATGACATACTAATTTTTTTTCATTTAAATCCCTATTACATTACAAGGATTACTTATTTTCATATATTTTAGATATGAATCAGTCATAGGAATCATCAACACCTGTAATAGATGAACACCGACTATCAGTGGCCTTAAAGTAGACATAACAGTATGGTCACGTTATAGGTGCGAGTTTTAGGGTGACACCCCAAATATATTTTGATAAAAAAATAAGAGGATAAAGATAATGAAATGATATATAAAAAATGACTAGATAGACTTGATGAAAAATTACAATGGTAAAGAGAGTTACTAGAAACATTTATGCGGTTAAGAAAAGAAAATAAAATAACTCAAGAACAATCATTTAATTAATATCTTTCCCCACCCCCCACACTATCTTTTAGGTGAGCCATTCACCTCAATGAGCTGTCATTTAAAAGGTAATAAATGATCTAATAATTTATTATATTAAATGTAAATCAGATAGACACTAATACCTTTCCTGTACTAATATTATATTGGGTGATAATGACTATGATTTATATCTATCAACACCCACCCATTTCTTTATAGAGAGGGATACATTGTTCAATATTCAAAATGACATGCTACACAATATAAAACTTCCAATAGGTCAGAGTGTTGATTAGGATAGACCATGAGTTTAGCACTGAGCTACATATTCCATTTTATGAGAAAGGTATTCATAAGGTTGACCAAACTATTGGAACATTAATTTCATGTCCTTCACATCTTGTAAAAAATCTTGTCTACATGGAGGTATTCATTTCCAATTTATTTTTCATACTAAAACATTAAAAATTAATAAAAAAAGGTCTGAACCGATTAATATAATTACAGAAAAAGAAATGAAATGGGATGAAACAAAAGGTCGACTCAAAAACATCTATAGGATCAACCAACCGATAAACAAGTTCTTCTAAAAGCACATGTATCCCGCCCATTGAATATTCGTATTTACTAACATTGATGGTTCATGCGGTTGAAAAGTTACAAAGTGGTAGTAGTCATGATGTTTATTTTGAAGAAAAAATGTATAGATAATATGTTACTAACTACATTTCTTCTAATAATTTAGATGAAATCTTCAACTATGAATGTCTAGGAGCCTCAGATGAAAATTTATACATGAGGTATGTTTTCATTATTTAATTTTCCAAAATATGACATACAATGTTAATTTCAACTACATAAATTTCATATTTTTTGTAGGTGTATATATCAATACAAAATCAAGGGATTTACCCATAAAAAATTTACTCGTTAGTCCTCAAATCACCTCTATAGTCCAAAAAAAAAAATCCAAACAAATGGATGAAATACTGGAAAACCTAGGAAAATTGTTTGAAAGTAAACATGGTGATGAAATACTCTTATTAATTCAAATGATGCATGGATAAAACTCTATAATTTAATTATATCACACACATTTTTCAATTATTTCATTAATTATTCTTTTTTTTATTTTTAGGAAACACTGGATGCTCATTATAGACAATTTAGATTCTCCAAATATTTATTTCTTGGATTCACTCCATGTATTACCAACAAACTGACCACATATGATGATATTTTTTAATTTTTAATACACTACATCGTACATTTTAGAAATAGAATCCATGTTATGTAATTTTTATTATGCTTTAATAAATATTATATTATTATAGGGTGGTGTGTAAATATTGTCTAAATCATGGCATGAAGACAAACATTGTGCACAAGGACCTTGAAAATTTCTAAAAGTTCATAAGTATTAGTGTATATAAAATAATATTTCACTATACAAACACATATCAAAACAAATTAATTATTTTCCTCAATAATTCTATAGTGGATGAAACAATAAAATGGAAAACATTGTGATTATTGTGATTGTAAATTTATGAGAGATATCATATTCCACCAAAAAACAAACATCCCTGAATAGATATTTTCAAAGTTAATTACTACTTAATTTAAAATATTTATTAATATTTTGTGTATTTATATTTTTTTAATAATATTATAAATTTTGAAAAAAAATTATATTTAGGATATGATATACATTTTATTAGAATCAAATGGACATCATACCTGATCACTGAATGTATACAAATAGCATGATGATGTGACTTCTAAAGAAGTAACTAATTGTTTCATATTTATGTTTAATTTATTTATTTTTAGTATTACTCACATAATAATTTTTTTCTCATACTGTAGGATTCCATGGAATTTTAGATTGTTTTGAATCTTTGGGTCATGTATGAATCAACAATGCCTCAATCTGAAACATGTTGTTCATGTAATGAATCCTGATTTGTTTTTTATTTTAAAATTGACATTATTTTTAGTACAATATGCAACTCACATACTCAAAACTGAAAAAAATAATTAATATTATTTTGATACTTTAGTACAATGATTCATAATATATATAAGATCTATAGGAATCAGTTGCACCTCAATCTAACACACGCTATGACCAGTATGAATCAATGTTTTTGTTTTCAGTTTAAAATAAAAATTTTACTTCAAAATGTGTCACTCACTGAAAATAAACAAAACCCACCCATATATTATTTATAATTAATGAAATTCATTTATAAATTATTTCTGATGAATAGGAATTTGTCTCATATAAAAATTATACACGATGTGACCAGTATGATTCAAAGTGCGTGTTTCTATTTGGATATGAAATTTTAGTAAGAAACTCAAGGGACATACTGAAATCCATGGAAAAATAAATTTATTTTTCTGACACTTTTTGAAAATGATACATGAGTCCTTTTGGATGTGTAAAAATCATCCACACCTCAATGTGACATACGATGTGACAGGTATGACTCCAGGTGCCTCTTTTTATTTAATGTTGACATCAATTTTAGTAAAAAGGACGAATTTGTGTACTAAAAAATGATAAAAATATTCACATTATCTTGATACTTTAGGGAAACAATACATGAGTAATTTAGGATCTGTAGGAATCGTTCACACCTCAATCTGAGGCATGGTGTAACTGGTATTACTACAAGTTCATCTTTTTTATTTAAAATATACATCAATTTTAGTAAAAAGTATAATTGACTAAATGAAAACCATAAAAATGCATTCTAATTGTTTTGATATTGTAGAAAAATGATCCATGAGTTAGTTGAAATGTGTATGAATTGGCTGCAAAACAATCTAAGACATGGTGTGATCAGTATGATTCTATGTCCATCTTTTTATTTAAAATTGACATAATTTTTAGTAAAAATGTACAAGTGATGTATTTAAAACTGGTAAAACTCATTCATGTTGTTTTAATACTTTAGGGAAATGATCCATCAATCATTTGGGACATGTAAAAATCATCTAAACCTCAATCTAAGGCATGGTGTGACCAGTATGACTCCAAGTGCATCATTTTTATTTAAAATTTACATCAATTTTAGTAAAAAGGAGAACTAAAATACTAAAAACCATGAGAAGGAATTAGTATTTTTTGATACTTCAGGAAAAAAAATTCAAGAGTCAGTATAGATTTTTAAGAATTATCTAATTCTCAATCTGACTCACAGTTTGACTGAAATGACTACAAGTGCGTCTTTTTATTTAAAATTGGTATCAATTTTAGATAATCGAAGATGTGTCTTACTAAAAATTGATAAAATTAATTTTTATAGTTTTGATACTATAATAAAATGATCCATGAGTTATTTGGGATGTGTATAATCAACTACACCTCAATCCGAGTCATGGTGTGATCGTTATTACTCTATGTGCATCTTTTTATTTATAAAGGACATCATATTTAGTAAAAAAACAAGTGTGGTATTGATAACCATGAAAATGAAATCCTATTATTTTTATACATTAGGTAAATGAACTATAAATCATTTGGAAAATTTATTAATTAGTTAAACCTAAATATTAGGCACAATGTAATAGCTATGACTCCAAGTTCGTCTGTTTCATTTTCAATTTACATCAATTTTAGTAAAAAAGACAACTGACCTACTCAAAACTGAGAAAACACATTTGAAATGTTTTGATACATTAGTAAAATGATACATGAGAAATTTTATACTTGTATGAATCATCCTCACCTGAATATGATGCATGGTGTAACTTTTAGGACTATAAGTATGTCTTTTTTTTTAAATTGATGTGAATTTTAGAAAAAGGAAGAAGTTTCTTACTCAAAAATGTGAAAATGAATTTGGAATGTTTTGATACATTATATAAACAATTCATGAGTTATTTGGGATGTGTAAGAAGTATCCACATATCAATATGAGGCATGATGAGACTAGTATGACTCTAAGTGTGTCTTGTTATTTAAAATTGACATCATTTTTTAGTAAGAAGGAAGAAGTTATGTACTGAAAATTGAGAAAAAGAATCTATATTGTTTTGATACATTAGGGAATTTATACATGAGAAATTTTGTTCTTTTAGGAATCACATGCATCTCAATACAATGCACAGTGTGACTGGTATGACTCAATGTGCCTATTAATAGCTTAAAATTGATATTTTAGTTCAAATTGTATGCCACTCACTGAAAACCAAGAAAATGATCTTTGATTATATTGATAATATAGGACATCAATTAATAATACATTTATGACATTTAAGAAGGATTATCATGTAAATAACACATAATGTGTCCTGTATGACTCAAAGTACATGTTTCTGGTTTGAAATGTCATTTTAGTAGAATGCACAAGTAACATACTAAAACCCACCAATCATATTAAGATTATTTTTATACTTTGGTAAAATGATCCTTAAGTAACTTTTGATGTAAAAGAATCAGCTGTACCTCAATCCCACACACAGTGGGATTGGTATAACTACTAATGTGTCTTCATTAAAATTGACATTAATTTCATTAAAAAGAACAAGTGACATACTCAAATCTGAGAAAATGTGTTTGAATTGTTTTGATACATTAGGATAATGGTCATTACCTCATCTGAGACATGTTGGAATCAGATGAACCTCAATATAATTCATGGTGTGACCGGTATAACTCAAAGTGTGTTTTTTATTTAATGTTTTAATTTTTATAATGTATTCATTCATAATAATGTTTAATTTATTTCATTATAATATTACTAAAATAATATTAGTTTTATTATATAATTGGATTCTTTTGATCTGGTTGAGGTGATTTGTTCAGCAATAGATACCATGGGTAGACCTTTTTGAGATGGGATCACGAGTGCCAAATACAATAATTACTGATTTAAATTGTTTGCCGATTGTAATTGAAAATGTAATTATACAAAACATTGTTTGAAATGTATACAGTAGTGTATTTTTTAATTATTATGTAAAATTTATTTTAATTAAATTATATATTTTCTGTATAGGAGGTTGTGGTGTGATTTTTTTGTGTACATGAGATTTTTTAGGGTGTGTTTATACAAACGACACAATTTAGCAGATGTGGCCTTTATCAATGTTAATATATCACTGATAAAGGGCCCCCATTTAAAAGCGCTACAATTAACAATTTATTTTTATCATTTTATAATTATTTTTTCACGATGTGAAAGATCATATTTGTAGTAGTGTAAATAAAAACAATTATAAACATAATCAAATTATAACCATATGAAATTTATAATCAGAAATAAATTATAACAAATAATAAATTACAATCTTGAAAATTTATAACTAATAAATATGTGTGTATGAAAAAATAAATGGATGAATATATTTTATAGAAAAAAATAATGAATAAATATACTAACCATAAAAAATAAAAGTTTAAATTTCAAAATATATAGATTCAGGTAGAAGATCCATGAATAATAGATCCCAAATTGAGATAGGCAATCTTCATATTGCAAGTAATGAAAAATTTGTTTAGATGAAAATAGATATTAAAGGAAGATAATGGTGGAACATGAATGAGATAAAAGGCATGAATAATTTGTGGGAGAAATGCATACTATCATGGTGGAATGTGTGTGAATAATGGAGAACATGTCAACATGAAGGGGAAGGGATGCAAAAGGTGCAGAATTATAGTTGAAGGAAGGAGATGGAGCATAACCATGATTCACGAATGTTAGAGTTTCAAGAGATTAGGAATCAAAATAATGAGTAGAAAAGTGAAACTCGTATATTATCAATTTTATAAAAGGTTTTAAGGATTCTTATGAAATGAATCCTCAACATAGATAGCATCTAAATACAATGTACATAACTCTAAGGGAAAAGATGAAATTCAACAATTTGACCCTCAACAACTCCCAAAAGCATATTTAAAATAAGCCGCACGATTTTCCTCCCTCCCAACGAAGGAAAAACAACAATAAGAGAATAAAGGAACCAACGATCTAATGCTGTATATAATAGACCCAATGGCTTGGTGTCTACCTCCATCCTCCACCATCAATTTGATAATAACATGAAAATCAGATTCAACCACAATATCCTTCCAGATAAGAGATGAAATGAACATCATACCCATCGAGATAGACATAGACTATGCTACGGTAGGAGACTAATAATCAATGTTTGAGGAATAACGAGACACAATAATAGAGTCATCATTGTCCGTGAGAACTCCCACACAGTCAACAAATCCATCACCCGGAATCACTATGTCAGTATTAAATATGAAAACACACTAAGGGGGAGGAATACATATGATAGGAGGGGGATGAAAAATTATTTGAAAATTTATTTTAAAACAGACATTTTAAAGTCTCATATTGCGTAAACGCTATAAAAAACTCACACTAACCTAGCCTTCACAATGGTTATCCAATAACCGATGATAAAACTCTCATAATGTGAGTTTTAACATTATTAATGTATAAATAAACATTCATGATGAATACATGACATATATGTATGTCAATTATACTCACTAATTAATATATTTATTGACCAAATGTATTGGAAACATATATTTATATATAATTATAATTTTCAATATGGAAATTTAAAAAGTATTTTATTCATATTTATAAATATAACAAAAATAATAAATATAATAAATATATTTATTATTCAAAAAAATTATTTTAATATTACTATTATTTAAATTATATTTATTTAATTATAAATTTATAATTTTTTTTAAAATATTATATATATATTTGAATTATTAAAAAAATTACATTAATTATAAAGATACATTTTTTATTTAATGTATACAAATAAAAATTATTCTGGAATATAAATATAATAATTTTATATAAAATAATAATATTTATTATTATAATCTTTTATTAGCCTTAATAATAGAGTTGCACCTAGATTATATGGTTTTATTGTAATTAATTATTTTTTTAGAAAATTGGTAAAGATGACAGGGTCTAGCTTTCCATGATTCATAACTAGGGCTCTCAGTGGTGGATGTTGAGGAGGCTCGTCCAACTTCACCTGTTCATTCCCCTCATTAAATATAAATCCCCCCAATTCAGTGCTCTCGAACTTAATATTAACATGACAACACCGTGGGATGGTTTTGTTGACCATAGGGAAATCCTCCGGGATCACGCTGGCTCTATTATTACAGCTCGTTATTACTCATACATTGTGGGTTGGTCTCCTCCTTTGGAAAAAGATATGACTATTTGGAAGGGTTTTCCGTTCATCTTGTCTCTTGGATGGATAAATGTTTTGGTCAAATTTGATTGTTAAGTTATCATCAACGAACTAAAGGAGGATGGAGGTAGCCTCCAGGCCTATGGGTCCATTGTTTACATCATTAAATCTTTGGTGCCTTATTTCTCATGTTTTTACCTTTATAAGAAGATAGGGTAATCTAGTGGCTCCTTTTTTTATTGCTGTTGAGAATCATTTGGTGCCTAATTGCGGGATTTCATCTTTTCCTATGGAATTATGTAATTTGTATTTGGATGATATCTATGGTTTGAGTATTTTATTTAAAAAATAAATAAATTCCCCCCTTTATCATCACTAAATTAAGCAATGATAATGGGTACACCTTTATTAGAATTATGGTTAGCACTGATAAAGGGGAGATTTATCAGCGCTATTATCTAGTGCTAAAAAGGTCCCCCTTTTATCAGTTCTTTCATCTTTGCACTGATAAAACCTAGTGCATCACTTTCCCAGATCTGTGGTAGTGAATGGGAGGAATCACAATGTGTTGGATTCCAAAACCAACTTTAGCAGTGGTTTAAACCGTCGCATAATCAAAAAAAATAACTATATCTAAATGATGATTTTCTTATAGTGGATACATAACTCATTTATGATGTGTATGAATTGACTACATGTCAATCAAACACATTATGTGACTAGTATGAATCAATGTTTCTGTTTTCAATATAAATTTTTCATTTTAGTTTAATGATATAATTATTTAAAATTATTTAAACAATTAAGAAAATTAGTAACTGATAATATCATTAATATATTCAATAATTGTTAATATAATTTATAACAACATTTAATTAACAATGTAATTAATAATTCACAATATAATTTTTATTTAAAAATATAATTAATAATTTATAATTAATTTAAAATTTAAAATATAATCATTAATAATTAAATTACTAGTATAACTGATAATATTATTAATATATATAGTAATTAATAATATAAATTATCATATGTGAATTATATATGATTTAAATTAAAAATTTTCTATTTTTAATGAACTGCTACTAAGATAAAAATTGGTTTTATCGGGTGGAAAAACCTTTGTACAATGGTTTCTCATTGGAGGAAGCCTACTAATCTAAAAAAACCTTAAATTTTTTAAAAATTCCACCCTAATTATTTTGAACAAAAACTAAAAATTATATTTAAATCAATATATTTTATAAGAAAAAAAATTATTTGAACAAATATATAAGTTTATAAACAAAAATGTACTCTTTTTTTGTTATAATATGTCTCATAAGTTATTTAAAACATTGAATAAAAATATAAAATATTATAACATTATTTATTTTATCAACATTAATTATTAAAATTGATATAAAAACCAACAAAAAATTGGTTATTAACCAATTAAATTTTTACTAGAAAATAATAATTTTAGTATAACATTTCGATTATTCATTATTTGGTTTTCAATTAATAGTTCTGTTAACCACTTATTTTCCCACCCCTAAGAACCATAACAGATTGGGGGGGCAATCTCTACAAAAAATTATTTCTATTTATGAGTGGTTGGAAAAAAAAATTACAAGATTACAAATATATATATATATATATATATATATATATATTAAATACTGTATAAAGGTTGATGTCAGTTCAATGTTTATTATTGAATTAAAATCAACATTAAATATTATTTTCCAGTCAATTAATATATTATATAATAATAAATTCAAATTTAACAAAATTATTAAAATCTACAGCATTGATAGTTAGGTTGAAAATTTTCATTAAAATCACCCAAAATTTGGGATTTTGACTCGTCAAGTACCAATGAAATTTGGGATAATTATATCCCAACTCATTTAATTTTTTTCAATCCCTAATCTATTTATAAACCATTTTATTTTTAACTCATAATTTTTAAATATATTCAATTATATTTTGAAATATACCCAAACTGGTTTAATTAAAGAGACTTATTATTTTTAATTTTAGACATTATTTATAAATCTAAAATCAACTGATATCAAAGAAAACAAATATTTTTTTAATTTTATTTACATTTTAAAATAAATCATTTTTTAGTTAACAATAATTAATATAATATGAATTTGAATTCATATTTTGTTTCTAAATTTAATATGAACAATACTCAAAATACATAAATAAATGGGATAGTTTTAATATTTTTTTAACATTCAGTCAATACAATAATTATAATTAAACAAATAGGGTTTATTACTTCCTCGATATCAATCGGTGTTATAAATAAAATATTTATCTATCCCACCTTTCTAGCTATTAAAGTACGGGAGGAATGATTGCGGGGGGAAAGAAAAATATAAAGGAAGATGTTACTATATAATGGTGGAAGGTGTGTTTTCAAACTCCAATCCTTAGATCTTATTGCCCTCTTCTCTAAAACCAATCACTCCCCGATGATGATAGTAAAGATGATTCAGAGATGAATGATTGGAACATGGTGGATGTCATGTTTTGGAGGAACATCATTTGAAAAGGTCAAAAAATCTAGAGTAGTCAATTAGAGTCCCATGACCACTGATGAAGCTGACAATAAGGTCTTCATTAGAAGAGGTTGTCACCAATGTCTTGATATTATCCCATCTGAGAATTGAGAAATCCTACAAGGGACCCTGTCCAACATTCCCCTTCACAAACTAGCACTTCCCGATGGTACCTATGAATGGAGATCTAAATCGTACCCCAACCCTAGAACCATACAACCCCAGGGTGACGACAATTGTGGATGATTTTTATGGCAGGCAGTGTAGAACCATCCTAGTCAACTAAGAACACTACTTGGTGGTACCCAAACAAGGAAATATCGAAGGTACCACATCTCCTGCACCGAAAATCAAAACTCCCTAGGGGTACCCATGAAAGCGGATCACAAACATACAAAAACTCCCCCAGGTCACCCAATATGCATGAATGAACTCCCCAACATGCATTATACTGGATTTTATCCATCCTATTCTAATAGGCCAATGATTATCATAAGAAAGGATTCACCATTAGGCCATGTTTTTAAGAATGGTTACAATGGAGGGTGGTGTCCAGTCCTCCCTCTCACCTGGGAACACTCTTATGGGGTGACTAAGGAGATCCTAATGTTATACCAATCAGGGAGGTCCTAGTGGAGGTGGAATGTGGTTGAGGTGTGATTTGGATGTGTTGACGTGTGTGTTAATTCACAATACAGTTTCTCTATGAAGTCATAGAATAGGACGAATGCGGTATAGGAGGGATGTGGATGTGTCAGCATAGAGGGAAAAGCATGGTACAATCACTCTAGGATTTCATAGCGGAGGCAGAGTGTGGTTGAGGTAGGATGTGGATGTTATGACGTGCAGGGCAGTCATGGAAGGGCAGATCGCGGTCACGATGTGCAGTCTTGGAAGAGGTGGAATGTGATTGTGGTGGGGGTTCTTTGCGACTGACCATCATCATTGTGGTCATAGAGTTCATGGAATTGAGGCAGAGAAAAGGCTGGTGTGCGGTGTAGTAGGGCTTTAGCAGTCTAGTGTATGATATTTTTCTCTGGTTCAAATCCAAGATGAGTTAGGGGTGCGCTGGTAGGTCTAGGAGGTTCTTATACTGTTAAAGGGTGGGGGTGTGAGACTAGCGCGGTTAAATGGGTGGCAGTTGCGCACATGGGGAGGGGATTACTAACACCGTCGAAAGGGGGTCAAGTTCTATTAAAAAGGGAAGGCTCTACCCATTTTTTAACAATTTTTTTTAATTTTTTAAATTTTATCTGTGATTTTTTTATCACTGATAAAAGGGTCATTTATCAACTCTTTTTTTAGTGTTGAAAAAAGGGTCCCCCTCTTTATATCACCTCGAGTATCAACACTTTTTAAGTGGTGATAATGTTGTTTGTAGCGTAGATAAAACTCAGTTTCATAGTAGTGATTGTTTTATTGTTTTATTTGATCAGATTGAATTTCTGGATCACTAAAAAATCTTATATGTTCATCGTCCTAGTGGTTGTGAGAGGGATATTTTTGGTTTATCCTACATCGATTATGAAGGGGTTCGTTGTGTTAAATATATGTATGTGGGAAACCCTTGCCTCATGGATTGGGGTTAAGAAGTCATAATAATATTTACATAGGCATGCAGTTGTTCATGAAGATAACACACCAACACACCAAGACCTTTGGTGTATATATGTTTTCATATCCCTAGATGTAACATAGAAAAACCATCTTATCATCAGCGTTGACATCATTTATTATTTTTAAATTAAACAAGTAATTAAAACTAATATATGTATGCAATTTCTTTTTCATAATTTTATTTTTATCATAATTTTAGATACAAAATCTCCTATTATATTTTTTTTAATTCTTTCGAATATATATTATTAATTTTATATTATATAATACATCTTATATACATAAAAATTAATTTTAATCACTATCAAAAATCAACCTAATATTTTTACAAAAAATTATAATGTTAAAATATTTTTGCAAAAACGTATTGATTATTTTTTGACTAATAGTGTGGCTTCTGTGAACATCCTTCACACATTCCAATACCCGATTTTGTAAAAGTATTTTTACTTATCTCATATAAACAAATCAACTCCATTTTTTCATTTTAAAAAATTAAATGACAACAATATTTCTAGAATCAAATCGAAGTAAAGGGAAATAAATCCCATAGTATATATATATATATATATATATATTTATAAATAATTTCTTAAAAAAATCATAGGCAAAAATTATTATTTATTAAAAAAATAATATCCCCCTTTCACTTAAAAATCATATTTTCTTAAATCTCGGTTAAACAATAAAAATTTCCTTAAACATAAATCGACCAATTTCAATTTAAAAATAAATATACTATAAATAAAAATGATTTAAAAAAATAAAGAAATAGAATTTGTTAAAAAAATAAATAGATAACCATTATTCTAATGTAAGGAAAAATTCATTTTTTAAGATAATGATTGATTTCTTGTAAATTTTTTATCTGAATTTTATTAATGAAGAATTAGTTTTTATATTTTTTAATAAAAATAATATTTTTTAAACTGAAAGGGAATTTTGGTTGAAAATATATTTATGAAAAATAGTATTTTACATGTTTTTTAAAATTAAAAATACTAATGGATAATATGAATTTTGTTTTTAATTTTCACAATTTTAAAAATAATTTTTTATTTTTTAAAAAATTGATCATCACTCCTACATGAAATGCATGGTGATATATGGTTGTAATCCCATTTTATCATGAATTCACTCCCTCCTTCATCTAGCGATGCAACACATAATCATTGGTTTTATGAAAACAATGTCTTCAAATCCTTTTCATTTTTTTCCTTTATAATGTTATCATTGTCACTCCAAATAAAATTGAATTCCCACTACCATAGATAGACCTTTTAACACAACACAATGAGATTAAACATTGCTAAAAAACTGTTTTTGTCAATGTCATTAAAATGATAACCCCTTTATCATTGTTTTCATTAACACTAATAAATGCCCTACTGTTACAATGTGTTGTTTGAATAACAACACACTGCACCAAATACACATGTATAAAAATTCCCCAATATGGAAATTCAAATTTATTTGAAATAAAATTTTAATTACAAATAAAAAATATATATGTATATTTCAAACAATATTTTCTACAATTACATTTTAATGTACTATCCACAAACATTTAAAAACATCAATGTTTAATTTTATTTGGCACCTGTGACCCCCAATGAAAGAATACTGACCATGGTATTAGTTTTCAAACAAACCACCCAACCCGAGAAAAAAAATATCCTTTATAAGAAAACAATTGTTATTTTAATAATACTATAATGA
The DNA here is from genome assembly GCA_963277665.1 of Viscum album. Lineage (NCBI taxonomy): Eukaryota > Viridiplantae > Streptophyta > Magnoliopsida > Santalales > Viscaceae > Viscum > Viscum album. The sequence goes on from CAUJRU010000615.1 coordinate 315,529, forward strand.
AATAAATTAAACATAAACATCAAAGAATGTATTTTTAAATTTTCACTGTAAATTAAAAGGACACACATATATCACTACCATAGAAACAAATTTACATAGCGCCACCCTTTAATAATGCTAAAAAATATGCTGATAAAGGGCTACCATTATCATCACTAAAATACTAGTGATAAAAAGAGATTTTAACAGTGCTAAAAACAATATTAAATCTACCCATGTATTATCATTTTTAGCAATGATAATGAAACCTCTTTGTCAACGTTCATTAAGAACTGTTAAAGGGACACCCTTTATCAATGATTTTTTAGAAGGACTGATAAAGGGGGATTTATTTGTGTTTCTCTAATAGCACTAATAAATGGTATATTTAAACAATATTATATTTCATTAAAAATAATATATTTTTTAAAATATGTTTTAGATAAGGATAAATATACATTTACAATTACAATATAAGATATTTAGTGTAAATGGATTAAAAAATAATTAAAAAATATCTTTAATTAATAACTTACTAATTATTATTGAATAAAAGTAATTTATTAACAAATTTACGACACAAAAAATAAAAAATTTAATAAAAGATATAAAATATATTGAAAACGTTACTCAGATTTCCAAGGGTTATAAATTTTGATCAGTGTGTCCATTTTAGCTATACCACATATCAAATTGAATCTTGTGATGGCATATTCACACTAATGATAGAGAGGAATCCCCTTTAACATTTTACAAGGCCCTAAAATTCCATATAAGGCCTTTCAAACTAGGTTTTTAGTTGGTGTATCCAAATTTTTTTACATTCAATGGAATTCCAACTTCGTTTAAGAGGTTTTTATTCCCTTTTTCAGTGGGGACTAAATTTATTTAGATGTATTGCATTCATATTGATATTAATTTATTGAAATATTATCATTTTTCATAATTTAGTTTTATTTATAATCAAATATATAATAATATATACATATGTTGTATATATTCACACATAAAAATTTAGGTTTATAAATATATATGTAAAAATAATTACATGTAATGAAGATTTAAAAATAATTAAATCATATCAAAATATAAAATAATATCCATTTTATTTAAAATGAATATATATATATATAAATATATACTTATACAAAGACTGTAAATATAATGCTTATATATATAAAAATATATTTTATGTGCATTGAAAAACCGATATATATTTATCTATATACTCTAATATAAGTATATAAATATTAATATATAATATATTTAAATAAATATAAATGTGTATAAATATATTTATAGTTTCACACACATATAAATATATATATATATATATATGTATGTATGTATGTATGTATTTAAAAACACACATACACACACACACACAAAAAAACATATTTTATATATGTAATTAAATATATATATATATATATGGACAAAAAAATAAAAAAATAAAAATAAATATATAGATATATTATAAAATACAAAAGAAAATGATATAAGGGAGTAGAAAGGGGGTGAGATTATGAAGAGGACATCTCAGTTTCAGAACCCAGAAAAGGTAGGGGCGCACTAGAATGAGTGATGCATGTCCCTAGTGTTGTTAAAGGGTGGAGGGATTCCTAGCATTGTTAAAATGTCGGGAGGCTATAAAAGCACTCTTAAAAGAAGGATTGAGTGCTGATAAAAGTGTGCATGTCCCACCCTCAAATTTGTTGAAAAATAAATTCCTTTAAATAAATGATTTTTTTGACTTTTATCAGTACTAAAAAAGTGTTGATAAAGGCCCCATTTATCAGCACTATTTTATCACTGATAGAGGTCCTCTTTTATCAATGCTGATAAAAGGGGCCTTTATTAGTATTTTTTTAGTAGCGATAAAAGATACCACCTTTTAATATCATCGAGGATAATAATGTTTTTTAAATAAGTAAATGCCCATTTTGCACGCTGTTAAAGTCCATATCTATAGTAGTTGAGTCATACAAGTCACCTTATGCGTTTGATTGAGGTGGGGATGAATCTTACTCATCAAAAATGATTTATGGAATATTTTTCTAAAGTATCAAAACAATTTGAACATATATTCATTTCAAATAAATGTAGATAAAAATAAGATAAACTAAATGTAGTGGTCAACGGCAAGATCTGAACTCCTGCTCGATGGTTGGGTTTGGCAGGAATGCACCAAGGCTAGAGGAAAATGATGGCCTTTGCTCATCAAGGCGGCTGGAGGCAAGAATCATTCCCTAGAATGATGGTGAGAGCTATAAATGAGGGCCAAACCATACTCAATGAAGGAGTAAATGACATGATTGGAAGAACCCGCTCTAGTGGGGGATAGTTATTTTTCATGCAGGTCATCGCCATTATCAGTAGATCTATCCACGTCGATGATATTCCTAGTGGTTCCCAATAAAATTTGTGGTTTGGGTGTCTGGGTCAGCAGTCAAATGGTAGGATGGATACCTTTGGGTAATTCAATCAATGCCTAATTCTTGGTTTCTCTACCTTAGTCTTTCAGGCTATATGGATTTGACATTGAGCTAATTGGATTTACTACTATTTACAATTTCCATTTATTTTTTGGGGGCATGTTGCGTTTGGGGATTCAATCTTGTAATGGGTTATATCCAAATCAATCTTAAAAGGGATACTACTATTCTTAATAGTTGGGGTTTCCCAACCTTTTCTAATAATAAATTTCACTATTAAAAACCATTAAAAAAATATATAAAATATAAAAAATTATAATAAGAAAAATTCACAAAAAATAACCTAATAATGGTGTCTTTATAAAGGTGGTGGATTAAATCCATTAGATGGATGGAACTCCATTCGTAAATTGTGTGTAAGTCATCACATCTACTCCATCATATGATCATGTTGTTGATGCTACTACTGTCGTTGATGCTCTTGATGTTGTATATACTCTTCCTACTCACTAACTAATATCTGAATAGTCTAATCCTGAGCTCATAGCCTTGCCTCATTCACTACAGAAGTGAAGGATGTTGATCTCATACACACTATGTTTTTTTGGAAGATATTATGGAGAGAGAAAATATTAATTATGGTCACCGCATTCATTTGGACACGTTGTGGTGACACTTCATGGTGAAAACCTACCATTGATTACCCATTTAATTTGGTAATAGAAATTTAATAAAGGGAAGCCAAAGGAGGGTGAAGGTAGGATATAAATTCGGATCTCCAACACTAGTTTATATCATCATATTCAGAAGCAACACATCTTCATCCTTGATTACACTATTTTTTGAGGGGCTTATCCATCTTTTAAAAGATATAATTTCTTGTGTGTTTTATCCTTGTAATTGAGGGAGAGAGAGTTTGTACCCAAATTTTACCATAGTGAAATCATTTTATTTTCTTGTGGTTTTTTTACACCTCTATTTTTTAAGGTTTCCACATTACATCTGGTGTTCTTTTAATTATGTAATTTTGTAATTAATTTCTATCTCACAATTATCATTGAATTGATTGGACAATTTTTTAGGATCCTAAAAAGTGGTATCATAGAAATGTGGTTTTGGCCTGATAAAATTCTGGACGAATGAAGTGTCTAAATGGTGTTGAAATACAAGATCTAAAAATTCAATGGAAATAATTTTTCATTGTGGAAAATAAAGATAAAAGAGGTTCTACAAAATGATAAATGCCTACAGGTGATTGGAGAGAAATTGGAAGGTGTGATAGAGGCAAAATGGAGTGACATGGATAGTAATGCTATTTACAACATTCATTTGTCTTTGGTAGATGGGGTCCTATCATGAATTGTGGAAAAATTGATGGAAAAATAAATTTGGGATACTCTCACAAAGCTGTATGAGGAAAATTCACTCCACAATAAAATTTTCTTGAAGAGAAAATTATACATTCTTTGAATGGTGGATTCATCATAGGTGACTGACCACATCGACACCCTTAATACCATTTTTCTCAACTTATAGTATGGATCTATATAATTGTGGATACTAAACATGTGGATATTCTACTAAAATGGTTTGAATATTAATGTGATCAAATTAACATCAACCTCATAAATAATTTGCTAATGGATATGTTTCCCTTCAATGATGTTGTAGCTACGGGCATTGAAAAAGAATGTCGGTGCATGAAATAAGAGTACAATCATACAACTTCACACCAAGTGGAAGCTCTATCAATGGAATGAAGAAGAATGGTGGAGTGTGGTTATAGTGAGAACTAGAATCATGGAAGGTCCAAATTAAGGAGCATGAAGAAAAACATCAAATGTTACAATTGCAGTAAGAGGGGGTTTGTCAGCAAGGACTATTGGAATAATAAGGGTGGTGAGAATATTTCTCAAGGAAAAGCTTCAAGTCCATCTGGAAATGGAGACATACTGGTCAATGATGCTGAAATGTATATTGAAAGAAGAAAACATCTCTAAGACGAATGGATTATTAACTCAGGATGAACATGGAACATGAAATCTCTACTGGAATGGTTTGACCAATACGAAACTATCCCAAAAGGGATTTTGAACATGGGGAATGCTAATAAATTTCAATATCGTTGGATTTGGATCCATCAAACAGAAGATGCATGATAACATAGTCAGAACCATCCAAGGAATATGCCATGTGGGGGGTCTCCAGAAGAACATTTTTTCCTTAGGAAAAATTTATGACATCGGATTCAAGACTCACACTGAGAATGGGATGATGAATATTTTGAAGGGATAACTTGTATTGATAAAGGAAAATAAGATATTAAAGAACTTTTATGTTCTTATGGGTGAAATGTACAAGGAAGCAGAGATAGTTGTCTCATCATCTACCTTGAGGGAAGAGTTAACGACGTTATGGAATCAGAGTCTTGGACATATGTCCCAACGAGGCCTAAATTTTCTTGAGGATCAGAAGTTACTTCCTAGGATTATTAAGGAATCCATGATATTTTTTTGAAATGTTTTTTGAGTAAGAGACTTTGGTTGATGTTTGGAACTTCAACGATGAGGAGTAACAATATCTTGGATTTAATTCATTCAAAGGTTTGGCATGAACCGGTTGTGTCCCTAGGAGGAGTAAGGTAAATTTCATCATTCAATGATGACTATTCAAGGAGATTTTGGTTGTTTTGAATCAAGAGGAAATTTAATATCTTTGATGTCTTCAAAAAAAATCAAAGTGAAAAATCATATTGAATCTGAAAAGAATATCATGTGTTTGGGGACTAACCATGGTAGAGAATATACAAGATACGATTTTGATTCATTTTGTTAACAGGAAGTAATCAAGAGGTATTTCATGGTGGCATACAATACATAGCAGAATAGAGTGGAATTTTTTTTTAATATAACATTTTTGAAAATAATAAGGGCGATGGTAAAAACTACAGGAGTTACCTGGACATTCTGGGCAGAAGTAGTAAATACTACCTGCTATGTGATCAATCGATCCCCTTTAGTGGAAATTGATATGTAGATGCAGATGGAGATGTGGAATGTTAAACCCCATAATTATTCTCAATTACATACTTTAGGAAGTCATGTATATGAACAATTTCATGGCCAGGAAAGATCGACGTTGGACTCAAGATCCGAGGAATGTATCTTCTTGCGATACACTGGTGGTGTGAAGGGGTATTGTTAGTTGGATCCCATTTCCCACAATATTATCATCAGTAGAGATTTCATCTTTTCTAAAGACAGTGTGAAAATTAATATTGATAAAGAGACATAGGAAGAGAGTAAAGAAACTAAAACAGTGGAGGTGAAGGATGAAATAAAGGAAGAACCTATTTTCTATGAGGAATTACCAAAGCATGATGATCAAGTACTAGATAATCCTAGACTACAACAACCAAATCGAGAGAAAAGAGTGACAACATGGATCTCATATTATGTCACTGAGATAAATGTTTCAAATTTATTATTGACAGAAGATGGAGAGATTTCGTCTCATTTTGAGGACACCCGTAGTCCAAATATATAATCATGGATGGCGGCGTTGCATGAGGAACATGAATCCATGGACATGATCAAGACTTGGGATCTTGTCCCATTACTTCATGGGATTAAGGATATTGGGAACAAATGGGTCTATAAGGTCAATAGGGATGAAACAGACTATGTGGAAAGATATCGTGTGAGACTGGTGGTTAAAGGATATGTTAAGAAAGAAGCCATCAATTTCAATGAAATATTTTCTCGTATTGTTAGACTAACATATATTCAGTCAGTGATGGTGATTTGTGCTTCATACACTCTGCATCTAATGTATTTAGATGTGAAAACAACTTTTCTCCATGGTGACCTTGATGATAAAATCTATATTCTCTAATGAGAAGGTTTTTCTGAATAAGGTAAAGAGAACTTGGTTTTCAGGTTGAAAATTTTCTTTACGGTCTCAAACATGTGTTGTGGTGTTGTTACAAGAGATTTTATTCCTATGTCACGAGCCTTGGATAGAATAGACTTAATTCAGATCCGTGTGCATGTTTCGAGGGTCTATATGCTAATGAATTTATCATTATACTATTTTATATGGATGAAATGTTGGCTGCAGGCCCCAAAAAATGATTAAATCTAGGAGATGAGGGCACATTTGTTTAGGGAGCTTGATATGAAGGACTTGGGACTAGCAAACAACAATATTGGGATGCAAATTTACTGAGACATGAATAATGGAAATATTTGGATATCACTAAAAAATTATTTGTGGAAAGTCTTGGAATGATTCAAAATGAAATACTATAAGAAAAATTCTAACCCTCTTCCCATTAATTCCAAGTTATCATCTACAATGAGTCCTAACAGTGAAAAATGGGGGACGAAAATGTCTCGAAGGACATATTAATCAATAGTTGGGATTATAATGTTCCCCACGGTTTGTACTTGAGAATACATTGCACATACAATGGGAGAAGCTAGTAGGTACATGGAGAATCTAGGAAAAAATCATTGGAGCATGCTGAATAGGATCCTGAGATACATCAGGTAAACCTCATATGTCGCATTATGTTTTGGAGAACAGATTTCACTATCATAGGCTATGTTGATTTAGATTATTTAGGTGATTTTGACCGGAGAAAAGCTGCTACTAGTTATGTGTTTACTCATGCAGAAGGATCTATGAGATGGATTTCAAAGTTACAGTCAACTGTGGATTTATCAATGATGGAGGCAATGTACATGGCCTATAAACAGTCATGCAAGGAGGTTATTTGGATGAAATGTTTTTTGGAGGAGATCAGGTACAAAAAAGATCAAATTTAATTGTTTTCTGATAGACAGAGTGCCTTTCACATTTTAAGGAATCAATATTTTCACTCCAGGATGAATCACATTGGTGTACAATATCATTTTTTATATACTGTGAATTAAATAAGTGTCCACATGTAGAAAATTCACACTAAAGAAAATATGGATGATTTATTGGTGAATACGATTGGTTCTAATATGTTCAGATGTTGTATATCCTTGAGAAACCTTGTAGAGACATGAGTAGTAGGGTTGGTAGATTGAAGGGATATGTGGAGATGTGATTGGAACTTAATCAAATATCATAGTGGGAGATAGGTTTGAAGACGTTATGGAGAGAGAAAATATTAATGATGGTCACCGCATTCATTTGGAAACGTCATGGTAAAACGTCATGGTGACACCCTACCATTGATTACCAATTTAATTTTTTAATATAAATTTAATAGTGAGGAGGAAAAAGGAGGGTTAAGGAATGATATAAAAGGTGATATTCTCCACCTATTTTTATCACCAGATTCAGAAGCAACATATCTTCATCCTTAAGTGCAGTATCTTGTGAGGTGTTTCTCCATATTTTCAAAGAGATAATTTCATGGATGTATTCTCCTTGAAATTGAGAGATAGAGAGAGAGTTTGTACCCACATTTTTTCATAGTGAAATCCTTCTATTTGCCTATGGTTTTTTACCCCAGTCATTTAGGGGTTTTTCCACGTTACATCTACTATTTTTCCTCACTTTATCACTTTATTTATATCTCGAAATTATCATTGAATTGATTGGACAATTGTTTAATATCCTAATTTTTTTCTAAATGATAACATCACTTTAGGTCTATAGTAACTAGTATAAGTCTATTTAAAACAAATTTCAATCAACATCTCTTTCTAAATACCACTTTTCACAACCCATGACTATGTTTTCTCATTAAAACATGCTTGCACGAGGCCTTGACATGACCGTATTTCTTATCCTAAATACCAAATATATGAGAAATCTATATATAATATATCCACTCTTATTACAAAAATATAAATAAAATGATAAAAAATTATATTATATTAATTTTAAAAAAATAAAAAAACACTAACCACAATTAGCTTCTATCTCTCACCAGCAATATGCCCAATACTAATATCTATGTATATCATATTGAACACAGAAAAAATATAATATATGGTTCAACCAAAAACAATATTAATTTATCATATATATATATCATATTAAATAATATTATTTAACAAATTATGGTGATTTATTCTAAAACTACGACTCTGAACTTTGTGTGTGACATCATGCTAGCCTAAATTATATTATCTATAAGATGGTAGCCTCTTGAAATTATCTTCTATCTAGTTAGTGAAAAATATAACTGAATTCTGGGTGGGGAAACAACCACAAAAATAGGTTTTTATAGTGCCACCCTTTTGAAACTCTAAAAAATGCTGATAAAGGTGGTACCTTTATCGATAATTTTTTTAGCACAGATAAAGGTACCTCCTTTATCATAGATTTTTTTATTGTTAAAGGGCCCCCTATATTAGTACTGATAAAGAGTATATATTAAAAAAACATTAAAAATAATATATTAATATATTAATATATTAATATATAAATATATTGATATTGATATAAATATAAAATATATATTTTAAAATATGTTTTAGATAAGTATAGGTAGACATTTACGCATAATATATAATATGTCTAGAGAAAATAGCGTATAAAATATATTAAAATAAATTATTAATTAAAGATTTTCTAATTCTTATCAATTAGTAATCATTTAATAAAAAATTGAAGACTCAAAAAAATCAAAAAAATTATAAAAGATCTAATATAAGTTGAATACATATCTCAAACTTCAAACAGTGATAAATTTGGATCCAGGTGTGTTTTTGAGCTCTACTACATATCAAATTGAAGCCTACAGTGAAAAATGAACCTTTCATCCTCCTGCTTCTTACAGTATTTCTAGGCAGGAGAGATATCAGTTTTTCAACTTCTTGAATGACATAATGGTTCTAGAGGTGTATTAATTTTATAGAAATAATATTATTTCAATAAACGATTTAGTGTTAAAGGTTCTAAAATCACTTGACTATCATGTTTTACTTTAAGATCTAATTCCTATAGCTTTAATTTTCATTTTTTCGAAGAATGTCCTTTATAAGTTAACCATGCTTTGTTTCTTCCGCAAAGCTATATGCAGTAATGTTATGGATCAGGTGAAATTGAAAACTATGTAAAGAGAAATTATTAACATATTATGTGATTTAGAAATGTTCTTCCTACTAGAATTCATTGATATAATGGTTCATTTGATGGTTCACTTAGTGAGAGAGATTAGACTATGTGGTCCTATACACTAAAGATGGATGTACCCCATTGAACGATTTATAATGATTTTGAATGGGTATATAAAAAATCAAATTTGATCAGATTGTTATACTGAAGATTGATATAATTTTGAGGAATACATTTAATTATGTACCAAATTTATTTCAGGTGTGTAAAGCATTGATCTACTGAAATGTCATCACACAAGGTGGCTAGCGGGTGAGGAATTTCTGGAAGAGATGTAGTCACAATCAATATTGTTGATCATGAGTAGGCCCACATTTATATTTTGAATAATGTTTTGGAGGTTTCCCAATATGGTTAAACCCACAAAAAATTCTTAGGAATTTGAATTCATCAAGGTCTAAAATATGAATATCAAATACACATAATCAATACTATATAGAATGTTTTTGGGACTATATTTTTAACGATTCAGGTGAAAATCCTAATTCAATATCATATCAACTTATATGGTTAGCTAGAGTACCTAGTGTGTATGTATTATCTTACAATGGTAATGTAATTAAGGGTTATATGTTCTATACAAATATACATTTTAAATACAATACCGTTAAAAATTTTTGAGTAACACTTATGGCTGAAGCGATGAATATTTCAGGTACTAAGGAAAAAAATTCAATTCACATGAATATTTCTTACATTGGCATCATCAAAAAAATATGGGAGTTGGATTATACAACATTCCGTGTGCCGATTTCTCAATTATAGTGGGTTGATATCATGAAAGATGTAAAAATAGATTAATTTGGATTAGTGAAGTTCTATTTCAGTTAGGAAGGGTGAAAAGATGAACCATTTATAATGACATCGTAGGCAGTACAAGTATTTTATGTTCTAGATACTATAAAGAAAAAGTGGTCAATTGTAATGTTATCGACCAAAACTGCTAAAGGATAAGATGAAAATTCCACTAATGGTGACACTTTGATTATGACATCATAAAAATTTCATAAAGGTCCTAATGAATATGGTGTTTTCATTGTTAGAGAAGACCAAAATGAAAGGACTTGAATACTCGATATAGGGGTCAAATCGCTTCAACCATTAAAAAATTAGAGTTTAATAATTATGTTATTTTTTTAATATACATTGTGTTACCTCATGTTATTATATGTTTGTTGTTGTATTGATGTCTTAAAAATTAAATGTTAAACCACTTCTATACATAATTAATTATGCACATGATGGATTCTTGGTTGTTAATAATAGTCCAATGGTTACCTCATGTATTGGTTTTTTACACAGGCGTGTTGGTTATTTCATTAGGGAGGTGGATGAGCCCAAAAGGGGAGCTGCCTTCTTAGGGTTTCCCTAGGTCTGCATCTCTTCTTCTCGCCTCAGATCGACATCAGATCTCTCCTAGGCGCTCCTTCTCGGTGTTTTCATGGAGGCGGTTCCTCTTCCAGGAATGGTGTCGAGCTACCTCCGTGGGTGCGACCGTCTAGGATTTTCCCACCGTTTTTCGGCCTCTTCTTTTCGCAGCGCGGTGTTGACAACAGTCGTAGATCCATCTCCTCCTGGATAGGGGTTGACGCTTCGATTATGTTTTGGATGGGGGTGTGTGTGGCGGTTCGATGTGGATTACAGGTGAGTATGCGAAAGAGGCAATAGGATCTGGCACAGATTTGCAGTTAGGCATCACGACTGTCTTTGTGGTTTTGTTCGCTTTTTGAATTTCTGCCCTTTTGATAAGTCTATGGGTGTGAATGAGCCCTGTTTGGACCATGGTGATTCTGGGATCTCGTTTTGTGGTTTGTTCGGATCTGACGATGTTGCAGCGGCGACATGGACGAGATGTGTTGGGTTTTCTTGGTGAAGTTAAATTGTGAATATCTGTTTTAGTGATGATTTTCCTTCTGTTTTCATCCACCATTTGTGTGTGATGGTATGATTTGGGTGGAGGACCATGTGTTAGTGATAGAATTCGTGGTTTTGGAGACCGATGAAGGATTCAGTATGGGGTCTTGGATCATGTGTGTTAGCATTCTTTGGGGACATCATATGAGGACATTTCAGGTGGCCGTGAAGACTGTTTGAGGTGATATGTGTTATTTGATCTGGTTATTTTTGATTTTCTACTTTGGATTTTTGATTGTGTAATGTGGGTGATTGGCTTTATGTCTGTAGGTTATCACTAACCCAAAAAGTGACATATTTGAAAAAAAGGATGTTTCAGTCAGAATTATGCACATGCTTGTGCTCCCAATCCTGAGGAACTGTAGGTCTTTCATCATATTGTGGCTTTCATTGTAGAGGAATAATGAAATTCTTCATGTGATGGTAATGCCAATCCCGAGGAATAATAGGGTTTTCAATCTATTTTTGACCCCAGTGTTGAGGTTCAACAACCATATTGACATGTTGATGCTACTTCTCCAGAGAAACAACATATTGATGATATTGAATCTAAGGAAATGTTATGTGATGAAGGACCAGTGATGTAGAAAAAATAGGTGCACCATACTTTTATGGTGTTAGAAAAAATCAAGAAGGAAAAAATGAAAGGCATCAAATATGAGGTCGGATGGAATGCACGGGGGTAGCATGTTAACTCCAACAAGGTCATTTTTAGTAGTTACATTGGCATCATCACTTGGTTATGCATTCCAACTGGTGTAAATTTTTGGCATTATGTTGTTCTAGCACTTATGAAACTGACGTGGGAAGAGATTACAGTAACATTATGATATCATTTCATTATTTTACTAAAAACAAATAATGAAACAATGAATTATTCTTCCCTATCCCTTGAAGATTGAATTTATATTAGATAAGTCTCATAATAAATATGTATTAATTCTTTATATAAGAATTTAAAGAGGATTTCACACAATTCTACTGATTCATCATCTAAAATAAGCCGAAGGGAAAATAAACCCACACCCACTGCTTATTTATGCACACCTGATAATCGAATAAGCATGATATTTGTTTACTAGACTTCATATCGATGTGTCTTTTCAAGTACACTGTGGCTAGTAATATATTGTTTGAAAATAAATATATTCATCACATTTAGTGAAAAAAATTTATTTATAAAATAGAAACTGAGTGTTCAAAATAATGGAGGGGCAGAAAAATAAACATACCTCTACCGTAAATCAAAGATGGGGTATGCTTCACTTGAAAAAAATGGTACACATTTTAAATCTACCGTAACACTTTTATATGACATGAAACGAAAAAATATTTGTGTTCCTCTATGTATATGTAGATTGATGAATCCAAATCTAAATCCACTTAAAAATACACCATTTGTTGTGGAAAGAGGCATGTGAAAATAAATATGGGATACTAATAGGTGAAAATACATAAAAAGGGTGGGAAACATGTATAATTATGAAATAATAAACATTTGTTTTTCTTTAAATCGAAATTTCATAAAAATTATTACTTATTTTATTTTATTTTCTATCCATCTTAGTCACATGAATCATCAACACCTGTATCAGGTGAACACCTACTATCAGTGTCCTTATAGAAGACAAAACATTATGGTCACATCAGAGGAGAGGGTTTTGGAGTGACAACAAAAACATATTTTTGATAAAAAATACAAGAGGATAATGATTAAAAAATGAAATAGATTAATTAAAGACTAGATACACTTTAATAAAAAGACAAATAAAAGACAGAGTTACTAGAAGCATTTATTGAGAGAAGCGAAGAGAAAAAAGAACTCAAGAATAACAATTTCCTGAATATCTCGCCCCACACCCACCAGCATTGAGATGAGCCATTCCCCCAAAAATGTTGTCTTGGAAAAGGTAATCATTGTTCTAATAATTGTTTCTATAAAATGTGAATAATATAGACACTGATAACTTTATCATGATGATATTATACAGGGTGATAAGACTGTGATTTATATCTATGAACACCCACCCATCACCTTGTAGTGAGGGCTACAATGTTCAATATCCAAAACGATGTGATAAACAATAGACCACTTCCAATTGTCTTGTGAGAGTTTCGATTAGTGTAGCCCATGGTGTGAGCACTGATCAACCTATTCTAATTGATGAGTAAGATATTCATAAGGTTGACCAACTATTGGAACATTCATCGCATGGCCGTCAAATACTGTAAAAAATTATGTCGACAAGGAGTTATTAATTTCCTATTTATTTTTAACGCTAATCATTTAATAATTAATGAAAAAAGGACTGAACTGATGAATTCTATTACAAATGGACAAAGGGATGGGGGTGAAATGAAAGTTATAATCAAAACCATTAAAAGGATCAACCAACAGATTGAAAAGATCTCCCAAAAGAACATTTACCCCACCCATTGAACATCCACATTTACCAACATTAAAGGTTTATGCGGATACAAAGATAAAAAATTCTAGTAGTCATGTAGTTTATTTTGATGAAAAGAATTGTGGGGAGGATGTTACTAACTACAATTATTCCAATGATGTAGATGGAATCATCAAATATGAATGGATTGGTGCCTCAATTATAAATGTATACATGTGGTACGTTTTCATGATTTAATTTTACAATAGATGGTATACCATGTTAATTATGAATAAATATATTTCATATTTTTTGTAGGAATAAATATTAATAAAAATTCAATGGATTTACACATAATAAATTGGAATCATTAGTCCTCAGGTCACCTCTATAGACCAAACAAAAAAATAATCCAAAAAAATGAATGAAATAGTGGAAAACTTGGGAAAATAATTTGAATGAAAACTTGGGGATGAAATAATATTCTTAATATAAATGATGTCCTGATAAAATGATACAATTTAATCATATTTAATATATTTTTCATTTTTTTCATTAATTATTCAATTTATTTTGTTTTTAGGAAACACTGGATTGTCATTACAATCATTTTGGATACTGTAAATATTTATTTGTTGGATTCACTACATAGATTACCAACAATCCGACCACACATGATAATTTTTTTTAATTTTTAATACACTACATCCAACATTTTTGAACTAATCATCATGTTATATAATTATATTATTTTTTAATCAGGAATCTATTATTATATGGCGGTGTGTAAATATCATCAAAATCCTGGAATGAGGACAATCATTACGCACAAGGACCCATAAAATTTCTACAACTGGATATTTATCAAGGTATATATAATAATATTTAACTATCCAAACACATATAATAAAATTACTTATTTTACACAATTTATCTATAGTTTCTAAAATAATCAAATGGAAAATATTTTGGTTATTATGTTTGTAAATTTATGAGAGAGATCATATTCCATCAAAAAACACATCCCCGAAGTGGTATTTTTAATGTTAATTACTAATTTATTTAAAATATTTATTAATATTTTGTTTATTTATATTGTTCTAGTACTATTACGACTATCGAAAAAAAATAATATCTATAAGACGATATAAATTTTCTTAGAAACAAATGGGATCATACCTGATCACGGAATGTACAAAAATGGCATGAATATGTGACTTCTGTAGAAATAATGGATTGTTTCATATTTATGTTTAATTAATTTCATTTTAGTATTACCATCATAAGAATTTGTTTTCTTATACTAGAGGATTCCATAGAATTTAGGATTCTTTTGAAACTTTAGGACATGTAGGAATCAAAAAAACCTCTATCTGACATATGACGTGATCGATATGACTCAAAGTGTGTCTTTTTATTTAAAATTGACATTAATACTAGTACAATATAAAACTTACAAATTCAAAACCAAAAAAGGAATTCAAATTGTTTTTGAAAATTATTATAATGATCTATAAGTCATTTAAGATGTGTAGGAATCAACCACACATCAATCCAAAAAATGATGTGACCAGTATGACTCATAATGTCTGTTTCCAGTTTTAAATCAACATTTTACTTCAAAATATGTCACTCGCTGAAAATTTATAAAACACACTCAGATTGTCTTAATAATTTATTTAATCGATTGATAAATACTTTTTTAGTTATAGGAATTGATCTCATGTCAAACTGATACAAGATGTGACTGGTATTAGTTAAAGTGAATGTTTCTAGTTTATAATGAAATATTATTAAAAGAGACATGTGGCATAATGGAAAACAAAAAAAAATATTTTTATTGTTTTAATACATTATTAAAACTATCCATAAGTCACTTGGGATGTGTAAAAATCAGTTTCACCTCAATCTGATGCACGGTGTGACCAGTATGACTCCAAGTCAGTCTTTTTATTTAAAAATGACAATAATTTTAGTAAAAATGAACAAGTGATATAGTGAAAAATGAGAAAACACATTCAGATTGTTTTAATACTTTTGGGTCAATTTTAATGAGTCATTTGGGATGTATACGAATCTTCTACACCTCAATATGAGGCACAGTGTGACCATTATGACTATATGCGCATCTTTTTTATTTAAAATATACATCAATTTTAGTAAAATGGACAATTGACCTACTAAAAAAGGATCAAGCACATTTGGATTTTTTTGACATTGTAGGAAAAATATCCAAAAGTTAATTGGGATGTGTATGAATTATCTGAACAATAATGTGATCCTCAACAACTCCCAAAAGTAGCTATAAAATGAGCTGCACAATTTTCATCTCTCCCAAAAAAAGGAAGAACAACAAGAATCGAATAAAGGAACCAATGATCTAATGATGTTGATAATAAAACCAAAGGAATGGTGGAAAATTTCATCCTCCTCTAGCGCGTCGATAATAAAGTGGCAATCTAATTTGACAATAAGTTGAGAGAAGAAATTAATTGCATACCCTTCCCGATAGTTGTGGCCATTACTACAGGAGGAGACCAACAAGAAATTTATGATTAATGATGAGCCGAAATAATAGATCCAACATGGTCCTAGAGAACCACCACAATGTCAATAGATCCATCACCTATAATTGAACATTAGTATTAAGTTTGAAAATACCCTGAGGGGGATGAATCCATCTGACGAGAGAGGGATGAACAATTATTTAATAACTGATGTTGAAACCCACATTTTGGCGTTGCTTATTGCGTAACCAACATTAAAAATCTCACTATCATATTTTTAATATATATTTTCCACTAACTGATATAAAAACTCTATTCATGTGAGTTTTATCATTTATAATGTATAAATGAACAATAATGATGAATTCATAACATATTTTTACGTCAATTATACTCAGGCGTCATTATATTCATTAACCAAATTCATTGGAAGAATATATTTATTTTAATGTATATTTATTTCATTATTATTATAATTATAAATATATATATTTAAAAATAATTATATATATATTTATAAAAATAATAAAAACAATAAAAATATTTATTGTATAAAAATTAATTATAATATTATAATTACTTAAATATAAATTTATTTAAATATAACATTTTAATACTTTTTTAAAACATTATATATATATTTGAATTATTAATAAATATATATTAATTATCAATATGCATTTTTTTATTTAATTTATACAAATAATAATTATTTTTTAATATAAATGTAATTTTTTTATATAAATTAATAATATTATTTGTTAATAAAATTTATCAGCGATAACAATAGCATTTTTCATAGATTATATGGTTTCGCAAAAATGATTTCATTTTTGAGATAATTGTTAAAGATGAAAGGGTTTGTATTTTAATGAATCATAACTGGGGATCTTAGTGGTTGGATATTTAGGAGGCTCATCCACCTTCACTAGTTCATTCCCCACCAATCAGATGGCCCCCCATTTTGGTGTTCTCAAACTTAATACTGATGTAGAGACCCCTGGGGATGGTTTTTTTGGCCTTTGGAAAGTCCTCTTGGATCATGCTGGCTCTCTTATTGCGGCTCATAATTCATCAAACATTGAGGAATATTCTCCTCATGTGGTAGAGGCCATGGCTATTTAGAAGGGTATGTTGTTCATCTTGTCTCTTGTCTGGAAGAATGTTGTGGTCGAATCTGATTTTCAAGTTATTATCAACACACTAAAGAAGGATGAAGGTGGACTCCAAGCCTATGGTTCCATTATCAACATCTTCATATATTTGGTTACTTTGTTCTCTTCTTGTTGTTTTCCCTTTGCTTGGAGATAGGGCAATCGAATGGTTCATTTTTTGGCTACTTTTGGGAATCAGTGGGTGTCTAATAGATGGATTTTGTCATTTCCTCCAGAATTATGTACTGTGAATTTGGTTGATATCTATGTTTTTAGGATTTCCCATTTGGAAAAAATAAAGGACCCCTTTATCAGTGCTAAATAAAGGGCTGATAAAGGTTACACCTTTATCGATGTTTCTTTAGCTTTGATAAAAGGAAGATTTATCAGCACTTTTATCCAGCACTGATAATGTCCTCCCTTTTATCCGCGCTTTCTTCTTAGCGCTGATAAAACATGATGCATCCCTTACCATGATTCGTGGTAGTGAATGGGAGGATCCACCGCGTGTTGCCGACATAAACATTAACAGCAGTTTAAACTGCCACCAAATAAAAAAACACTCCTAAATAATGATTTTCTTGTAGTGGATACATAACTCATTTATAATGTGTCGGAATTGACTCCATGTCAATCTGACATATGATGTGACTAGTATGACTCATAGTTTGGGTTTTCATTATGAAAGGGAAATTTTAGTTTAATGATATAATTATTAACAATTAATTAAATAATTAAGAAAATTAATAACTGATGATAACATTAATATATTTAGAAACTGTTAAAATAATTTATAGAGATAATTAATTAACATATTAATTAATAATTCATATTAAAATTATTAATAAAAAAATAAAATTTTAATTAATAATTGATTTAATAATTTCAATATAATAAATAAAAATCAAATTAGTATTATAACTTATAACATCATTAATATATATAGTAATTAAAAATATAAATTATCATATATGAATTATAATTCAATAAAATATTATTTTATTTTTATTTTTTATGAAATGTTACTACGATAAAAAAAATTTATTAGGTGGAAAAAAGTTTTTACAAAGGTCGATCATCGGAGAAATCCTAATAAAATAAAAAAACCATATTTTTATTAAAAAAACCTCTGTAATTGTGTCGAACTTTTACTCAAAATTATATATAAATCCATAAATTTTATAAACAAAAAAATTATTTGAAAAAAAATATAGATTTATAAACAAAAATGTATTGTTTTTGTCATAAAATGTGTTATAATTTTCTTAAAATATTAAATTAATAAAGAAATAAAAAAATTATAAATTCAGTTATTTATTTATTTTTCAGTTATTAATATTAATAATTAATACAATAAATAATCTATTATTAATCCAATAAATTTTTACTTACCAATACTCATTTTAGAATATCCATTCGGTTATGTTTTACTCATTTTTAAAATAATAGTTCCGTTAACCACCTATTTTCCCACTAGTTGGGGGTAATCTCTACAAAAATATATTTCATTTTATGAATGGTTAGATAAAAAATCAAAAGATTGAAAAAAAAAATATATATATATATATATAATACATGTTGTGTAAAGGTTGATAATAGTGAATGTTAGATTACTGAATTAAAATCACCATTAAATTTTAGATGAGAGTCAAATATTCACAAAATCAATTATAAATTAATAAATTAAAATTCATCAAAATTATTAAAATATACAACTTTGATAATTAGGTTTCAAATGTGCATTAAAAATTAACCAACATTAGGGATTTAGACCCGTCAAATATGCATGAAATTTGGGATAATCGAATCCTAACTCATTATATTTTTTCAAACCCAAATACATATATAGCACATTTTTTTAAAACACTATTTTTAATTATATTCTTTTATATTTTGAAATGAAATTTTAACTAAAAAAACTGGTTTAATTAAATAGACATCTATTATTTTAAATTTAAATTTTTTTTATAAATAAAAAAGCAATTGATATAAAAATAATAATAAATTTTATTATTTTATTAACTTTTTAAAATAAATCGTTATTCAGTTAATAACAATTAATTTACTTAGATTAGAATTTATATTTCATTAATAAATTTAATATGAACAATACTCAAAATACATAAATAAATTTAATAGTTTTACTATCTTTTTAATACTCAGCTAATAAATTAATTAACATTAATTAAATAGTGTTGGGTAATTCCTTGATATTAATTGGAATTATATATAAAAGATTTGTGAATCCCATCTTTCATGGTATTAGGAGGAATGTTTAAGGAGGTAAAGACCAAAATAATGGAAGATGATACTATATAAGGGTGGAGGCTGTGTTTTCAAACTACAAGCCTCTGACTGCAATTTCCCTCTTCTATGAAACCCCTCACCGCATGATGATGAAGATGATTATTTAAAAGAGATGGATTATTGGAACTCTGTGGAAGTCATGTTTCATTGGAATATCATTAGAAAAGTTAAAAAATCTGGAGTAGTCGCCCGGAGTCCCACAAACAATGATGAAGCAGACAATGATGTCTTAAATAGATGCGGTTATCACCAATGCACCGATATTATCCTAATGGATAATAGAGGAAGACTACGAGGGACCCCATCCATCCGTCCCCTTCTCCTAGGAACACTTCCCTGGGGTACCTAAGCTAGAAGATCCAAAACGGACCCAAACCCAACACCGACACTGGAGAACCCTGGGGTGACAGCACATATGGATTCCTATTATGGTGTGCAGTGTCCAGCCATCCCATTAGCCTGGGAACACGCCAAAGTGGGACCCAATCTAGGGGATCACGAATTCACCCCAACTCTTACACATGAAATCTCTACTCCCCCGGGGAACCCAAGTAAGGGGATCCCGAATTTACCCCAACTCCCCCTGAGAACCCAATATGTGATAAAGTCTTCTCCATTGGGCAGCGTTTGTGAGAATGGTTACAATGGAGGGAGGTGTCCAGTCCTCCCATTCGCCTCAGAACACTTCCATAGGGTGACCAAGGACATCTGGATGCCATACCAATCCATGATCTCCTGGCAGAGGTAGAACACAGTTGAGGCGGGATATGGATGTGTATGTGTGCGGGGTGGAGCACGGTGCAGTCACTCCAGGAGGTCCTGGTGGAGGCGGAACGCGGTTGAGGCGACATTTGGATGTGTAGGAATACAGGGAGGAGCATGTTACTGTCAATCTGGGAGGTTATGGTGGAGGTAAAACATGGTTGAGGCGAGATATGGAGGTTCGGATGTCCGAGGCGGTCATGGCACGGCATAGTACAGTCATGGTGTGCGGTCATATCTTAGGCGAAATATGGTCTAGGCAGGGATAATTTGCGACTGTCCTTCATTAGCACGGTCATGGTGTGGGTATTTTCTTTTTAAAAACTATAAAAAACCAATTATTAAATATTTTTGATGATTAATATAATTATTAAAATTTTTTATTGTATAAATAATGAAAATAAAGTTACTAATAAAACATTATTTAATATGAATTTCAATTTTAAATTATATAATTTATATGTACAAATATTTCGATATGTTATTTATATAGTTCATATCACTATGTTATAATATTTATATACCTCTATAAACATAATGGCTTTTGCAATAGGGTTTTAATGACAAATTCCCACCGCAAAAAGTTAATTCTGATAGGACTTCATCACAACCAACCATCATGGAAAATTAGGACGTAAATAATAGAAATTGTGAAGGACTGTGGAAATTAACCTTAGGGTGATACAATTTATTAAAAAACTATTTATCCATCACAAATACTATTTACGATCGAACTTTATTTCATTACACATTATTTTATTCTAGATTTTTTGCTATGGAATTACAAAAAAAGTTAATTTCTCAATATATAAGGCTTATCTTAATAAAAACTAATATATATTTTATTTAAAACAAAAATATATGAATATTTATATACCTATATAGTGTGTTTATGTGCATATATATATATATTATTATGTATCTGTATTAGCAAAGTAATATATATTATCTATATATCCTAACATAGGAATATACAAAAAAGTTAATTTTATAAATAAATAATTAAACATATTTACATATAAAATATAATACTCAATATATAATCTGTATCTAAATAAAAAACTAATATCCATTTTATTTAAAACAGAAAATATGAATATTTATATACATATATAAACTGTGTGTGTGTGTCTATATATATATATTAGTATGTGTAACAAACTAATGTATATTATCTATATATCCTAATAAAGGAATATACATATTAAGATATAATATATGTAAATATATGTAATTGTGTATAATGTAAATTACATATACACATAATATATATATATATATATATATATATATATATATATTTTATATATGTGTTTATTTGTTTGTTTGATTATTTATACACACATACACTAACATATTTTATAAATGCATTTAAAAATAATCATATAAATATATATTAATACATGAATATATAAAAAAAATAAAAAAATATAACTCTATAAATATATAAATATAAATATATAAATATAACTAACTAAATATATAATTAAAACTAATATATGTATGTAATTTCTCTATGAGATTTTTATTTTTAGCATCATTTTAGATACAAAATTACCTCTTGATATTTATTAATCCAGACAAAAACAAAATATTAATTTCAAATTATATACGACATATCATATCCATAAAACATAATTTAAATAACTATCAATAATCAAACAATTATTTAATTAAAAATTAATAATGTTAAAATATTTATCCAATAACTCATTAATTGTTTTTTGACTAGTAGTGTGGTTTTTGTGGAAATTGTTCACACACTCCAGGACCCATTTTTAAAAAAAATATTTTGACTTATCCCATATAAAAAATTCAACTACATTTTTTCATTTTAAAAAATTCATCAAAAAATAATTTTTTATAATAAATTAATGTGAATGAAAACAATGTCCATTGCTACGTTTTTAGAAACTAATAAAAAATATATTTCCTTCGAAAAACCATAAAATAATTATAGTTAATTGAAATAATAATATCCCCATTTCAATTAAAAAAATCATAGTTTTTTATATTTTACATTAGAAACCTAATATTAGATTAAAATAAAATCAAGCAATTACAAATTAAAAACAAATTTAGTTTAATAAAAAAATAAAAATAAAATAAAAAAATTAAGCCTTTGTTAAAAAATAAATACATAACCATTCTTCTAAAGTTATTTTGAAGGTAAAATGAATAATTTTTCTTTTTTAACATTAAATTTTTAATGGAAATTTTTTTATTTTGGTTGAATGGATACGAGAGAATTTTTTATATTTTAAATTTAAAATAGGATCATTTAGAAAATTGTAAATTCTATTATTATCATAATATAAAAGATTAAAATTCACTTTTAATTTCCAAATACATCATAAAAAATGATTTTTTTTATTTTTTAAAATAATATATTTAATTTTATTTATTTTTTTTAATTTTAAAATTGGGATATTTTTTAATTTTATAGTGGATTTATATTTTTTGATAAAATATTTTAAAAATTGGAATATAGATTTTATTATTACTACCAATGAAAATTGTATTTTATTACTAATTTTTCATAAATGAAATTTAGTTTTTTTATTTTATTTTTATGGAAAATAATTAAATAATTTTATTTTTTAAGTGAATGTTTGATTTATTTTAATTTTTTTATTTGAATATTATTAATGAAAAATGATTTTTTATATTTTTGTAATAAAAAATGATATTTTTAAAATTGTAAGAGAATTTTTGTTGAATATATCATTATGAAAAATAGTTTTGGACTTATTTTTTAGTCTTTAAATTATTTATGGGGAATATGAATTTTGTTCTTAATTTGAATAATTTTAAAAATACAGTTTTTTTTTAAAAAAAACTGATCATCACTCTAGCATGAAATCCATGGTGATATATGGTAGTAATACCATTATATCATAAATTTACTTCCTCCTTCATATAGTGATGCAACATGTACTCATTGGTTTTACGACCACAATGTCTTCAAAACATTTTCATTTTATGTGTGTATAGGGATATCATTGTCACTACAAAAAAATTGATCTTCCACAACCATAGATAGACCTTTTAACACCGCACAAAGAGATTTAATGTCACTAAAAAAACATTGTCCTTATCAATGTCCTTAAAATGAGGACCCAATTATCAATGTTTTTACTTAATGCTGATAAATGCCCTACTATTGCATTGTGTTGTTTCAATAACAATACACTTTACCAAATACACCTATATACAAATGCACCAGTATGAAAATTCATAATTTAATTAAAATAAAATTTAGATTAAAAATAAAAAAACATATTATATACATTTCAAATAATATTTAGAATAATTATACTTGCATTTACTATCCATAATCATTTAAAAACATCAATGTTTAATTAACTTTTTCACCTACGACCCCCTCTCAAAAAATTCAATTCATGGTATCAATTGCTAAAAAAACAACCCCAATAAGAGAAAACTAATTTACATAGATAAAAACAATTATTATGTTAACAACACTATAAAAAATAAATTAAACATAAATATGAAATAATATATTTTTAAAATGTTAATTTTAATTAAAAGGACACGCGTGGATCACTACCAATGAAACAAATTTATGCCGGGTCACCCATTAACAACACTAGAAAATGAATTGAAAAATGGGTACCATTATCACTGCTAAAAAACCACTAATAAAAGGTTATTTTAATAATTATAAGAGGTGATATTATAAGTACCTCTTTATCTTCATTTTTTAGCAATTGTAAAGGTACCCCTTTATCAACGATTTTTAGCGATGTTAAAGGGACTCCCTTTAACATCACTCTTTTAGTAGCGTTGATAAAGGGTGGGGGGATTTATCAGTGTTTTTTAATAATTCTTTTAAATTGTAAATTTCAAAAATAAATATCATATTTCATTAAAAAAATTATATTTTCTTAAATATGATTTAGATAAGGGTAAATAGACATTTACACTTAAAATATAATATATTTAGTGAAAATTGAATATAAAAAAATTAGAAAAAAATTTATTAGTTAATAACTTTCTAATTATTATTGGTTATCAATCATTTATTAACCATTTGAAGATAAAAAAAATTAAAAAAATAAAATAAAAGATCTAAAATAAAATGAAAAAGTAACTCATATTTCAACATGTCATAACTTTTGATCCGATTGTCTGTTTGAGCTCTCCCACATATCAAATCAAATCTAGAAATGAGATCTATATATTATTGATAAGTAGGAATCCCCTTTTATGTTTTCATGGACCCAAATATTCCAAATAAGGACTTTAAAAATTAGTTGTTAGTCGATGAATCCTATTTTTTAACATTCGATGGACATTTAACCTCGTTTAAGGGGGTGTTTTAACCATTTTTAGTGGGGAATTTAATTTTCACAAGTATAATGTTCATATTGATATTAATGTTTTTAAATTTTATTATTTTTCAAAATTTAGTTTTATTTATATTAAAATTTATTAAAATATATACATATTTTTTATATATTCACACATAATAATTTAATTTTATAAATATATATGTAAACATATTTACAAGTACTGTATATTTATAAATATATAAACCTTATCTAAATAAAAAATGATATCCATTTTACTAAAATTAAAAATGAATAAATTATTATATACATATACAATTTCTGTTTATATAATGTTTATATATGTATAAATATATTTGTGTGTGCATTGACTAATTGATATATATTTATCTATTTATTTTAATATATGTATATAAATTTTATTATATAATATATGTAAATAAATATAATTATATATAACTATATATATAGATGTACATATATATATATATATATATATATGTTTGAATGTATTTATAAACACGCATTCACACACACAAAAATATATTTTATATCTGTACTAATATATATATATATATATCTATAAATATAAGGATAAATTAATATTAAGAAATAAATAAAAATATATAGAGGTATCATAAAATATAGAAGAAAACGATATAGGGGAGTGAAAAAATAGCGAGATTATGAGGGGGAGGTCTCGGTTTTGAAACCCAATAAAGTCAAGGGTGCACACGAGTGGGTGATGCAGATCCCCATCACTAATAAAGGGTGGTGGATTTCTAGACCTGGTAAAGGGGTGGTAATTCTGGACTAGAATTGTTAATATGGGGGATCAAGCACTGATAAGGGGGAGGACCCACCCTCCCATTTTTAAAAAAAATCTCATTATAAATGACTTTTTCGTACATTTATCAGCACTAAAAAAGCATCGATAAAGGTCATTTTTTCTGCGTTTTTTTAGCACTGATAAATGACCCATTTTATCAGTGCTAATAAAAGTGGCCTTTATTAGAACTTTTTTAGTGATGATAAACGAAACAACATTTTTATAGAACTGATGATAATAACATTTTTTAAATGTTGTAAATACTTGTTTTTTGGGATGTTAAACGCCATTTCTACAGAAGTGGAGTCATTCCGGTCACCCTGTTCATCCGATTGAGGTGAGGATGATTCATAAACATCACAAATGACTTGTGGAAAATTGTTATAAAGTACCAAAAAAATATGAATATATATTCATTTAAAATAACTGTTTATAAAAAAATTAATGTAAACTAATTATAGGGCTAAACCATGAGATCTGGACTCCTTATCAAAGGTAGGGGATGGTAGGAAAACAACGGGGCTAGTTGATATGAAGGCCTCTGATTATCAAGGTAGCTGAAGGCAAGACTCAATCCCTGATATGATGGTGGGGGATTGAAATGAGGGTCAAAACTTACTCAACGTATTTGTTGATGACCTGAGAAGAAGAACCCGCTCTAGTAGGGGATGGTGATTTTTCAGATAGGTTGTTGCCATTATCAACAGATCCATCCACCCTGATTATCTTCCAAGTAGTTCCCAAAGGTTGATATGGTTTGGGTGTCTTGGTCTGTGGATGAATTACTATATTGATACCTTGGTGGATTTCAATCCCATTCTATTTCTATGTTTCTCTACATTAGTCTTTCAGTCTATGTGGATTTGACTTCGAGATGATTGGATTTACTGCAATTTACAATTTTTTTGTCTTTTTAGGGCATGTGGTGTTTTGGGATTCAGTCTTGTAATGGGTTATATATTGATCTATCTTAAAAGGGCTTCTAATTTTCAAAATAAAGTGATTTTCCTAACCTATTATAACAATAAAGTTCACTAAAAATACAAAACCATAAATAAAATTTACTAAAAAATGTAATGATTTATAATATAAAAAAGTCCCCAAAAAGAACATAATAATAGTTCCACTAAGAGGGTGGGGAATTAACTAAATTAGATGCATTGAACACCATCCCTAAACCATTTGTATGTCACCGCATATACTCCATCAACTGACCATGTTTTTGATGCTATTACTGTAATTGTTGCTCCTGATGTAGTCACTACTCTTCCTGCACTCTAATTAATCTCTGAGTAATCTCATCCTGACCTCTTAGCATTGCATCATACTCTACATATGTCATGAACTGTCCCCTGGGACCCATTCTGTGACTACCCCATGCCCGCCTTCCATAGGCTAGGGGATGGAGACTATCACTGAAGGCATATTTCTCTAAAACTGGGAAGGAATTTACTTTATGACCTGTACACACACAACCAAGAACATAGCTAGATATGAACACAAGGTAAAATGAATAGTAAATAGAGTGAGTATGTAAGTAAAAGGGGACAGAATACATGCCTAACTGGAATGTACATGAAAATTGAAGGTATATGTAAAATGGACAACTCATGTGAACTCCCACCAAGGATCCTACCTGAATGGTAGGTACAACTCTCAAACGGTCTTCCCTGTGGTACGCCTCATCTAGGGTCCACCTCCGAGCTACCTCCAGTCCTGGTACCCTCATCCTCAGTCAGAGATGTTCGTCATATGCAACCAACACAAAATGGTTCCGGCATAGCCCGTGCAGGAGTGAGTATAACTATACTTAGTAGGGACCCCGAGACCCTCAAGGTTTTACAAAATCTAAAAAAGAAAATCCAAAAATCATAAAGTCAACTGACAACCCTAGTTAGGTATATCCCCATACATATACCTAAATTATCAAGTATACCCATCTCAATCATGAGGAAACATAGAGTCCATCTCAATAGCCCAATGCTTAGCTGTTCCATAATGGAAGAAATACCGCAATGGTAAGTACCACACATGTACAACACATAGAAGAATACCACCAAGGAATCACCACGATGGAAAAATACCACAAGGTATAGACTCATCTCACACCATTTATATCTTAGGTATAGTAATAGAGATGATTATATGTAACTACTAAATAATATAAATCTGTTAATAGTCAAACCCATGAAGGATCCTAAATCATCATCATACCCACAGAGGATTGTATTACATCTTCAGACCCACACAGGATCCTAGTACCTCATCATACCCACACAGGATCCTTGTACATCGTCAGACCCACATTGGATCCAAGTACCTTGCCAGACCCACACAAGATCCTAGTACATCGTCAGACCAATACAAGATCCTAGTACATAATCAGTATATCGTCAGACCCACACAAGATCCTAGTACATCTCTAGTACGTCTTCAGACCCACAACTTATCCTAGTACACTGTCCGTACGTCATCAGACCCACACAAGATCCTAGTACATCGTCAGTACGTCGTAAGACACACACATGATCCTAGTACATCGTCAGTACGTAATCAGACACACACATGATCCTAGTATATCATCAATACCTTATCATACCCACACAAGATCCTAGTACATCATCAGTACTTTTTCAGACCCACACAAGATCCTAGTACATCGTTACAGTTCATCGTCAGAACCCCACAAGATCCTTGTACATCCTCACAGGCAGCTACAGGTTCCCCGCACTAAGATAACTTGTCTCTGTAAGGGTTTTCTCCCCAAGCCACTGGTCGATTATCCAACTTCACAAAGTCCCACGATGAAGTATCCCAAGGTATTACCATGTAAATGGGGTCTTAATGCAATAGACGATGCGTCAATCAGACATCTGGTCGGTATGTTATTGCCATTTTAGCCCTGAGGGCTCGGTTAGATTCGTGCTCGATCCAACCCGGACATACCCCATATTTATCCAAACTAAAGTGGGGTATCCCAAAAGGACTGTCTCGATCCAAGGTTTCTGGTGCCACATACAGTTTTTCATTTATACACCTTTTGAGGGAGATATGTCAAATACAAGATCCCGCAATAAAAATAATAATATTATTGGGTGTTTCGTCAACCTGAGCCACAAACCAGAATTTATTATTCAACATTAGAATTAAATCGATCGTCTTAATGATAGGATCACAGCACCATAGATGGTAAGTCAATCGGACATCACACACATGAGTTATAGAGGGTCGAAGATTTGATAATAATATATTATTATTATTATTTGAGCGTTTCGGGTACCCGATCAAAAAACCCAAAAATGACATCCAATATTGGACTCATAATTTTCGTCTCGAAGTCAGGGTTGCACTGCTACTGATGGTTCATGAAATTTAGGTCACATGGATAAGTTATATATGAATTAGGGCGTTAAAAACCATAAATAATAATTTTTTTTATTATATTAATATTATTTTATTTAATTGAAAGTTTTTCTCTCCAATATCATTTGAGATTCACGCACAAGAGGGGTATCCCATTTTGGTCTGCACGGGTCCAAATAGCGCCACTATCTCTTTTTTTATATTCATTTTTATTTTTATTTTATTTCCTTTGTATTCCTTTATCTCACAAATATAATTTTCTTATTCCACGATTTTTCACCCCTATACACGAACCGAGAATCCTCTGCGCCTCCGCCTCGCACACAGCCTGCCTACGCCGCACCACCTACTCGCGACGCTGCCTAATCTACCCCATCGTCGGCCGAAGCCACATGGCCCCGCTTGCTGCGCACGCACCACCTGCACCAGCCAAACCAGACCGCCCTACTCTGCCATGTCACTCCTTCCATGGGGTGTCTCGTCTTTTTTAGAACCCCTAAAAATAAAATGATCATATATTCACGATCGTCTTGTAAAGGGATTCACGTCCATATGTCGTGCTCAATAGAATATTGCATTTCCAACGCAAATAAACATTTGGCCGCCTCCTACTGAGAGCCATTGCGGCTTCACTCCAAGCCAGAAAAATTAAACAATCGCATATTTTAGATCCTTGTGTTGAGGGACTCACGTTTATATATCATGCTCAGATAAACATTGTGATTCCAATACTAATAAATATTAGGCGTTGAAGAGAGCACGAATAACGCGTGAGGAATAAAAATAAAGAGGAACATGGTATATGTGCGGGACGATAGCCTTGTTCATTTGGACATCGTCATCATGAATTTAGGATATGAAGAATCAATAAAACAAATTCAATCATATATAAAAACCCCTACCACGATTTTCCATTTGAGGGGGCATGAGGAAGAAGACGAAGTCGATGAGATGGTGACATCGGCGTTTGTTGCTCCCGCAAGATGTTTCTGATCCGGGCTCATGCATCTTCCTCGTTCTACGATTTTGGAGGATGCTCTTTATTGTAGTGGATGTTCTTCATTGAAGAATCTCCTTCTATGTTTCCTATAGCACTCCCTTTTTCTAACAATTCTACAACCAAATGGTGAAATTCCAAATAAGTTTATTAAATAAACTAATAGATTTTTCACATCAATGGAAGGAAAACCAAGTGTTTTATCATTTAAAGGAAGAGTACAAGGGTAGGGTGGTCCCCACCATTAAATTTAAATTGGGGGTTTTTTGTTTGGGTGGTCCCCACCACTAAATATAAAATGGGAGGTTTTAAAAATAAAATAAAAGTTGTTCTTTATTATATTTTTATTTTTTTAAATCTCCCACAAAATTCATGAACACTCACTTTCACCCTCAACCTAATGCGGTCATAGTGATGGTCTTATTAAGAGAATAACGGTGGTATGAGTTCAATAGTGCCCTCAGATTTCAATTTCGAGCCCCGGTTCAAAAGTTAAATAACACCGCTCACGCGTTTATTGAACGTTTCCGAAAAAAAGTTCGGAAGAATTATAACATTCACCCTTGACCCGTGTCGGTCAAGGTTAGGCTCAAGCTAAGTGAAACACTCCCCAATGAACCCAGCGGTACTCCCAGATTTCAAATCTGAGTTACCTTTTAAAAGTAGTGTATTATAAAAATAAAATAATTGTTAATTAATATTTTATTTATTGCCAAAATCTATCTTTCACCGGTGGCCTACGCCAGCCTAAGTTAGTATCTTCTTAAATGAATAATTCCCTCAAGAGTATAGTGGTGGTCTCATATTATCAATCAGAGCTACCATTTGTGAGTTATAAGAATTTGAAAAATAAAATAATTTATTTAATTATTTTATTTATGGTTATTCCATTTATCAGTTTTCTCACAGGAGGCCTGCGACAACTAAAATTATGTCGTCATTCGGGTAAACCCATCATCATGAATGAAATGGAACCCTCTAATTCTTGATTCGAGTTACTGTTTATGATTTATACTAATTTTTTAGGAAAAACGCTTACGTGTGCTAATTAAAACTCAACTAAACATCGACGGATCATTCAGGGCACTCTGGGACTCAGAATCACTCGCCATCAAATTTCGCGGTCTTGAAATAATTCCATATAATTTAATATATATATATATATATATATATATAGAATTACTAGAACATTAAATTTTCCACACCTTAGGGATTTACGTCCTTGAAATCCAAACCAAAGTCAAAAAACTCAAAAGAGGGTATTGAGAACGAATATGAGCCTGCTACTCCCATGTGCTCTCCTAGAGGTTCCCATGCTACCAGAATATGTGAACCGGAGGTATCGACCTCCCATGATGGACCCACTCCTGTCGATCCTCAATCTCAACTAGATCATCTGTAAACGTCGCCCCATCGTCGAAGTTCATCTCGACGTGGTCTATGATGTGAGATGGGTCATGCATGTATATCCTCATCTGTGATAAATGGAAGATGCCATGCACCCTCTCCAATTATGGTGGAAGTGCCAAGTGGTATGATACCCCGCCTATCCTTCGAAGTATCAGAAAAGGGCCGATAAAACTCATTGATAACATTCCGACTCGACCAAATATTCATAGTCCTTGTCAAGGAGAGACTATCAAGAATACATGGTTCCCCTCCTAGAACTCCAAGGGATCCTGTATCTTGTCGGCATAAGACTTCTACCAATTTAATGTAGTATTTACTTGATGATAAGTGAGGCTTCGTGATACGAACTCTACCACTGATTTCATCATCTCTAGACACCAGTACTGACTCCGGAGGTCCTGATATATCTTCATCACTCCAAGATGTACCACCAGAGGGGATGTATGGAACTCCGTTTACAACTCCTCCCGAAGCACAACCAGTACCATGGTAGTCCTCTGAACAGGACGACGTGCTCCTCACATTCATAAAACCCATCAGGTGCATGTCATGAGGATATCAAATCATGTCGAGCCTCGTAGCCAATTCCCCCAAGATGCGCCTCCACGACTTGCTGAAGGAGTGGAGGAGTGAAATTCATAGACTGAATATAAGCAGCTTCATCTATATCCCTGAAGGATATCTGTAGCACGACTAGTTACTCTATTGCCTCACTCAGTAGTTGTTGGCCTGACCTCCTACTGAGTGCATCTGCTACCATATTCCCCTTCACAGGATTATAGACTATCATAAAGTCATAGTCCTTGAATAACTCTATCCACCCCCATTGGGAACTTAAAACTCAAAACACCTGCTGCCAAGAGGGTAAGGTTGGCCGAATCGCAAGTGATTAGCTACACCCTCCTATGCAGAAGGTTATCATGTGCTTCCTGGGTTTCCTTTTTCGCTGACCAAGGAAACCCCCATTCCAACATTTTAGATAAACCACAACCTGTTTTCCTAATATAATCAATCTGAGTATGAATTGTAGATGTCCAGTCCATTCCCTAACTATCGTCGTAAGGCGTCGACTCTACCACCAAGAGGTTTTAACCGAAACTCTCGCCTCAAGGGTTAGATCACACCATTGGTGTAAGTGTGATTATCGAGTCTCCCCCTAACGATATCTATAGACGTGAGGGTAAATTAAATGGTTTAATATGAAACTCTAGGTCTTGGACAAGATTCGTGGAAGTTGTTAGAGTTGGTGTCCTGAGAACCAATTGTTTTTACATTGATTACATGAATATACACTTATAATATATTGTTAATTGTTCTGCGTGACTATAATATAATAATGTACTGGAATATTTGTTGCATTAATAAGGTCATTAATGATCCCTACTATGATGAGAACCTTGAAATTCGATAACAATATTCTTAAATAATGTTCTATGGATGGATGATATACTATGATATGACACATAGTATACAGTTCTTCGTGTGCGAGTAATCATATGAAGACGAGAATCTCTCTCATGGAGTTCGCACTTGGTAATCTCCAAGATGGGAGATTATGAGAACAAACCCGCAAGTAATAATTCTGCATGTCATGGTGTCATCATATATTTCTATGTGTGAGCATGTGTAATGGTCTTTAGACTGTAAGATTATCATTAACTCATGTCATGACTCACTCACTTAGATTTGATGAAGAAAACTGTCACGAAGACAGTTCGAAGGAAGTAGGGTACGTTGGGTGTGTCACAAATGACATGTTGTTAATGGATAGGTCGAGGAAGGATGTTTCCCTTCCATTTATGGAAGTTGATATCTCAGAACTATGATTGAAATAGAACTGTCACATGAAATTCCATGGCCATGGTGTAATGATGGGTTTATTTCTGGTACTCAATGAACGACAGATCTAGCATATAGGTTTATGACACTACCATGAAACCTTCTTGATGAGATATTGAGAAAAAGGGATTAAATTACATTGTAATCGTTCATATGAGGTTACACGACAATGCAATGTCAACTTCTTTCTCTTGGGTTCCTTGACCAATTTCTAGATAGTAATCATGGACTTTAGAATAAAAAAAACAAGTACACGTCGTGTATTAATGATTACACAATGTGTAGTTTTCATTTTGAAAACAAGTACACACCGTGGATCAATGATTAAATGCAGTGTAGTTTTTATTTTGGAAACGAAATGAAGAAACAAGTACACACCATGTATTATTGATTACATGCGATGTTGTTTTATGAAAAACAAGTACACGTCATGTATTAATTATTACACTCCATGTAGTTTTTACAGTTGGGATTTTGAAAATATAATATTGTTTTATTAAATGATATTTATTATAATAAGAGTGGGCACATGTCAAGGAATTAATTATTCGACATGGGGGTTTTAAATAAGAGTTAATGAAATAAATAAAACATGTAACACGTTTTTTTGTTGTCATAACTCTATAACCTCAATCTCGATTAAAAATATCCTTACAACCCCAACACTTTTCCCTAATCATTATGCACAAAAATTTTGGAGAATTCCCTCAAGGCCGAGAGAACTCCTTCCTCCAATAATGCTCTCAAGATCAAGAGAGATCCTCCTCCATTGGATTAAAATGATCTAAGGCGGACTAAGAAAGAAATGGTTTCTCCACACTAGAACCCGGAGAATCCTTTTGCGACGTCCAGAGATACGTGGTGCACGTGTGGATCACCTCTAGAGGAAGTCTACATGTGGCTTCTGCGACACAACAACGAATCAAATCAGAACGTGATCAATAATATCAACAAATAAAGAACTCCCAAAAAGGTACTTCTTATCAATTAATTAAATTAATTATAATCAACCTGTGATGGTCCTCATTTGTGGTTCTATGACTATCCTTCTTCCATGTCTATTTTTGTAATTCGATCAGTGGAGACTTGATTTTATCATCATATTGATCTTGAATTGATTATTTATAATGAAAAAAATCCAAGTGGACATTTCCACCCATGAGATTCCATTGTACCTAGAACCATCAAATGGTATCAGAGTGGGGTTATTTCGTCGATTATAGTTATTTAATTTTCTTTGATAATTTATGCATTTATAATTGATTCAATTCAATATAAATCATTCTATAAGACTGAATGAATGAGATTTGTTCTTCCTCTGTTTCTCGATTGACATCATATAAATGACCTTTTAAATTTAATTTTGATTAAAATAAAAACGAGGAACGCATTTTAAGGAGCCACTCTTTCTATCTATACAAAACAATAATACATGGCATGTAGTGAAAACTATACATCATGTACTTAGGTTCAACAAACCGTTACTAGTCCACCAAACGAGACCATGTGAATTGATCATGCCTATGTATTTATCACACCTTGTTGACAAGAATTGAATGACATGTGAAAACCAGAAATACACTGTGTGTATGTTTAATCAACACACCGTGTAGTCCGATCTGGATCAGGTGAAACTGTGTACAAGGAGAAGCCATGTACAACGTACATGGAATTTCTAGGCCGGTAATCACATAAAAAGTATGTATGCACCATGTTACACTAATCTACACATTGTGAACTCTAAAATTTCTAATGTACAAGAAAAAACGCCAAAGCCCCCGGCGTGTACTTTGGATACATGGTGCAAAAATACACACTGTGTAATATATCCTACACACTGTGTACTTTCTCGAAATGGAATTTCAACAGGTTTCCTCCAAAGTAAAATTATATTTACAAGAAATATGGATGAGAATAATCTCAAGGAAATTCAAAGAGGAATTTAAGATAAAGAATTGATTAATTATAAGATCATAACTAATTGATTTCAAGAGTGACTTATCTTAAATGAAAGAGAGATTAAAAGAATTTGAATTCTAAATCTACGTAAATGTCATTGCATGATATGGATTATCATGAGCTAGACAAAATACCATTAGTGTGTGTATGGTTTCATTTAAATTTATTTAATTTAAATTCGTTGGCATGCGAGCCTTCTTCCCATAATATGTAGGGCATGTGTTCCCATGGTTTCATTAATGTAAACCCCATATAATAGAGGATCTCCCATGTCAGAGGAGACGGTTCAAAACCCAAAGATGAGGTGAAACCTACCTAATATGATTCAAAGGTGGACAGGTGGGAGCTGGAAAACATGAACCATCGGGTTCAAGGTGTTTTTCCATAGGTCAGGGTTCTCTTATCAAAACCTCTAGATAATCTAACCCATAGAAGATCATGATCATGCCGTATTATTTTATTTCTATCTGATTGCATGGTTTATTTATCATAACATGTGTAATCACATAAGAAATAATCACTTTACATTTAAAAGCATGTGATAGTGAAAAAAATACTAAAAAATAATAAAATCCCAAAAATACCATATTAAGTCAGACCAAGCCTTTCGTTACTTGATTAATGGAAAGACTCAATAAAACTATGTGTGTGACCAACCCTTGTTGGGACACTTACTTTTATAAGGGAACATCTTAAGAATGATTCGAGTTGACATAATCATTTTATATCAAGAGGAGTAGACCTTGTTATAATTTTTGTAAAATTGAGGAATGTGTTGAAGAAATATATGTCAGGATTTCCGGATTGGGGATTACACTCAACAGATAAAGGAATTGTAAGCTCATAGTTAGCAAAGACCAGCCTACTGAAATACCTTCAAATAGCTTGATAAACCCTTGTTGGGGTTATGATAAGGGTGAAATGGATCCTTGCAACTAGAATGTCATGGAAACTGGACATTCCATGTCCAATGGTGAGGGTCATTGGGACTTGATAAAATAGTGGGAGAATTAATAAATTCATTTATTATGTTTCAAAAAATGTAATCAAAAGGTACTGATAAATATGCTCTTTTAATTTGTAGAATCATTATGAAAAAATCATCAACCACATTTTATATGCGATGAATTATGGTTAAAGACAATATCTTCATCAGTAGTAACTTTCAGGAATGGTTTAGGTTCCATCGGGTTATCCTACACCATGAACAAACGTTTTACGTGGTGGAGTCCTCACTTCCTGGTCTGCCCGCCCAAGGGGCGAGTGATGAAGATTTCCTGGTCTATGATCAACATTTGAATGATGTACTAAACGTTCAATGTTTGATGTTATCATAAATGTCTAGTGAGCTCATGAATTCTCATGAAGACATGGATGCCTATATCATACACGAGCACCTCGTTGGTCTATACCAGTAGAGACCAATACATGAAATGTTTTATATTTCCAAGTCTCTATTCCAGAGAAATCTTGGTGAGGGTGGCCCAGCTGGGACTCATGTAGACAAGCTCATCAGCTACATTGAGCTCTTGGAGGTTCTAGGGTTTAAACTCCCTGAAGAACGGGGTACCAATCTCATTCTTGCATCACTCCCCTAAATCTTCTCTAACTTTGTTGTAAATTTCAACATTAACAACATTGAGAAGTTTCTATCTGATCTTTTTATCCTCATTCGCCAAGTGGAAAATGATATGAAGCATGAAAATCCTTTTGTCCTTATGGTGAATAAAAGGAATGGGAAGGTGTAGAGATTTAATCCCAAAGATTCTCCAAGTACATCCAATAAAATAAAAATCAAATGGGATGCAAGATAATAGGAGGCTATTTGTTTAGCATGTTGCAAGAAGGGCAACTGGAAGAAAAAATGCACCCAGCCAAGGAAGCAAGGGGAAGCATCAGGTGCATTTGTTATCGAATGCAATCTATCAGTTTCTACTAATTTGGTATTAGATACTGCTTGTGGTGCTCACATCTGTATCCAAATATAGGAACCAAGTAAATTTAGAAAGATAGACCAAGTTGAGGTGGATTTACAAGTAGCCAATGGAGCTAGACTCACTGTTGTAGCTGTTAGAGACTACCACCTCACATTGCATAATGGGATGGTCTTGGTATTGAAAGGATGTTATTATGTACCCTCTGTACACAAAAAAATTATTTCAGAATCCATATTAGATACCGATGGATTCATCTTCAAGTTTGGAAATAAATGTTTCTACTTTTATAAAGATAGAATTTGTTTTGGTAGGGAAGATTTATATAATGGCCATTATGTGTTAGACTAAACAAACCAAGTAATGGAAATAGATGGAAAAGATAATTCACATGACTCATACCACACCCAACTTTGACATCACCGGCTTGGTTACGTCAATGATAAATGTTTGACAAAATTACATCAAGATGGGTATTTGGATTCTTTCGAACTAAAACCACTTGGTGTATGTCATGAATGTCTACAAGGAAAAATGACCAAATCCCTATTTAGTGGGAATGGTGAAATGTCTAAAGAGATTCTAGAATTAGTACACACAGATGTGTGTGGACCATTTCCCGTTGCAGCAAAGGATGGGTTCTTATGCTTCATAACTTTTACTGATGATTTTAGTAGCTATGGATATATTTACATAATGAGGTATTAGTCAGATTGTTTTGATCAGTTCAAAGAATACAAGAATGATGTTTAGAACCATCTTGTTAAGAATATTAAGAAACTTCGCTCAGACAGAGGAGGATAATATATTATGCATGACTTCGTTGATTTATTACAGGAGTTTGGGATTCTATCACAACTCAATCCTCATTACAGACCTCAGTAGAATGGTGTAAGTGAAATGAGTAATTGAACCCTGTTGGACATGGTGAGATCAATGATGAGTCATGTGAGTCTTCCATTATCCATTTGGGGATATGCATTAAAAACAACAGCACACATACTAAACCAAGTACCAACTAAATCGATAAATGGTATTCTATATGATTTATGGAGTGGAAACAAAGCCATGTTATTGAATTTGCATGTGGGGGGTAGCAAAGCATTTGTTAAAGCCGCTTCAGGTAACAAAGAATCACCCCGAGGAAGAAAGTGTATCTTTATAGGATATCACAAGGAAACAAGGGGATATTCCATATACAACCCCTTAGATAAAAAGGTTATAGAGGCAAGAAATTTCATATTCCATTATAGGGAGCACATCTCCAAAAGAGATAGTAGGATCGAGATAGACTTTGATGAAGTCATGGCTCAAGATACACAAGAGTTGTTACAAGAACAGATTCCAAAAAGCCCTGTGGAAGAACAAACTGTTTTTGTGACACAAGAACTATGTAGGAGAACGTGAGAGGTGAGAGAACCAGAATGATATGGTTTTCTTGTCAATGAGGATTGTGACTCTTTATTGGTTGACAATGATGATCCTCTTACCTACATGGACAAAGTTGAAGGCACATATGTTGCCAAGTGGAACGAAACCATGAATTCTGAAATGGATTCCATGTACCAAAACCAATTCTAGATTTTGGTATATCCTCCAGTTTATGTAAAAGCCTATTGGTAATAAATGGGTATTCAAGAAGAAACTGTACATGGAGAAACAAGTCAGCACCTATATGGCATGTCTTGATGGAAAAGGATTCATACAACATCATGGAATTGACTATGATGAAACCTTTTCACATGTTGCGATTCTGAAATCCTTCAGAAACCTATTGGCCATTTTTGATTACCATGACCATGAAATTTGGAAAATGGATATCAAAACAACATTCCATAATAGGAACCTCTAGGAAGATGTCTAACTGACAAAACCTGAAGGGTTTTTGACTCCAAAGGATGCCAACAAGGTATAAAAGTTGCATAAATCCATTTATGGATTAATGAAATCATCAAGGTCATTGAACAGTCATTTTTATGAAGTCGTAACAGAATTTATATTTGTTAAGAATGATTATGAGCCTTATGTCAACAAAAGATTTAGTGATAGTGCATTCGTTTTTCATAATAGTATATATTGATGACATATTACCAATTTGAAACTAAGAACCTGTCTAATAGTCAGTTAATGAATGGTTGGATAAATGCTTCTCTATAAAATTCCTGGGAGAAGGAACATATATTCTTGGGATTATGATACATCGTGATAGATCCAAGAGAATTCTGGGCCTGAGTCAAAGTACATACATTGACAAGATACTGATGAGATTTAGTATGTAACAGTTCAAGAGGGGATTGTTGCTAGTGTCACATGGCATTAATCATTCCTAGAAAATGTGTCCTCAGATACACGAGGAAAGACAGAAATTGGAAAGGATCCCTTAAGAATATGTGATTGGTTAGTCATGTATTCTATGTTATGTATGAGGCTAGATGATTCATATGCATTAAGTGCAGTAGTCAGATATCAAGATGAAACAAGAGTCTTCCATTGGATGGCAGTAAAGACTATCCTTAAGTATCTGAGGTGTACAAAGGACATGTTCCTGGATTATGTAGGATATTAGGAACTAGTCATTAGAGTACATGTAGATGCTATTTTACAAATTTATCAAGTTGACATGAAGTTGCATACGGGATACATCATCAGTTTGAATAGAGGTGCAGTGAGTTGGAAGAGCTCAAAGCAAAGTTTGGTGGCAGATTCTACAGTGGAGTCTGAGTATATCACAACTTATAAGGCATAAAAAGAAGAAATATGGGTGTGAAGAATTATCCAAGAGTTGGATGTAGTACATAGCAGTAAATATCCAATCACAAACTATTGTGATAACACTCCAACGGTGGCACATGAAAAAGATCCAAGGTCACATAAGTGGAAAAAGAACATACATTAGAATTATCATCTCTTGAGGGCTTTTTCTCAGAGAGGTGATGTTGTAGTGATCGTTATTTCCACAAAAGACAACATGCTGGACTCCATGACTAAAAACTTGACTTAGTAGAAACATGATCATAATGTGAGTTCCAGTGGACTAAAGTCATAGGCAATTGGATCTAGTCAATGTGGGATTTTGTTAGAGTTTGTGTCCAGAGATCCAACTATTTGTACTTTGATTACATGAATGTACACTTATTATATATTGTTCATTATTCTTCATGACTATAATATAATATTGTACTGGAATGTTTGTTCCATTAATAAGGTGATGGAAGATCCGCGCTATGATGAGATCCTTGAAATAATATAAAAATATTCTTAAACAAAGTTATACGGTTTGATGACATACTATGATAGGACACATAGTATACAGACCGTCATGTGCGAGTACTAATAAGAAGACAAGACTCCCTCTTATGGAGTTTGCACATGGTATTCTCCATTATGGGAGATTATGAGAACAGACCCGCCAGTAGTAATTCTGCATGTCTTGGTGTCATCGGACAATGCTATCTACGATCCTGTGTAATGGTCCTTAGACTGTAATATTATAATTAACTCATGTTATGACTCACACACTAAGATTTGCTGACGAAAACCGTCACGAAGATAATTGGAAGGAAGTAGGGTATGTTGGGTGTGTCACGAATGACATGATGTTAATGGATAATTCGAGGAAGGATTTGACCCTTCAAATTATGGAAGTTGATATCTTGACCCATTGATTGAAATAGAACCGTCACATAAAATTCCATGTCCATGGTGTAACGACTTGTTTATTTCAGGTAGTCAAAGAACGATAGATCAAGAATATAGGTTTATGACACTACCATGAAACCTTCATGATGTGATATTGATATAAAGGGATTAAATTACATGTTAATAATTCATATGAGGTGACACGTCAATGCGTCGTCAACTTCATTCTCTTGGGTGCCTTGACCAATTGCTAGACAGTAATCTTAGACATTAGGAAAGCCTGCTTAATGCCAATTAGAAAGAGGCCAAGATGGTCAAAAACTAAGTGTATTCAGGTATCTCAAGGAGAATAAAGATTATTCCCGTATGTGGTTTCAGAATTATTCAAGGAATCCTAAATCGTTTTATGGTTGGAGGATGAAAAAATGAAAACAAGTACACGTCGTGTATTAATGATTACACACTGTGTAGTTTTTGTTTTGAAAACAAGTACACGCCGTGTATTAATTATTACATGCTGTGTAGTTCTCATTTTGGAATGGAAATGAAAAAAACATTACACGCTGTGTATTAATGATTACACGCTGTGTAGTTTTATGAAAAATAAGTACACACAGTCTGTTAATTATTACACGCCGTGTAGTTTTTTCGGTCGTGATTTTGAGGAAATAATATTGATTTATTATATGATACTTATTACAATCAGCATGAGCGCATTTCAAGGAATTAATTATTCGACATGGGTGTTTTCAATAAGAGTTAATGAGATAAATAAAATGTGTAATTCGTTTATTTATTTCCATAAGTCTATAACCAGAAATCTGATTACAAATAACTTCATAACCCCAACATTTTTCCCTAATCATTGTGCACAAAAATTATGGTGAATTCCCTCAAGGATTAGAGAAATCCTTCCTACATGAACGCTCACAAGACCAAGGGAGATCCTCCGACATCAGATTAAAACGATCTAAGGAATACAACACAAGCAAATGCTTCACTACACTAGCACCTGGAGAATCATTTGGCGACGTACAAAGATACATGGTGCATGTGTGGATCACCACTAGAGGAAGTCTACACTTGGCTTCTACGACACAATGATGAATCACATCAGAACCTAATCAAGAATATCTATGATGAACGAACACCCAAAATGGTACATCTTGTCAATTAAATGAATTAATTATAATAATCTTTTGACAGTCCGCGTTTGTGGTTCTGACCATCCTTATTCTTTGTCTATTTCTATGATTCGATCCATGGAGACTGGCATTTATTGTCGTATTGATCCCAAATTGATCATTTCTAATGAAAAAAATTCATGTGTCCACATCCACCCATGATCTTCCGCTGTTCCCGGAACCTTCCAAAGGAAGGAATGATTGGTGTTGATGTATGTTGATACAATAACTAGTATTAGACACAGACCGTACCAAAAATTTTCTCGCACTCCTTGACTGCATGCAGCTACTCCCTTACCCTATCCTCCAACTCCCTAAGCCTAGTGGGGACCTCATAGGGGGTGGTTTGTAACATGTCGATGTGTACACCACCTCATGTTGCTCTCCTAGATTTGTTTCCATGTCTACATCCCTGATGATTTTTCTATACCTA
The DNA here is from genome assembly GCA_963277665.1 of Viscum album. Classification (NCBI taxonomy): domain Eukaryota; kingdom Viridiplantae; phylum Streptophyta; class Magnoliopsida; order Santalales; family Viscaceae; genus Viscum; species Viscum album. Next base: position 357,996 of record CAUJRU010000615.1, read on the forward strand.
TCATATCCTCTTCCTGAAACATTTTACATCCCCATGTCTCTGAGACTGGCACCAGTTTCCTACTTTCCCACTAATAACGTTCACTGGCTGCATCCGCTCATCCCAAGAATATTCAAACACAACGGTTCTCTCTAGTACCCTAATATAAGTAGGAATGCATAGGGGAATAGTTCTAGCTCAGATGACCCTAATGACACTTCGCTCAGTGGTCCACGCTATAAAGAACTGATCGTATCATATTGATACAGTACAAGTAATGATTGGTACGCCTCGATGAATACTCAGCTACTGACATGTCATCCTCCCAAAGCTATAGAAGCTCTAGTGAACTCTCAGCCACCTCCTCAAGCCAGTCCTTCGCCTCCTGTGAGTCGAGCTCACCTGGGAACCTGATGGGTATCTGATGCTGAATCACCCGTAAGGAACTAAGCCTATATGTGTCATCTACCGGTACCACCAGTTGTTACTACTGACTAACAAAAAGTCCTATTGATGACACACTACCCGAAGGTACTATCTCGGGTAATGGTCCACTTACCAAAGCCTTATCACTACGTGGACCATCTTCATGGTCACTCACTGAAAAATTCTAGTAGCTAAGATCACCATCTTCTCTATCGGTGTCTCCAATAGGCAAAGACTCTAGCAACCACCTCCAGCCAGCCCTCAGCTGCGTGAGAATATGTCTCTCCTCGAAACCTCAGAGGCCTCTGGTGTTGGAACTCATGACATATGCTCGGTCGGCATGCACCATCTGCCAGTGCAGCTGGTGGAAACTACTGTCCAATGAGTGTTGGTGCTTCAAGTACACACCTGAAGGTGCCAACATAGTAAGACGTCCCTACATCGAAGCCTCGTCGCTCGGTGGGCCATCATCGTGTACTCTCTCGGGAATCCTAGTTGGATGTCTATGTAGAGACATCATGATATGGAACAGGTACGCCATTTCCATTTAGTTATACCTGGTGAGCTGACTCAAATAAAACAGAAGAAAAATTTTCAAAACACACATGCAATCAGAGTTTTCGTGAACTGAGTCAGAAATCATAATTCAGGGTCGTAGTGTATGGATATGTCATCCATCGCACCAACACTAGATTCCATAAACTAATAACCACACACACTATACTTAATACTATTTCCTTTAAAAATATTAGAGTCTTATGTTCTATGGTTGAACCGACTCCTCTGAACCCAATTTGTCATGACCCGTCCCCCGGGGCCTGTACTGTGACTACTCCAAGCCCTCCTTCCATAGGCTAGGGGATGCCGACTAGCACCGAAGACGTATTTCCCTAAAACAAGGAAGGAATTGACTTTATGAACTCTGCACACATAACCAAGCACACAACTGGATACAAACACAAGGTAAACTAAATAGTAAATAGACTAAGTACAGTATGTAAAAGGGGCCAGAATACAAGTCAAACTAGAAAGTACAAGAAACTATAAGGTACATGTAAACTGGACAACTCCTGTAAACACCATCCAAGGATACTACCTGAAGTGTAGGTACATTTCTCGAATAGTCGTCTCTATGGTACACCTCATATAGGGTCCACCTCTGTGATACCTCTAGTCCTAGTACCCTCGTCCTCAGTCAGCATTGTCCTTCATATGAAACCAACACAAAAAGGTGAGGGAATAGCCCGTGTAGGGGTGAGTATAACGATACTCATTAGGGACCCCGATACCCCCAAAGTCCCACAAAATCCACAAAGGATAAACCAAAAATCATGAAGTCAACTAACAACCCTACTTAGGTATATGACCATACATATACCTATGTTATCAAGTATACCCATCTCAATCATGAGGAAACACATATTCCAACTCAATAGCTCAGAGCTCAACTGTTCCCAAAAGGAAGAAATACCACAAAGGTTTTTACCACATAGGTACACCACATAAAAGAATACACAAGGTATCACCACGAAGGAAAAATACCAAAAGGTAAATACTGAGCTCACACCAGGTATATATTAGGTACAATTGTAGAGATGATTAGATGTAACTACTGAATCATTTTACTCTATTAAGAGGTAGATCCACGAAGGATCCTAAATCGTCATTAGACCCACAGAGGATCGTAGTACATCGTCAGACCCACACATGATCCTATTACCTCTCCAAACACGCACAGGATCCTAGTACATCGTCAAACAAACTCATGATCCTAGTACATCATCAGTACATAGTCAATCCCACATAGGATCCAAGTACATCGTTAGTACGTTTTCCGACACACATGATCCTAGTACATCTTCAGTACGTCGTCAGACCCACACAGGATCCTAGTACATCGTCATTATTTTGTTAGACCCACACATGATCCTAGTACATCATCAGTACGTCGTCAGACCCACAAAGGATCCTAGTACATCATCAGTATGTCTTCAGACCAACACATGATACTAGTACATCCTCAAAATGCATTGTTAGACCCACCCAAGATCTTTGTAAATCATCACAGCCAGCTAATGGGTTCCTGAACTAAGCTCGCTTGTCTCCGAGAGGGTCTCCTCCTCAAGCCACTGGTCGATTCTCCAACTACCATAGAGTCACAAGAATAAGTATCCCAAAGGACCACAATGTAAAAGGTCTCTCAACACAACAGACGATGTGTCAATCCGATGTCCGGTCTATATGTTATTGACCTTTTAGTCTTGAGGGCCTGGTTGGATTCATGCTCGATCCAACCCAGACGTACCCCAACTTTATCATAACTCAAGTATGGTATACCAAAAGGACCGTCTCGATCCAAGGTTTCTAGTTCCGTAGGAAGTTCTTCATTTCGACACCATATGAGAGAGATATGTCGAATACAAGATCCCACAATAATAATAATATTATTATGGGGTATTTTGTGAACCTGAGCCACGAACTAGAATTTAATATTCAACATTAGACTTAAATTGACCATCTTAATGGCAGGATCACGTCACAATAGACGGTAAGTCAATCGGATGTCACACACAGGAGTTATGGATGGTTGATGATTTAATAATATTATATTATTATTATTATTTGAGCGTTTCGGGTACCCGATCCAAAAACCAGAAAAATACATCCAATACTGGACTCATAATATTCGTCTTGAAGACACGGACACACTGCCAATGATGATTTGTGAAACCGAGGTCACACAGATAAGTTACAGTTGATTTTGGGTTTTAACAACCATAAATAATAATAATATTATTATATAATTATTATTTCATTTCATTCAAAGTTTCAATCTCCAATCACATTTGAGATTCACGCACAAGAGGGGTATCCCGTTTTCGTGCATGCAGGTCCAAATAGCACTTCTATATATTTTTTTATATTCAATTTTTTTAATTTTATTTCCTATCAATTCCTCCCTCTCTCCAATATAATTTTATTCTTCCACAATTTTTCACCCGTGTACATGAGTCGGGAATCTACTGTGTCTCCACCTTGCACACGACCTTCCTCCTCGGCGCTACCTACTCGTGCAGCTGCTTAATCTGCCTCATCGTCAGTCGAAGCCACTAGGCCTCGCAAGGTGCGCGTGCACCACCTGCACCAGCCGTGCCAAAATTCCCTCCACCTCCATCTCTCTCCTTCCATTGGCTGTCACATATTCATTCTATCCCTAAAAAATAAAATTATCGCATATTCTCTATCCTCGTGTCGAGGGCTCCACGTCCCTATGTGGTGCTCACCAAAATTTTTCATTTCTTTCGACAATAAATATTCGGTCGCCTCCTTCGGCGAGCCATTGTGGCATTGTTCCATGCCTAAAAAATTAAACGATCGCATATTTGTGATCCTTTCATGGAGGGATTCACATACATATATCGTTCTTATCAAAACATCGTGTTTCCAGCGGTAATTATTATTATGCGTTGAAGAACGCTCGAAAAATGTGAAAAGAATAAAAAGAAATCGGAGCATGGTTTATGTGCAGAACGATGACCATTTTTATTTTGCCATCGTCATCGTGAATTTAGGATATGAAGAATCAAAAAAACCAATTGAATCATATATAAATACCCCTACCTCAATTTTCCGTTGGAGGTGTAATGAAGAAGAAGATGAAGTCGATGAGATGGTGACGTTGACGTTCATTGCTCCCACAAGATGTTTCTGATATGGTCTCAAGCATCGTCCTTGTTCTCCGATTCCGAAGGATGTCTTCGTTTTAGTGGATGTTATCCATTGAAGAATCTCCTTCCAAGTTCTCCAGAGCTCTCCCTTTTGCTAACAATCCTCCAACCAAATGGTGAAGTGCCATATAAGTTTATTAAATAAACCAAATAAGTTTGCACGTCAATGGGAGGATAACCAAGAGTTATCTCCCATTATAGGGAGGGTTCAAGGGTTGGGTGGTCGCCACCATTGAATTTATATTGTGGGTTTTTAGTTCCGGTGGTCCACACCACTAAACATCAAATGCGGGGTTTTAAATATAAAATAAAAGGTGTTCTTGGTTTTATTTATATTCTTTTACCTCTCCCTCAAAATTCATGAAAACTAACATTCACCATCGACATACTGCAGTCAAGGTGATGGTCTCCTTAAGAGAATATCAGCACTGTGAGTTGAACGGTGCCCTCATATTTAAATTCTGAGAACCGATTCAAATGTTATATAACACCGCTCACGCATTTACTGAACGTACTCAAAAAAAGTTCGGAAAAATTATAAAAGTCACCCTTGACCTGCATCGGTCAAGGTTTGGATCTGCCTAAGTGATACATGCTCCAACGATCCCATCAATACTCTCAGATTTCAAATCCGAGTTACTTTTTAAATGTTATGGATTTTAAAATAAAATAATTGTTAATTAATTATTTTATTTACAGCCAAAAACTGACCTTCACTGGTTGCCAGCGTCAACCAAATTTAATATCCACTTTAATAAATAATTCCTTCATGAGTACAACGGTGGTCTCGGATTTTCAATCAGATCTATCGTTTGTGATTTATTAGAATTTGAAAAATAAAATAATTTATTTAATTATTTTATTTACGGTTATGCCATTTTTTTGTTTTCTCACAGGAGGCCCACACCGACTAAACATAAGTCACACCTAGAGTAAACTCGCCATCTTGAACGCAAAGGTGCCCTCAGATTTATAATCTGAGTTACCATTTAAGATTTATTCCACTTTTTGAGTATAACTGCTTACACATGTTAATTAAAACTCAACCAAACTTCGATGGATTATTCCGGGAACTTGAGGCCTCGGAATCGCTCACTGTTAGATTTTGTGATCTCAAAATAATTCCATATAATTTAATAAAATAATACATAATTTCTGCGACATTACAACATAAGTTAAGGAAGATGTTATCATACACACTACATTTGGTGCTAAATGATGACATCACTTCAGTGCCCTAGTAACTAATCAGTGTCGATTTTAAACCAATTTTAATCACCATATATTTCTAAATAAAACATTTCAACCACCCGCTACTAAGTTTTCTCATCAAAACATGCATGCATGAGGCCTTGTACCCACCATCATTTTTAGACTAACTCCCACACATATGTGGAATATTTGAATAATATAACTCCTATAATTACAAAAAAATAGAAATAAAATGATAATGAAAAATAAATTATATTAATTTAAAATTATTAAAAAACATTAACTACAATCGGTTACTGTCTCTCACAAACAATCTACCTAATACTAGTAATAGTGTATATCATCCTATACACATCAAAATATGTAATATATGGATCAACCATAATCAATATGAATGTTTCTTATACATATCACATTAAATAATATTATTTATAAACTCTTGATGATGTATTCTAAAAGTAAGACTCTCAACTATTTGTCTGTCATCTTGCCTGCCCCAATTCTATCAACCAAAATATGGTAGCTTCTTGAAAGTATATTCTATCAGGTAAGGGAAAAATACAAAGGAATCATGGGTGGGGACACTACCATAGAAACAATTTTTCCTAGCACCACACTTTAGGGGTGATAAAAACACTGATAATGGGGGTACCTTTATCAGCGCAAAAAATAAGCAATGATAAAAGGTACTTTTAATAGTGCTAAAAAAGATTTGTTAGAAGTACCATTTTATCATCACTTTTTAAGTAGCACTGATAAAGGAGGGGTATTTATTAGTGCTTTTTTACTATCTTTGTTAAAGGTTATATTTCATAAAAATGTTAAAAATAATCTATAAATATATAAATATATTTATATTTTTATAAATATAATATATATTATCTAAATATGTTTCAGATAAGTTTAGATAGACATTTACACCTAATATATAAAATGTTTAGTGACAATGGATTATAAAATATCTAAAAATATATTATGAATTAATAATTGTCTAATTATTATCAATTAATAATCACTTAATAATTATTTAAAGACACAAAAAAATCAAAAAATTAATAAAAGTTCTACAATAGGTTAAAAATGTAACTCAAACATCAAACGTCAATAACTTTTGATCTGGGCGTCAATTTGATTTCTACTACATATCAAATTGAAATCTACGATGAGTTCTACACATTGGTGACATATGAGATCCCATTTTCACATTGTTTGAGGCAAAACATAGTCCCAAATGACCTCTAAAACTGAGTTTTAGATCGCGATACCGAAATGTTTTAACATTAGTTGGAATTTCAGCCTCATTTTTAGAGGGTCTATATGCCCTTTTTCAGTGGGGACTGAATTTATTCATAGGGATTACATTCATATTGAAATTATGGCTTTAAAATTTCATTATTTTTCATAATGTAATGTTATTTATAACAAAATATATACCAATATATACAGATTTTTTATAAATTCACACATACAATTTTTATTTTATAAATAAATAATTATACATATTTACATATAAAAAATATTTCTCAATATATAAGATTTATCTAAATATAAAAAATATCCATTTTATTTAAAACCCAAATATATGAAGATATATATAATTATATAATGTGTGTGCTTGTTTAATATATATATTAGTGTTTGTCTGTATTAAAAAACTCATTTTTATATTCTTTATATATTCTAACATATGCAAATACATATTTATATACAATATAAATGAATATATAAAAATATGTATAATTATAATTAATGATACACATATAATAATATATATATGTGTGTGTGTGTTTGTGTGTATGTATGTTGTATATATGTATGTATTTATTTATTTATACACACACATACAAAAACATGTTTTATAAATGTATTTAAAAATAAAATTATAAATATATAATCATATATTAATAAATATACAGATATTAAATATAACCAAATATATATATAATGAAGTAGATATAATTAAAAATATATAAATATAACTAACTATATATATATATTAATTGATAAATAAATAAATATATACATATATATATCTACATATTAATATAAATCAATATTAATATACGAATAAATAAATAAGTATATATATATATCATTAAAGGGAGAACCAAATAAGATGGACAAGTGGTAAACATTTTTACTTATATGACCATTCACAACATGTAAAATGGCCTTTAACATTGCTAAAAAATCACTGTTAATCATAGCCATGATAAGGGGGGCCTATAATAGCACTTTTTTGGCACTGATAAAGGCATAGCCGGCTACAGTGTGAGGTTTATATAACAACACAGCTAGAAGAAAACCTGAAATATAAAAAGTACACCCAAAAGAAAACTAGATATATATATTTAATTGAAATCATCAAAACAAAAATTCCCACCCATGGAATATAGGAAAAAAAATTATTTACATTTCAAACAAATTTTTTTTATATAATTACATTTAAACCTATCCAAAAAACATTCAAAAAGATTAATATTTCATCTTTTGACACCCATTATCCCCTCTCAAAAATTTCCCCACATCGTATCAGTTTACAAACAGATCATCTCAACCTGAGCAACAAATTCCACCTATATAAGAAAAAAAATATGTTATTATTACTATAAAGACTTAAATTAAAGATTAATATGAAATAAAACATTAATCAAATTTCATTATTTAATAAAAATGACATATTTGGAGTTATACCAGTTGTACTATGAGTCTTATTAAGGTGGTATTGATTCCTACCCATTAAAAATGAGTTATGGATCATTGTCCTAAAATTTCAAAACAATCCAAATGAATTTTCTCAGTTTTGAATATGTCACTTCTTCCATTACTAAAATTAATTTCAATTTTAAATAATGACACATTTAGATTTAAACCGGACACACCGTGCATCATATTAAGGAGCAGCTAATTCCTCCATGTCATAAATTACTAATGAATTTCTTTCCTAAAGTTTCCAAACAATATGAATGCATTTTCTCAGTTTCCAGTATTTCTATTGTGTTTGTTTACTAAAATATCATTTCAAACTTGAAACAAACATTTTGAGTCATACCAATCATATTGTGCATTTGTTTTATGTGAGACTGATTCAAACATTTCATAAAGGACTTATAAATAATTCTCATAAATTATCAATATTGTCAGAGTGTGTTTTCTTGTCTTATAGTGAGTGACATGTTTTGAACTAAATTTTTATTTTTAAACTAATAAGAGAAACTTTTAGTCATACTAGTCACATCGTTTGTCGGATTGAGAGGTGATTGTCTCCTACACATCACCAATGACTTGTGGATTGTTCTAATAAATTTTCAGAACAATCTGAATGTATTTGGTTAGTTTTCAGTATGCCACATGTTGTTTTTAATTAAATTATTGTCAATTTAAATTAAAAATAGATACATTTAGTTATACCAGCCACAACATACATTTTATTGAGGTTTATATGATCCCTATATGTAGATAAATACTAATAGATAATTTTCCTAAAAAATCAAAACAATCTGAATGTGTTTTCTTGGTTATCAGTATGTCATTTGTTGTTTTTACTTAAATTAATGTCATATTTATATAAAAAGAGACACATTGAGTGATATTGGCCACTTCGTGTGTTATATTGAGGTGTAGCCGATCCTTACATGTCCAAAATGCATAATATATTGTTTTACTAAAATATCAAAACAATTTTAATGTGTTTTCTTGGTTTTCAATATGTCACTTTTAGTTTTTACTTAAATTCATGTCAATTTTAAATAAAAAGAGACAGTTTGAGTTATATAGGCCACACCGTCCATCTTATTGAGGTAAGGCTGATTTCTACATGTCCCAAATGACACATTCATCATTTTATGTACATATAAAAATAATCTGAATTCATTTTCTTGGTTTTTAGTATGTCACCTTTTTTACATAAATTAATGTCAATTTTAAATAAAACGACACACTTGGAGTCATACCAATCACATTATGTTTCGTATTGAGATGTTGTTGAATAATACACATCACAAATGACTCATGGATCATTTTAATTTAATATAAAAACAATACAAATATGTTTTATCAGTTCTCAGTATGTCACATGTTGTTTTTAATTAAATTTATGTCAATTTTATATAAAAAGAGACACTTTGAGTTATACTGGCCACACCATGTGTCATATTAAGGTGTGGATGATTCGGATGTAATGTGGTATGATGATTACATAAATGAAGACGTCACATTGTGAGACATGTTTTAAGGGATGATAAATGTCTTCCCTACTTATTGAAATTTATTAGGATATTACATTAACAGAACTAAAGGGTGTCTCATTTTCGAACAAGGTACGCAATCAATTAGGTTGAAACATTCACCCTAGTCAATGTTTCTAGGTTATTGTAGATTTCTATCCTGATGGGATAAGTACCTATTAGGAAGACATCAATCAATAAAAGTTCAGAAAAACATACAACACTATCTCCAGTAATAGGCGATCAGCTATTTGAGAAAGTAAAAGATGTGGAAACTGCTTTTGGTAAACCATTTTTTTAAGACCTTATGAAAATCGGTTGAAAAAAGTGATCAGTTTTTTTGGAATTGTCGTAACATAAATGTTTGTACGTCATAAATTTTCTTGATGTCATTTATGTTAAAAAAAATTAATGTGATAGTTTCATCGGTACATTTCTAAATGCACCATCAAAACTGAGTTTTTAGTTGGGATACCCAAATTTTTTAACAATCGATGGAATTTCAGCCTCATTTAAGAGGTTATTTTTTCCCTTTTTAGTAGGGATTCAATTTATTCATAGGGATTACATTCATATTGATATTATGGATTTGAAATTTTATCATTCTTCACAATTTACTATTATTTATAACCAAATATATAACAATATATACATATTTTTATATATATTCACACATAAAAATTAAATTTTATAAATAAATAATTAAACATATTTACATATAAAATATATTTCCCAATATATAAGCCTTATCTAAATAAAAAATAATATCTATTAAATTTGAAACACAAATTTATGAATAATTATATACTTATATAATGTGTGTGTGTCTATATATATATATATTGGTGTGTGTCTGTATTAATAAACTGATATATATTATCTATATATTTTAACATATTCGTATACATATTAATTTATAATATATGTGAATATATATAAATATGTATAATTATACTTACAGATACACATATAATATATATTTGTGGTTGTGTATCTTGTATATATGTATGTATGTATTTATCTATTTATTTACACACACACAAAAATGTATTTTATAAATGTATTTAAAAATAATCTTATAAATATATATTAATATACGAATAAATAGATGAATAAAAAAATATAACTATATATATATAAATAAGTAGATATAAATATAACTAACTATACATATTAATATATAAATATATATATTAATATATCAATAAATATACATATATATATTAATATAAATATATATTAATATATGAATAAATATTATGAAATATATATATATAAATAAATAGATATATCATTAAAGGGAGAACTGACAAAGATGGACGAGTGGTAATCACTACTACATATATGGCCTTTCACAACATGTAAAGTGGATTTTAAAACCACTAAAAACGCACTGTTAATGGATGAGTGGTAATCACTACTACACATATGGTTCTTATCATTGAGGTATGGGATTCTCTTATTCTCTTTTCCTTATGTGTTTTTAATAAAATATGGAAAATGGGGAAAATCCTAAATTTTCGAAGTACACGCCGTGTACTTTGTCCACATGTCGTGTACTTATGGCTGTATAGGGATGAGTACACGGGGTTTGTAGCCATGTCGATGTCAAAGGGTGTAGGAACTGACTACAAAACATGTAGTGGTCCTTTACACACTATGTAGTCAGTCGGCATGCCAAAATAGTAAGGCAGTGGAGCAGCCGCCAGCTGGGCGACAGTACACGCCATGTACTCAGAAGTACATGTCCTCTACTCATGTCGACATGTGAAATGTATGGAGGTGCCGCCATAGGAATAGTTAAATGAAGTAAGTACATGCCATGTACTTGGAAGTACACACCATGTACTTTTTTTTCATAAATAAGGATATAGTCTCCCCTGTTCACACGAAAGGCTATGAACCAGAGCAAGGAGTGGGAGGGGACGGCCGATCCTTTGATGATCTACCGGCTGTTCGTCTGGAATCCGATTCTGCCTCGGACGATCTCGTTGGAACCGCGCGGGTAAGCCCTCTCTTCTCCTGGAGTGTTTCTTACCAATTCTTTCCCTAGAATGAGTTATTTTTGGTTGAATGAATGTTTTCATACCTCAGATCTACATATTTCATGGGCATTTCGGAAGTCGCGTTCGTGTATAGCACTCGTTGGCGTATAAGGTAGGTGGCTTTTTGTTAATTTTTCCAACATTCATGTGTTTTGTGCGTTTTTGTGCCACAAACCCATGTTGGGGTGTCGTGTGGCTGAGGCCATGTCTATATTTACTATCTATAACTGTAAAGGTAATTGATTAATTTGAAAAACTACTATTTGGGATCATTGCTTTGATCCATACCCACCCCAGGGGTGTGTTCCACTGTTTAGCCATTTGGCCAGGATACCAGAGGGTATGCCTTTAAAGTAGTAATTATAGAATTAACATGATAGGAATTTCTTGTTTACTGCTTGTTTACATATTGGGCATGGCCTGGTAAACTTTTTAGCCTGATGGCATTGTTGTGATTAGCCAGTGGGCACTACACTGTTTAGCCCCGAGGGCAGTAGTTATTTTGGCCCAAGGGAAACATCTTTTGTGCCTATGGGAAACTGATTTTGTGCTTGAAGGGGACACTACCTACTCCTGAGGGAAAAATCTATTATGCCTGAGGGAAGATTCTTGTGGTGGATACTCATTACCTGAGGATAGGTGTTTACGCTTCTGCAGGCTTTTAGCGGTTACTTATAATATTCACGATGGTGATATTTTAAAAGTTAATGATTAATATGGATATTAAAATGGCAATATTACTGGTTATGTTAGTTACTTTCAGTACTGCTTACATTATTGCATTTTATTACTGCACATTGTTGTTGAATGCTTTCACACAGTTGGGCATGGGCCTTTGGTGGGTTCCTACTGGGAATTTATTTCTCAAAACTAGTTCGGGTAATGATTTTAGGCCCAAATAGATTACGTTTCTACAGGTGTGGATAGGGGAAAGAGTCCCTATATAGGTACATGATTGATGTTGAGGATTAGGAGGGCATGGGACATAGCCTAGGCTCGTGATGCCGTTGCCAGCTGTTTTTCTTTGTTTCGTTGTGCTCTGTTTTTGTTGTACTGTATTCATGTATAACATGTTTTGGCTATTTTATTAGAACATTAGTCATGTAGCATAATTATTTTTATAATGTGGGTTATATCCACTACTGTTGTTTATTCAGTTGTGTATGGTTTATTGCTTCTTTTGTGTTTGTATGTTTTACTTTATTCCGCTTCACTACAAATTGACAAATGAGGGCATAGTTTACCCACTATCAGACCTGGGCCCCCACTTCTAGTCGGCATCCTCTAACATTTGGGGAAATGCACTTCCGGTCACGTGGCGAACCGGGGTCGGGGCACCCATTGAGTGGCACCCAGAACCAGGACGTTACAAAGTGGTATCAGAGGGGTTCTTTTTTTAAACATACTATATGGAGCCTTAGTCATGGATAGGCAGGAACGAAAGTTGGTAATAAGCTGTGCCCGCACATAGCTAACCCGTGTATAGGGAAAATCCAATTTAATTCATACTGCAATTTTACTAATTTTGTTAATTTATTGTTGATATGATTTCACCGTTTGGTGACGCAATTGCGATTATGCTTTTATGTGTTATCAACGGGTTTTATTTAGTTGCAACCTAATGAGATGAGGGTATTCCATCTCATGAATCATATATACACATTCTACATATCACATGCCATCATAGTTTCAATTCCATGTAGGTGCATTAAAAATTTCATGTTGTTGTGATAGTTGTTGTGGTAGTAAAGCATGATGTTGTCATAGCTGCTTAATAATTACCTGATATTTGATTGGGTAGTTTAGTATGAGCTGGTTTATTGAATGAACACCACAATTTGGTTTTTGGGGAGTATGGGCCCCCATTTAACGAAATTTGGGGAATCATTGACTATTAATTTTTTTATAACATAGATAAGATGTCAAAAATTGATATGTGGGGAGTATGGGTCCACAAGGGTCGTAATTTGACACTTAGGTGTTGTTTTTATTTATTTTCAGGGTTCCAGAGAAGTTTCTGAGGCATTCTGTCCGGAAACACATTATACACGCCGTGTAGAACTTTAAACACGTCGTGTATGGCCTTTTGTTCGTGAAGAAAAATGAACTTTTTGTGTACACGCCATGTACCCAGAGAACACGCCGTGCAGTCTCTTCTCATGTCATAAACTGTGTTAGCGGCAACACAGGGAAGGGAAGAGCTTGGGGAGAACACACCGTGTAGCTTATGTACACACCATGTAGGATTGACCCGGAGTCTGGTCGTGTAACTAACAGAAAGGGTCGGTGAACTCCTTTATAGAACACTCCATTTCAATGATGAACACGCCATGTAGTGTGACCTGGGGACTCGGTCGTGTAACTAACAACACGGGTCGATGTCATTGTTCCTTGAACACGTCGTGTACCTTTGGGAAATGCTGTGTAGTCTTGTCCGAGGACAGACCATGTGGACATAGCCATGTGACTTGAAAACGGGGTGGTGTACATGCCGTGTGCGGGTGTAACACGCTGTGTAGTGCCAAGCCGAGTATTCGGTCGTGTCATAGACGATGTGGGCAGTTGGAAATAACACCATACATGTTGTGTATATGAAATACACACCGTGTAGTTTTTGTTCAAACAGGGGTCGTGTGTCTCAGCCATGTAGAAGGACCCGAGCAGGGGAAGGGAAGTCAAGTACATGTCGTGTAGTCAGTATACACGCCATTTAGTCCTGTTTTTCAAATTTTTAATGCCTTGTTCCTCCTATTCCCTTTTGGGTTTCTTCATCTTTGGTCTTTTATAATCTTGTTCTAAGGCGTGTTTTTGACCTTGTAGTGTTATTCCGCCTAGACGACTGTGTGTTGTTCTCTAGGAAAGAGGCAACAAGTATACTCCAGAAATGGTGGGCCATCGGCTACTAGTGGATCCTACAGCAGATCCAGATGTAGCGCCAGCCGTTATAATGCACATAGGCGTGGAGGCGCAATTCCGTGAATGCTTCATGCAGTTCATGTAGACCTTTTAGGGAGCACCTCCGGAATCCACATATATGTCTAAGCAGACACGTATCTTCCAGCAGCAGCATCCGCCTACGTTTTCAATGTATGGAAGACCATAGGCTACATAGTCTTGGATGGGGTCGATGTAGACTATTTTCGAGCATCATGAGACGTCTCCAGGGCGGAGGGTCAAGCTCGCGACATATATGCTGCATGATTCAGCCAAGAGGTGGTGGGATGTTACCACCTAGTCAGATCATCACAGAGACAGGGCAAGGGAAGATTTTCAGGTAGTCTTTTATGAATTCTTCTTTCCCAAGTTGCTGAGGGCAGACATAGCTCGAGAGTTCATGAATCTGTCGCAGGGCGCTATGTCGGGGATAGACTATTCTTCTTGTTTCACCGAGCATCAGTGCTTTGCACCCGTGCTGGTGGGTGATGAGACGCTGAGAGCAAGACGTTTTGAGGATGGTCTTCGGTATGACATCTGAGCACTATTGATTGTCTTCAGGTTTCCTATTGTACATGCTATTGTGAACCATGCACTGATCACAGAGAGGAACCATTGAGAATCTAGTGATGTGGGCCAGGGTGGTTCATCACCAGTTACATGTACTTTTTCTGTTGGCAAGAGGAAGAGACATGCAGACTTATCGTAGGATGGCAGTACCATCCAGAAGAATATTTTAGGTGGCCAGGTCATTTGCTACAAGTTTGGTAGAGAGGGGAACAAGAGGCCACAATGTCCACGTGATCCTGTGGAGTGTTGAGATTGTGGAAATATGGGTCATCTACAATGCTTTTTCCGGGCGTTTTCACCAGTGGCTAGTTAGAGGGGTTCTGTGGAGATTCCATGTGTTGGAGTAAGACCATCAGCTTCTTAGAAGTTGGGGAATTGGAATACGTCAAGGCGTACAAGCAGGGATGGTGGTTGTGGCCTTGGTATCCAGGCACTAGGATCTCAGAGGCAGTAGGGCGGGACAGCTCAAGGTAGCCAGGCTGTGTCGCAGTGCTGCGACACTGGGTAGGCATATGCGGTGCAACAGACCTAGCATGAGCAGGATCTCGACCTTCTACATTCAGAGGTACTATTTTAGTATCTTCTTTCTTATCTTCAGTACCTTTTGATACGGGTGAAACGCATTGTTTTATATCTATACAAGTTGTGGAGATCCTTGGGCTCTGTGTTTCTTCATCTTCTGATATTAAGTCGCTAGACACTCCATTGGGAACTCGAACGACTAGTGTGCCTTAGTTAAATGAGTTCCCTCTTGAGGTTGGTGGGTGTCACTTCCTTTGGGACCTCTATGTACTAGAGATGACGTGATCTGACGTCATCTCGGGATATACTGGCTGGTTCCCTTCTGAGCCTTTGTAGACTGTTATCGTCGTAGGGTGAGTTTCACGTCACAAGAGGGTGAAGAGTTATTTTACAAAGGCGAGTGGGATGTTCAGGCGAGTCGAGCTGGACTAGAGCATCTTGGGCGAGGTGGAGTCACAGCCCAGATTGTGAGCTTATATATAGATAATTAAGGGACATTTCAGGAATATTTCTTTCCAGTTGTTGATCCTTTGAGGGATGTCATCCCGGACGACTTTTCGGGTCTACCTCTAGAGCGAGAGGTGGATTTCTCTATTGAGATTGTGCCAGGAGAAGCACTAGTGTCCATTACTCCATATAGGATGGCTACACCTGAGTTAAATGAGCTCAAGATGATGTTGGAGGAGTTGCATGCAAAGGGATTTATCCGACCCAGTACTTCTCCTTGGGGTTCTCCAGTCCTTTTTGCGAAGAAGGCGGATGGTACCCTCAGACATTGTGTGGATTATCGTAAGCTGAACCAGTTAACAGTTAAGAACCAATACCCATTACTGAGGACTGATGATCTTTTTGATCAGCTTCGTGGAGCACGAGTGTTCTTGAAGATTGACCTGAGATCAGTATATCATCATCTACGTGTGAGACCATCTGATATACCTCTCATGGCTTTCACGAGTATTTATAGTCTATATTAGTATACGGTTATGCCTTTTGGGCTCACGAATGCGCAAGAAGTCTTCATGGCTCTGATGAATCATGTGTTCCATCTGTTTTTTGATTCTTTTGTGGTAGTATTCATGGATGACATCTTGGTGTACTCTCACACTCGACCCGACCATGCCACCCATCTTGTGATCGTATTGAGTACACTGAGGGGGCATCATCTATACTCTAAGCTCTCAAAGTGCCACTTTTGGATGGACCAGATTCACTTCCTAGGTCATATCATCTTTGAGGAAGAAGTATTAGTTGTCCCAGGGAAGGTGAGAGCAGTGGATTCCTAGGAGCATCCTAAGAACGTGTTCTAGAGATAGAGTTTCTTAGGCCTGGCGGGTTACTATAGACATTTCATACAAGACTTCTCCCACATAGCAGCACTGTTGACAGGTCTGACTAAGAAGGGTGTGATGTTCATCTAGTCAAAAGCTTGTGAGATAGATTTTTAGGAACTGAAGGAAAGGTCAACATCGGCATTGATCTTGATACTCCTAGAGACGGATAAGATCTATATATTTTTCTGTGATGCATCAGGTATTGGGATTGATGTAGGGAGACCGAGTTGTGGTGTACATGTCTCAGTAGTTGACGCCACATGAGAGGAATAACCCAACGCATAATATCGAGTTGGCTACATTTGTGCATGCGTTGCATTGTTGGAGACATTATCTGTCGGGAGAACATTTTGTGGTTTGCACCGACCATAAAAGTATCAAGTATATCTTTACTCAGTGTGACTTGAATCTGAGGTAGCGAAGGTGGGTCAAATACCAATTGTCTTTAGATTTTGAGCTTTCCTATACACCTGGTAATTGTAATGCAGTAGATGATGCACTGAGAAAGAAGACTCAGATACATGTAGTGCAGGAGGCCAGTGGTTAGTGGCAGCTCATGGATTTGTTCTCTGAGATGCATCTGAAGGTGCACGACAGTCAGGGGTAGACTTATCTTTCCTCTTTAGCTGTGACTTCTCCCTTCCTAGATAGAGTGAGAATGAGACATCTATCTGATTTAGAAGGCCTAGTTCTATGAGATTCAGTGTCATGTGAGGACCCTCCTCCTCGTTGGACGATAGGAGATGATGAGGTTTTGTGTTTCCATGGACGTGTGTGGGTTCCAAGGGATATACGTGAGGAGATGATGCATGCGTTTCCTGATTCAACATGGTCTGTTCATCATGGGGTTACCAAGATGTATGGTGACATGAGACGTCAGTACTGGTGGCTGGGCATGAAGAGAGATGTAGGTGGTTTTTTTAGGCGGTGTTCCACCTGTTAGAAGGTGACGGTGGAGCATCAGAGTCCAGCCGGACTATTACAATAGTTACCCATTCCGGAGTGGAAATGGTATGATGTCGTGATGGATATCGTGAGTGGATTGCCGAGGTCACCTCGTGGCAATAATGTCGTGTGGGTTGTTGTGGACAGACTCACGAAGGATGCTCACTTCTTGTTGACCAAGGATACCTTCGGTGTTGACGAGTTTGGGAAATTGTATATATGAGATATCGTACATCGTTATGGGGTCCCTTGTTCTATCATTTCAGATAGGGACGCTCACTTTACGTCTCGTTTCTAGAAAAGTTTCAGAGGGCACTAGGTACACAGGTGCTTCTGAGCACAACATACCACCCTCTGATAGATGGCCAGTCATAGCGTACGATACAGGTGCTAGAGGACATGCTACATGCATGCGTCCTTGAATTTGGGGGATTTAGGGATAATAATATAACCATAGCCGATTTTCCTATAAAAATAACTTCCAGGTGACTATTGAGATGGAACCATACGAGGCTTTATATGGTAGACCATGCCGGTCACCATTGTGCTGGTTAGAGAAAGGTGAGGTGACTTTACTGGGACCACAGCTCATGCATGAGACATCTGAGCAGGTCCAGTTGATTTAGTAGCAGATTGTTACCACACAGTCTCTTCAGAAGTCATATTATGATCGCCGCAGACGAACTTTGGTGTTCGTGGTCGGGGATCAGGTTTCTCTACATCTTTCGCCGAGGTTGGGACACAAGAAGATCAGGAGATAGGGTAAACATTAGTCACGGTATGTGGGACCAATTGAGATTCTGGAGAGAGTCGGGCTGGTTTCTTATCTGTTGCGGTTACCATAGCGGTATTGATCCATGCACGACATCTTCCACATATCTTAGTTGCGTCTCTATCATTCAGACCCTTCTCACGACTTTCAGCCCGAAGAGATTGAGGTAGAGGCATATGCGTCCTTTGAGGAGCATCTGATTCATTTCGTTAACAGGATCATGTAACTTCTCTGAGGCCGATCAGTTCCTCTCGTACGGGTGCTATGGAAGCATGGCCGAGTACAGGGAGAGACCTGGGAGAGGGAGGCCGACGTTCATGCTTAGTGGCCGGAATTGTTCATGGCTATATCTTATCCACCCATGGAAGTGAAATTCGGCGATGAATTGCTATTAGGGGGGAAGTTTGTAAGAACCCAGTTCTTTTCTTTGAGGTATGAGCTTCTTCTTTTCTCTTTTCCTTAAGTTTTTTTAATGAAATATGGAAAATGGGGAAAAATCCTAAATTTTGGAAGTCCACGCCATGTACATTTTCCACACGCCGTGCAGTTCTGGACGTGTATGGATGAGTACACGGGGCGTCTATCCATGTCGGCGATGACAGGTGTAGGAACCAACTACATGCTGTGTAGTGGTCCTTTACATGCTGTGTAGTCAGTCGCCAGGACAAAATAGTAAGGCGGTGGAGCATCTGCCAGCTGGGCGACAGTACATGCCGTGTACTCAGAAGTACATGTCATGTACTCATGTCGACGGGTGAACTGTATGGCGGTGCCACTCGAGGAACGGTTAAAGGAAGGAAGTACACGCTGTGTACATGAAAGTACACACCGTGTACTTTGATTTTTTAAATAGGGAAGTAGCCTCCCATGTTCATAGGTAAGGGTAGGAACCGGAGGAAGGAGCGGGAGGGGATGATCGAATCTTTGAAGATCTACCAGGTGTTCGTCTGGAATCTGATTCCGCCTCGGACGATCTTGTTGGAACCGCGCAGTTAATCCCTCTATTCTCCTTGAGTGTTTATTACAAATTCATTCCTTAGCGGGAGTTAATTGAGGTTGAATGAATGTTTTCTTACCTCAGATCTACATCATTCATGGGTGTTTCTGAAGATGACGTTCATGTATAGTGCTCGTTGGCATATAAGGTAGGTGTCTTTGTGTTATTTTTTCAAATGTCATGTGTTTTCTGTGTTTTTGTTCCACGAACCCATGTTGGGGTGTCGTGTGGCTGAGGTCATGTCTATATTAACTACCTAGAATAGTAAAGGTAATTGAATAATTTGTAAAACTACTGTTGAACCCATGTTGGGGTGTCGTGTGGATGAGGTCGTGTCTATATTAACTACCTAGAACTGTAAAGGTAATTGAATAATTTTTAAGACATCTGTTTGGGATCATTTCTTGGATCTGGAACCACCCTAGGGGTTTGTTCCACTGTTTAGCCATTTTTCCAGGTTACCCGTTGGTATGCCTTAAAAGTACTAATTGTAGAATAGTCTTGTGAGTAATTTCTTGTTTACTACTTGTTTACATGTTGGGAATGGCCCAGTTACCTGTTTATTCAGAGGGCATTGTTGTGATTAGCCCGTGGGCACTGCACTGTTTAGACCGAGGGCAGTAGTTATTTTGGAATGATGGAAACTTCATCTGTGCATGTGGGAAACAGATTTTGTGCCTGAGGGTGACACTAGCTACGCCTAAGGAAAAAATATGTTATGCCTGAGGGCAGATTCTTGTGTAGGATACTAATTACATGAGGGTAGGTGTTTATGCGTGTGCGGACTTTTAGCTGATAAATAGAATAATCACTATGGTGATATTTTAATATTAAATTATTAAAATGGATATCAAAATGGCAATATAACTGGTTAAGTTAGTTATATTCTTTACAGCTTACTTTATTGAATTTTATTCCTGCACACTGTTGTTTCATACTTTCACACAGTTGGGAATGGGCCTTTGGTGGGTGCATACTGGGAATTTATTTCTCACACCCTTTTTGGGTCATGCTTTTTGGCCCAAATAGACTACGTTTCTACAGGTGTCGATAGGGGAAAGATTCCCTATACAGGTACATGAATACTGCTGAGGAGTTGGAGGGCATGGGACGGAGCCTAGGCTCGCGATGCTACTACCATCTGTTTTTCTTTGTTTCACTGTACTCAATTTTTGTTTTACTGTATTCATGTATAACATGTTCTGGCTGATTTCATATAACATGAGACATGTAGCATCATTATTTATATATTGTTGGTTATATCCATGGTTGTTGTTTATTAATTTGTGTATAGTTTATTACTTCCACTATTTTTGTATGTTTTTACTTTATTCTGTTACACTACACTTTGACAAATGAGGGCATAGTTTCCCCACTATCAGACCTGGGACCTTGCTGCTAGTCGGCAGCCTATTCCATTTGGGAAAATGCACTTGAGGTCATGTTGAAAACCAGGTTCGTGGAACCCATTGAGTGGAACCTAGAACCTAGACGTTACAAAAGTGCTTTTAGTGCTGATAAAGGCCTAGTTGCCAACGGTGTGTTGTTTATATAACAACACACCTATAAGAAAACCCACAATTCAAACATCATAATCAGAAGAAAAACTTCTATAAACATTTAATTGACATCATAAATATAATAATTTCAACCATTGGTATATAGAAAAAATACAATTCTATTTAGATTTTAAACAAAAAATTTTATATTATTACATTTACAAATGTCTAACAAACTTTCTAAAATAATAATATTTCATCTTTTGACGCCCATAATACCCGCTCAAAAATTTCCTCCCATGGTCTCAGTTACTGAAAAAATCATCTCAACATGAGAAAAAGATTCCACATATATAATAAAACACATATTATTTACGTTATACTATAAATAAATATATTTAACATTAATATGAATTAACATGTTAATAAAATATCAATATTTAATAAGAATAAAACATTTGGAGTTATTATAATGACCTGCACATATTTCATACATAATCTAGAATTTATTCAAGAAAACAAATCATTTTACATTGAGTATCGTTTCAAGTTTATAGTTTTAGAGAATTAAAACAAAACATTCATAACATTACACATTGTTATATAGTTGATACAATAAAATCAGTTTCCATTTTCCTCAGAATATAAAACATTAAAACATAAAACAAGAATCCTTGACAATTCTTCAACATTTATCATATATTCCTTCCATGTATTACTCATCCATTAACCTGTGAAAAATCATTTAAAAACATGGGATGAGCACAAAAGCTCAGCAATGTATGAAAAAGAAGGAACAATCACATTAGTCCATGAATACGCGTGACATATGAAAACATTTTCAAAATACATGCATTCACCCATAAATACTTACTTTTTGTAACATGATATTTACGCAAGATCCACACAAGAATAAATATAATCATAGAGGTATCCTGGGGCATTACTTACATAACCTTGTAACCATCTTTCCTACCTTAAAATCTTTAACCCTCACGACTACCTTACTTTGTGTAACCATCGCTGTTACACTTGGAGTAACCATACAGCTGACCTCCAACATACTCATACCGAATGCATTGTAGGGAAATATAGGTCCCAACATTTATCATAAACAATTCCCAATAACCAAAACATAATCACACAACATACACAATAGCATAAAAACATTGCCATTGAATCTTATAAAACAGAATTTTAAAGAGAATTTTAGAAGAAATTTCCTTTATAAACATCATATACTTGAAGTGAGACTTAATAGAGTGTATGAAATAGATATATACTATGTAAATACACATAATGAAACATATTATAAACAGATCAAATCACACAAACAATTTA
Source organism: Viscum album (assembly GCA_963277665.1). Classification (NCBI taxonomy): domain Eukaryota; kingdom Viridiplantae; phylum Streptophyta; class Magnoliopsida; order Santalales; family Viscaceae; genus Viscum; species Viscum album. Next base: position 380,523 of record CAUJRU010000615.1, read on the forward strand.
AATAGAACATAAATTATAAAGTATAAGGTTAACCCAAAGAATGGAAATCGGGTTAAGAATTCCCTTACCTTAGGCTTGTCTTAATTAAAAATTGTTTAAACATCCTGTTTAATGGTTAAAAGAGTGTTATTAGTATTTTAATGAAACATGTTCATGTTTATAAAATCTTATATGGTCATTTCATAACCTCATTTCACCCCTTAATTGTAAGTATTTTTTTCTTTGCATTATTTTGGGTGAGTTCTTTTGTGATTTTCACGATCGGTTCATGATGAATCGTTATTGTTGATTGGAAGTGAAAATCCAGAATTGGAATGGAGTAGTATTTACATATTTCCAGTACCATAATTTATACCATTTATCACTTTGATGCTTTATATGATAATGACTTATAAGATAAAACATTAATTATGTTCATTTTGATCATTTAAGTGGTTCTTTGATAATAACAACCTCATTTAGTCTAATAAATTAGAACAATGAGTACGAAAGAATTACAGAACCATATATGAGTTATAAAACATTTATTATAACCTGTTTCAACCATATAAATGTTTTCATGACCAGACTTGAAAGAATTAATGGAAGGTGAAATTACATCGTCCACGATGTCGGTAATTCGATACATCACGGACAATGTTTTTATTTTGTAAATAAGTGAGAGAGGAGAGGAATAATGATTTGTAATTTTCCATAAACATGAAAACATCCAGAATATATATGATTCTATAGATTTCATTCCTCTTGGATATGAGGGGGTGAATAAATCAGAGAAAGTAATCATAAAATAAAGAAAACACAAGAAATTTCTTACGAAAATTCGACAGCCAAACGGCGTCTCTTAAAATTTCATAAAAACAAGATTGATGAGAGGATTGGAATATATCATCATTCATACAAAATGTTGACAGTAAGGGGAAATATTTGATGAAATATCCCAAAAAAATACAAAGTTAAAGGAAGAGGATAACATAAAATGGAAGAAAAGAATGAAAATGAAAGAGGATGTTTACCTCTTGATCTCTTCTCCTTGAGATCCTTCTTAAGGGATTTGATTTTGGTATTTTGGTGAGACCAGCAGCTCTAGTACGTGGGGAAGAATATTGGGGAGGTAATTTGGGAGAAATTAGGCAATCCTAAAGGCTTGAGAGGTGTGGGAGGAAGAGGGGAGTGAGGGTGATATTTATAGTGGTGGAGGGGAGGTATTTTAGATTATTTTAATTAATATTATAATATTTTTATCAAGACTGTGAATAATCTGAAATCAAGTGGTCTTAAATAGTGAAAATATCAAGTGAGTTCGAATCAAGCGGCCTTTCATCACTTATTATTCCATAAATAGTGAATTTTTAATGATAAATTGATTATACAGTATTTTATCGTATTTCACTATTCACCGAAAATTCAAGAGTTTCCGAAAAATACCAAAAGTTTACCCCAACCATTTTTCGACATGTAGAATTCAAAAATGGACTCCATTTTTCAAAAACAATTTTCTAAATATTATTAATTTAATTTTTAAATAAGGTCTCTGTTAATTCGAAAAATAACAATTTTGAAGTGCAATTAGTTTAATGTGACATTGGAAAATTAATTAAGATCCCATTATCCTATTTCCATGAGAAAATAAAATAATATTATTATTTACTATTCATGAGGTCATATTACTATTCATATTACTATTCATAAGGGCATGTTTCTATTCAACAAAAAAAACAAGTTTGTTTCATCAGATTCTAAATAACATACTGAACACAATTGTAGATGACAGTTTCTTGAAATTCAAAACATAGAAGAATTAAAATTATGTTTAAAGGATACTTATAAATATATACGATAAACAAAATTTAAATCATTTTCAATTTATTTTTAGAAAACCTTGGGATTTTACATTATTCCCACCTTCTTGAAATTGTGTTCTCGTAATTTTTATTTACTTATTAAACAACTGAGGGTATTTTTACCTCATAGAATATTCAGACTCCCATGTTGCTTCTTCACCCATGTGGTTTCTTTGCAAAACCATTACCTGGTGGATTACCTTATTCCGCAGTACTTGTTCTCTTGGATCAAGAATCTGAACCGGTTTATCTTTATAAGAAAGGTTCTCTGCTAGCTGAACTACTTTCGGCCTCAAGACATGTGATGAATCTGGAACATAATTTATCAACATCGAAACATGAAAAACATTGTGTACCTAAAATTAGCTCGGAGGCAAAGCTGCGCGGTATGAAACTGTTCCAACATTATCCAAGATTTCAAAAGGACCGATGAACCGTGGACTTAGTTTCCCTTTCTTACCGATACGAATCACACTTTTCCAAGGAGAGATTTTAAGGAATACATGGTCACCAACCTCGAAAGAGAAGTATTTCCTTATGTTATCTACATATCTTTTCTACCTACTCTGAGTTTTCCTCAGGTGTTGCTGGATTATCCTCACTTTCCCAGCCACTTATTCTACTAATTCTGGCCCCATCAAGATTCTTTCACCGACTTCATCCAAAAACACAGGTGTCCGACACTGCTTTCCATAAAAGGCCTCAAAATGTGCCATCTGAATACTGGAATGGAAACTGTTATTATAAGAAAACTCAACTAATGAAAGATTCTGATCCCAACTTCCCTGATAGTCCATTGAACAAGCTCGAAGCATATCCTCCAATGTTTGAATCATTTGTTCTGACTGCCCATCTGATTTAGGAAGAAAATCTTTACTGAAATATAACTTTGTGCCCAAAGACTTCTGAAGTCCCTTCCAAAATTTAGAAGTGAACCTGGGATCTCAGTCAGACACAATGGAAAGAGAAACTCCATGTATCCTGACAATTTTCTTTGAGGTACAGTCGAGAATGCTGATCTAATTTCATTGTATCTCGAATAGAAAGAATATGAGAAGACTTTGTTAGCCAATCAACAATAACCCATATCACATTGTTACCTTGAGAAGTCTTTAGTAGTACCACAACATAATCCATGGATATATTCTCCTATTTCCACTCTGGCACTGGCAAAGGCTGAAGCATCCCCTTCGGTAACTGCCGCTCTGATTTAACCTGCTAACATGTCAAACATTTCATTGTAAAATCAGCAATATCTCTTTTCATCCCGTTCCACCAGTAATACTCTTGAAGGTCTCTGTATATCTTAGTACTTCCAGGATGAACAGAAAATGGAGAACTATGAGCTTCACACAACAATTCTTTCTTCAGCTGGGAATCACAAGGCACACACAACCTTTTTCAAAATCTTAAAACACAATCTTTATCCATATTAAATTCTGGAAACATACCCATTTTAACCAATTCTACCTTTTTCTGTAGCCCACGGTCTTCCCTCTGTGCTTTCATAATTATATCTGACAACGAAGACTGCACTAAAACATGAAAAAAACAGATATATTCCCTGCACCAACAACTTCTAAGCCAAAATTCATCAAATCATTAATCAAGGGATCATGTTCCAAATGTATCATGGTTAATGATTCATGATTTTTCCGACTTAAGGCATCCGCAACATTGTTTGCTTTTCCAGGATGGTAATTGATCATGAAGTCATAATCCTTTATAAGTTCTAGCCATCTTCTCTTCCACATGTCAAATTCCTTCTGAGTGAATATATAATTAAGACTTTTAAGGTCAGTATATATTTGGTATTTGGTTCCGTATAGATGATGCCTCCATATTTTAAAAGAAAAAACCATAGCTGCCAATTCCAAATCATGTGTGCGATAATTCATCTCCTGAGGATTATTTTTCTTGAAGCATAGGAAATTACATGATCATTCTGCATCAAAACACAACCAAGTCCCTTCAAAGATTCATCACTGTAGATGACAAACTCACTATTCCGGGAAGGTAAGGCCAAAACTGGAGCATTCACCAATCTCTTCTTTAGTTCCTAAAAACAATTATAACATTCCTCTATCCAAAACAATTTAACCCCTTTCCGTGATAACATAGTTATTGGGATAGATAACTGTGCAATGTTCTTAAAAAACTGTCGGTAATAACTTGATAAGCCCATAAAACTACGAATATCTATAATAGTTGTAGGTCTTGGCCATTCATTAACTACTATTGTTTTGGCAGGATCAACTATTATTCCATCTTTATTTACTATGTGCCCATGAAAAGAAATCTGTTGAAACCAAAAATCACACTTTCTGATTTTTTCATATAGTTTCTTTTCTTTTAATGTTTTCAAAACAACCCATAGATGGTTTTCATGCTCCTCTTTATTTTTAGAAAAAACCAGAATGTCATCAATAAATACAACAACAAATTTATCCAAGAAATCAGGAAATACTCTATTTATAAGATTCATGAATACAGCAGGTGCATTAGTTAACCTAAATGGCACAACAAAGAAATCATAATGCCCATATCTAGTACGGAAGGGTGTTTTCGGGATGTCATCCTCCTTCACCTTCAGCTGATGGTATCCAGAACTCAAGTCAATCTAGGAAAAGTACTGAGCTCCCTGGAGCTGATCAAAAAAGTCATCAATATGAGGAAAAGGATACTTATTTTTAATAGTGTTGTTATTCAAATATCTATAATCAATGCAAAGTCTCATGGAACCATCTTTCTTTTTAACAAACAAAACAGTGGCTCCCCATGGTGAAGTATTGTGACGAATGAATCCTTTGACAATAAAATCATGAAACTGATTTTTCAATTCATGATGTTCTATTGGAGCCATACGATATGGGGGTTTTGAAATTGGCTTAGCATCACGAACTAAATAAATTGTGAATTCGACTTCTCGTTCAGGTATGACACTGGGTAACTCCTTAGGAAAAACATCAAGGTATTCATTTACCACTAGTAAATCATTAATTTGAATAGTTCCCTTGTTTTCAACAATATGAGCAAGATAAATTTCACTTCCATCATTCAGTAGTTTCTCAGTTTCCTGATATGTTATCAATTTTATGGGTTCATTCTTGTATACAAACTAAAACACTTTCTGAAAAACAACTTCTTTAGCTCTACAGTCAATCTTAGCAAGATAATCAGAAAGCTAGTCCATCCCTAGAATAACATCAAACTCGACAAAGGGTAAAACAACAAGGTTTGCAGGTAAAGTCTTTCCACATACCACAATATAAATATTCTTATAATTCCTATTTTCTATAAAATTTCCCCCTTTTGTTTTAACAATAAGTTCGGGTCTCATTTGTTGAGGTGATATTTCCAATTTACTAGATAATTTCTCAGAGATGAAGGAATGTGTAGACCCCGTATCAAACAAAACATTAGCAAAATCATAGTGAACAAACAATGTACCTGATACAACTTCATTGGATGGCCCAACACCTACTGACGTAGTTGCAAAGGATCTCACTACACCTTTCTTCTTGTATTCTGGCTTCTTTACATCATTTGGATCCCTCTTTGGACAGGCATTTGCATAGTGACCCATCTCACCACATTTAAAAGACTTTACAGTTTTCTAATCAGGATTAGTCTTTGGATCATTTTCATTGAAATCTCGGGACATATGTCTAAACATACCGCATTTAAAACACTTCCCAGTTTTGATAAGACATTCTCCAGGGTGCTTCTTGCCACACTTTTCACAAACTAGAAACTGGGTTTTCTTACAATCAGATTTCTTTGGTTGATTCTTCCCTATTGCTTTCCAACGGGACCTCTTCTTCTCTTTGTTTCCAAAATGCATGTGATCATCAGCAAACTACATCTCTACCCTCTCAGCACATCGAACAAGTTTCTCATAACTTTTGTATTCACGGGAAGCCAACACCCTTCGATACCTTGGATTCAATCCTGAGTAAAAGCAGTTGATTTTGCTATCGATATCCAGAATAAGATTTGGAGCATAACTCGCCAGTCGGGTGAAGTTCGCTTCATACATAGCCACTGAATCTTCCTCCTTTTGTTTCAATTCAAGGAATTTCTTCTCCATTCTAAGTCTCACCACCATAGGAAAATATTTTTCAAGAAAAAGACTTTTAAATTCATCCCACACTATGGCATCAAAATCCTCTCTACCCCTGATATTCCTTATCATTGACCACAACTGATCAGCTTACCCTTCAAAATGATAAATGGAAAGACTTACCTTTTGATTGTCCGAACATCCCATAACATCAAATATCTTTTCAGGGGCTTTAATCTATCCTTCTGCTGCCACTGGTTCAGAAGATCCATTAAATGCAGGAGGATGTTGTCTCATAAAATTTTCCACCACTGTCATGTTCCGTTGGGGTACCTCTATTGGTTCTCTTGCATGGATTCCACCACCATTTATATCCTGTGTTAGTTGAGCCATTACTGTCACAAACTGCTCGGTTCCAATCCCTACTATTCCGGGCTATAGATCAAGAAGGATGTCATTCTGTCGGTGCCTCTCCTCTTCAGCATCCATGTTCCTTCTGCGGACAACCATTCTGAAAAATCATTTCTTAGATGAATCAACATGGTAATCATTAAATTCTATAACAAATTAAACATAGAGTGAAAATTGTTTATGGTATTCTATTAGGATCACCTTCACCCCTAAAGTTATATAAATCATCCTCTGATACCAGCTGTAAAGACCCGCACTTCTTTCATACATAATATTGAATTTATTCAAGATAACACTTCCTTTTACATTGAGGATCTCTTCAGGATTAGAGTTTTAGAGAATTAATATAAAACATTCATAACATTACACATTATTACATAGTGGATACCATAAAATCTGTTTCCATTTTCCTTAGAATATAAAACATTAAAACATATAACAAGACTCCTTGAAAATTCTTCAACATTTATCATGTCTTCCTTCCTTGTATTACTCAACCATTAACCTTTGAAAAATCATTTAAAAACTTGGGATGAGCATAAAATCTCAGTAAGGTATGAAAAATAAGGAAAAATCACATTAGTCCGTGAATACACATGACATATGAAAACATTTTCAGAAGACATGCTTGCACCCATAAATACTTACTTTTTCTAACAAGATATTTACACAAGATACAGAAAAGCAAAAATATAATCATAGAGGTATCTTGGGGCATTACTTACATAACCTTGTAACCATCTTGGCTACCTTAAAATCTGTAACCCTCACAGCTACCTTATTTTGTGGAACCATCGCAGTTACACTTGGAGTAACCATATGGCCGACCTCCAACGTACTCATACCCAATGCATTGGAGGGAAATATAGGTCCCACCTTCATCATACAAAATTCCCAATAACCGAAACATAATCATACAACATAAACAATACCATAAAAACATTGCCTTTGAATCTTATAAAACGGAATTTAAAGAAGATTTTAGAAGAAAAGTCCCTTATAAACATCATATACTTGAAGTGAGACTTAATAGAGTGGATGGAATATGTATATACTCAGTAAATACACATAATGAAACATAGTATAAACAGAACCCATCACACAAACAATTAAAATAGCACCTAAATTATAAAGTAGATGGTTAACCCAAAGAATGGAAATCGGGTTAAGAATTTCCTTACCTTAGGCTTGTCTTTCATAAAATTTGTTTATACCTCCTGTATAATGGTTAAAAGAGTGTTATTAGTATTTTAAAAAAACATTTTCATGTTTATATCATCTTATATGGTCATTTCATAACCTCATTTCACCCCTTAATTGTTAGTATTTTATTCCTTGCATTATTTTGGGTGAGTTCTTTTGTGATTTTCACGATCGGTTAATGATGAATCGTTATTGTTGATTGGATGTGAAACTCCAGAATTGTAATGGAGTAGTATTTACATATTTCCAGTACCATAATTTATATCATTTATCACTTTTATGCTTTATATTATAATGACTTATAAGGTAAAACATTAATTATGTTCGTTTAGATCATTTAAGTGGTTCTTTGATAATAACAACCTCATTTAGTCTTATAAATTAGATCCATGATTACAAAAGAATTACAGAACCATATATGAGTTATAAAACATATATTATAACCTGGTTCAACCATATAAATGGTATCATTACCATACTTGAAAGAATTAATAGAACGTGAAATTACATCATCCACGATGTCGGTAATTTGACACATCACGAACAATGTTTTTATTCCTTAAATAATCGAGAGAGAAGAGGAATAATGATTTTAAATTTTCCATAAACATGAAAACATCCAAAATATACATGATTCTGGAGATTTCATTCCACTTGGATAATAGGGGGTGAAGAAAGATGAGAAAGGAATCATGAAATAAAGAAAACATGAGAAAGTTCTTACGAAAATTCGGCAGCCTAACGACGTCTGTTAAAATTTCATAAAAACAATATTGATGAGCGGAATGGAATATATCATCATTCATACAAAATTTGGACAGTAAGGGGAAATATTTAATTATATATCCCAACAAAATACAAATGGAATGGAAGAGAATAACATAAAATGGATGAAAAGAATTAAAATGAAAGAGGATGTTTACCTCTTGATCTCTTCTCCTTGAGATCCTTCTTAAGGGCTTTGATTTTGGTCTTTTGGTGAGACCGGTAGCTCTAGGATGTGGTGAAGAAGATTAGGGGGGGGGGGGAATTTGGCAGAAATTAGATAATGCTCAAGGCTTGAGAGGTGTGGGAGGAAGAGGGGAGTGGGGTGATATTTATAGTGGAGGAGGGTAGGTATTTTAGATTATTTTAATTATTATTATAATATTTTTATCAAAACTATGAATAATATCAAATCAAGTTGCCCTAAATAGTGAAAATATCATGTGAGTTCGAAGAATGTGTCCTTGCATCACTTATGATGTCATAAATAGTGCATTTTTTACTGATAAATTGATTATACGGTATTTTATCGTCTTTCACTATTCACCGAAAATTCAAGAGTTTTAGAAAAATACCAAAAATTTACCCCAACCATTTTTCGACGTGTAGAATTCAAAAATGAACACCATTTCTCAAAAATAATTTTATAAATATTATTAATTTAATTTTTAAATAAGGTCATTTTTAATTCGAAAAATAACAATATTGAAGTGCAATTAGTTTTATGTGACATTGAAAAATTAATTAAGATCACATTATCCTATTGCCATGGGAAAATAAAATAATATTATTATTTACTATTCATTAGGTCATATTACTATTCATATTACTTTTCATAAGGGCATGTTACTATTCACCAAAAAACAAGTTTGTTTCATCAGACTCTTAATAACATACTGAACACAATTGTAGATGACAGTTTCTTGAAATTCAAAACATAGAAGAAATAAAATTATGTTTAAAGGATACTTATATATATATACCTTAAACAAAATTTCAAGCATTTTCAATATATTTTTAGAAAACCTCGGGATGTTACAGTTATATCCGTCATACCGTGCATCCTATTGAGGTGGGGTTGATTCCTACATGTTACAAATGAGTTATGGATTGATTTCCTATAATGTCAATATAATCCGAATGTGTTGGATCAATTTTGATTATGTCACTTTTTCTATTACTAATATTAATGTCAATATTAAATAATGACACATTTGGAGTTATACTACCCGAACCATGCATCATATTGAGGTGAATAAGATTCTTACCAATCAAAAATTATAGATGGATTGTTTTCCAAATGTATCAAAACAATTTGATTATGTTTTATTGATTTTTAGTATGTTTGTTGTGTTTTTTTACTAAAATATCATTTCAATCTAGAAACATGCATTTTGAGTCATACCAGACCTATCGTGCGTCGGTTTGATGTGAGACAGCTTTATATACATCCAAATTGACTTATTAATTGATGTACTAAGTTATTAATACAATTGGAGTGCATTTTCTTAGTTTCCAGTGAGTGAAACGTTTTGAAAAAAAATGTCAATTTTAAACTGGTAACCATCAATTTTAGTCACACTGGTCACACCATGCATTGGATTGAGGTATGGTTGACTACTACATGTCACAAATGACTCATGGATCATATTCCTAAAGTATAAAAACAATCCAAACGTGTTTTCTTAGTTTTCATTATGACACATTTTGTTTTTACATAAATTAATGTCAATTTTAAATAAAATTGGACACATCGAGTTATACAGACCAGACCGTGATTCATATTGAGGTTTGGATGATCCATACATGTTTCAAATCACTAATAGATAATTTCCCTAGAAAATAAATAAAATACAAATGTGTTTTCTCCATTTTTATTATGTCACTTTTTTATTTAAATTAATGACAAATTTAAATAAAAAAGAAAAACTTTGTGTGATACTAGACACACTATGTGTTGTATTAAGGCGAGGATTATCCCTACACGACAGAAATGACTACTATATTGTTTTCAAAATATATCAAAACAATCTGAATTTCTTTTATCAAGTTTTAGTATGTCACTTGTTTTTAATTAAATTCATCTCTATTTTAAATTAAAATAGCCACTTTGAGTTATAACATCTACAATGTGAATTATATTTAGTTACATGTCACAAATGACTCATGGATCATTTTCCTAAAGTATAACATTAATATGAATGTGTTTTCTCAGTTTTCATTATTTCACTCGTTTTTTTAAATAAATTAATGTTAATTTTAAATTAAAAGACATAGTTGTTGTCATACCGGTCACATCGTGCGTCATATTGGGGTGTGGTTGAATCTTACACAAAACAAATATCTCATAGATCATTTTCCAAAAAAAAAAAAATACATTTTATCAATTCCCAATATGTCACTTGTTGTTTTTACTTAATTCAATGTCAATTTTAAATAAAAAGGAGACACTTTGAGTTATACCATCCAAATTGTAAATCTTATTGACGTGCAGATGATTCAGGTGTTATGATGTATGATGATTACACAAATTAATATTTCTCATCGAGAGACATGTTGTATGGGATAATAAATGACTTTCCTACTTATGGAAACTTTTTAGAATATTGCATTAAAATAACTAAAGGGTGTCACGTTTGTGAATAAGGTACATAGTTAATTAGGTTGAAACATTCATCAAAGACATTGATTTTAGGAAATTGTAGATTTCTACCCCGATGGGATAAATACCTATCTTGGATGACATCATTTGATGGACGTTCAGAAGAACATACAACAGTGTCTCCACAAATAGTTGATCAACTGTTTGATAAAATAAAAGACGTGGAAACTACTTTTGGTATATTGTTTTTGAAAATCCTTACTAAAACCCATTGGATAAAGTGACTAGTTTATTTTTGAATTATCATACTAGAATTCTATGTATGTCAAACATTTTCTTGATGTTAGGCATGTTGAAAAAAATATATGTGAGAGTTCCATCAGTTCATTCCGTGATGCACCTAAAAATAAAGGATGATATTAGAGTTAGATTGGACATAGATAAAATTGGAATATAAGAAGATTTAGTGCTAGTGAATGGTGAAAAATGAATTTTTCTTCCTCCATCTACTTATAATATTTATGGGAAGACTATATATTCGTTTTTAATCTTCATGAATGTAGTAAGTTTTTGAGAAGGGTATTCATCAAATATCAATAATCTGATGTCAATAAATAATTTAATGTTAAAGGGTCTTAAATTAAATGTTTTTCATGTTTTGATGCAAGATCTAATTCCTATAGTTTTACGATGAATTTTTTCCTAGAATATCCTTCATTCAAAAACCATGTTTTGTTTCTTCTTTAATGATATATGTGGTAAAGTTATAGATTTGGCCAAATTTATGGCTATATAAAGAGTACTTTTCATCATATTATATAAATTAGAAATGTTATTTCTTCTATAATTCTTTGATATAATGGTTCACTTTATAGTTCACATAGTGAGAGTGACTAGACTATGTGGTCCTATACACTATAGATAGATGTACCCCAGTGAACGATATATGAATATTTTGTAACAGTACGTCAAAAATAAAATTTTATCAGAGGGTTGTATTATAGAGAAATATATTTCGTAGAAATCCATTTAATTCTATATCGAATACCTATCCGGTGTAGAAATAATTATTTTACAGAAATCTCATCACACTAGGATTCATGTGGGTAAATGAATTTCTGGAAGAGATATTGTCAAAATCCATATTTTAGATTACAAATAGGACCTCATTTAAAATTTTCAAAATATTTGGGAGGTTTCCACATATGTTGAAACCCAAAAATAAATTATTAGGCATTTTAATCCATAAAGGGATGAAATATGGATATAAAATATACATAATCAACAATTTATAAAATTGTTTCAGAACTATATTTTTAACGAGTCAGATAAAAATTCGGATTGAATTTTAGAACAACATAATTGGTTAGCTATTGGACCAAGTGTGCATGTACTTTTTTTACAATGGTAATGTAATTAAGAGTTATAAATTATATAAAAATATATATGATGAAGACAATACCGTGAAAAATATGGAGTTACACTTGTGTTTGAAGCAATTTATTTTTTTGGTACTAGGGAATGAAATCCATTTTATGTGAATATGTCATACATTTGAATCATCAATAAAATATGGGAGTTGGATTATAGAACATCACAAGTGCCGCTTTTTCAATGCAATTTGGTTGATAACAAGAGCGATGTTAAAATAAATGAATTGGGATTTGTGAAAGTTGATTTTATTAAGGAAGGGTACAAAGAAGAACCATTTACAATGGAATCGTAGGTAGTACATTTATTTTATTTTCCAGATACCACAAACTAAAAGTCGTCAATTGTTATGTTATCGACCAAAAAACTGAAGTGGAAGACAAAAATTTAACTGAGGGTGACACTTTCATTGGGATGTCACAATCATTTAACAATGGTCCTAATGTAGATGGTGTTTTGAATTTAAAAGGATACCATTATGAAAGGATTTGGTTAGTTGATATAGGGGTCAAATCCCTCCAGCTATTAAGAAAAGAGATTTTGATAACCAGGTTATGGAATTTTTGTAATATTCATTGTGTTACTGCATGTTATTATTTATTGAATGATGTATTTATGTAATCTAAATTAAATGTTAATAAAATTACATATATAAGGAATTATGAACATTTTGGTGCTCCCAATACTAAGTAACAACATGTCTTTCAACTTACTGGTGCTCGTAGTGCTGAGGAACAATGCCCTTCTACCTGTGTTGGTAATCCCAATCTTACAGAATAATAGGTTTCTCAACCTATTGCTTCTCCCAATGTAGGAGTTAAAAGACCATCTACACATGATGATGATATTTCTCTAGAGAAAAAACATATTGGAAGTGTTGAATCCAAGGAAATGGTAGCTGATTAAGGACCTGAGAAAGAAGAAAAAAGAGTAATTCCATAGTTTGAGGGTTTTAGAAAAAATCGTTAAGGTGAAAATCAAAGGCATCAATTATGAGGTCGTATAGAATGAAAGGGCCCAACAAGTTAAACCCAACAGGGCCTTGTTCAACAGTTACATTGGAATAATCACTTAATAATGTGTTTTGATTTATGTATATTCGTGGCACCATGTTGTGATCACACTTAATACATTGATGTGGTATGATATTACAATAACATTACAATATCATTTATTTGTTTTAAAAAAAATAACTAAACATTGAATTACTCTTCACCATCCAATGAAGAGTGTATTTATAGTATGTGAATCCAATAAATTTTTTTTATTAATTATTGTTGGAAGGATTCACAGATATTTTCACACAATTATAAAGAGGCATCATCTTAAAGATGGCCAAGGAAAAATAAACACGCACCCACCTCTTATGTATGAAAACTTGAGAACCCATGAAGCATGGGATGAATTTATTTGACATCGTGCAGATATTCCTTTTCAAGTAAACCTTTTATAGTAATATGTTGTTTTAAAACACATATATTCATCACAATGATCGACAATTTCTTAATTATGAAATCGCAACTGATTGCTGCAAATAAGGGATGGGCAACCAAACCAACCTTCCCCTACCGTAAAGCAATGATTTGGTATGATTCACTTGAAAAAATGACACTTATTTTAAATATACCACAACACTTTAATATGATTTGAAACAACAACATAATTATGATCATTTATTTAAATGTAGATTAATTAATCCAAATCTAAATCTACTTCCATCCCACACCTTGTTTTGTGGAAAGAGTCATATATAAATTAACATGGGATACTAATAGACTAAAACACATAAAAAGGGTGGGAAATATGTGTAAGTATGAGGTAAATATTTTTTTTTATTTAAATATCTATTACATAACAATGATCAATTATTTTATTTTATTTTCTATATGACATTGTCACAGGAATCATTAATGCCAGTACCAGATGAAAACCTACAATCAGTGTCCTTGAAGTGGCTTGAATAATATGGTCAAGTCAGAGGTGTGGGTTTTGGGGTGACACCCCAAATAAAAGGTACACATTTATCATCTTTTTCTAGTGCTGATTAAGGGTAAATTTATTAACGCTTTTAGCTAGTGCTGAGAAAGGCTCCCATTTTATTAGTGATTTTTTCTTATCACTAATAAAACCAAATACATCTCATGCTTTGATTTGTGGTATTGAATGGGAGGAACCACCGCATGTTGTATACATATATCAACTTTAGCGGTAGTTTAAACCGATTCCAAATCAAAAAAAATAACCACCGCTAAATGACAAATTTCTTGTAATGGATACATAACTCATTTATGATGTATAAGAATCGACTATACATCAATCCAAAATATGATGTGACTGGTATGACTCAATGTTTGTGTGTTCAATATAAAAATGTCATTTTATCTTAATAATTTAATTATTAAAAATTATTTAAGTAATTAAAAAAGTAAATAACTGATAATGTCATTAGTATATTTAGTATTAGCCAATATAATTTATAGAGATAATTAATTAACAATTGAATTAATAATTTATAATATAATTAGTAATAAATATAAAAAATAATAATTAATAACTAATTTAAAATTTACAATATAACCATAAATAATAAAAATATTAGTATAACAAAAAATATAATTATTATATATTGTAACTAAAAATATAAATAATCATATGTGAATTATATAACATTTAAATTAAAATTTGTTTATTTTTTAGGAACTACTACTAAGATAAACATTGGTTTTATCAGGGGTTAAAACCTTTGTAGGAATGTTGACCATCAGAGAAATCCTACTACTTTTAAAAAAAATCCTTAGATTAAAAAAAATCTACCCTAATTGTGTAAAAAACTTAAAATTATATATAAATCCATAAGTTCAAGAAATTGTATATGAAAAAAATATAAATTTATAAAAAAAATTATTGTTTTTTGTTATAATCTATCTCAAAAGTTATTTAAAATATTTAATTAATGAAAAAATAAAAAAATTAAAAATTTAGATATTTTATTAGTTTTCAGTTATTAAAATTAATAATCAAAACCAATAGAAAATATGTTATTAACCAAATAATTTTTTTACTAACCATTAATCATTTTAGTATAAACCTTCCATTTTTTTATTCAGTTTTAAATTAACTGTTCTATCAACCACCTATTTTCCCACCCCTAGGTACAATTGGAGATTGGGTGGTAAGCTCTACAAATATATATTTCTATTTATGAGGGGTTAAATAAAAATTAAAAAGATTACAAATATATAGATAGAATTATATATATGTATATATATATATTAAATGTTTTATAAAGGTTGATATGATTCAAATTTTAGATTATTTAATTAAAATCAACATCAAATGTTACATTTGAGTCAAATATTCTCAAAATCTATTCTGCATTATTAAATTAAAATTCAACAGAATTATAAAAATCTACGACTTTGATAGTAAGGTTTAAAATGTTCATTAAAAATCACCCAACATTGAGGAGGGATGTGGATGTGCCGATGTGTGGGGGGAGCGTGGTACAGTCACTCCGGGAGGTCATGGTAGATGCATAATGCGGATGAGGCGGGATGTAAATGTACTGACCTGTGAGGCGGTCATGGTGGGGCAGAGTGCTGTCACGTAATGCTTTCATGGAAGAGGTGGAACGCAGTCGAGGCAGGGATGATTTACGACTAGAATTCATCATCACAGTCATAGTGGTGGCGGAATCGAGGCAGAGACAGAGGTGGTGTGTAGGTTAGCAAGTCTTCAGCTCTCTGGATGGCCTGGGGATTTTCCTTGAAAATCCAAGAAAAAACAAATTTTTATAAATTTTTATTGATTAATTTCATTTTGTTAATTTTTTATTATTTAAATAACAAAAATAAGGTTAGTAATAAATCCATTTTTAATATGAATTGTAATTTTAAAATATTTCATTTTTATGTGAAATCATTTAGATATATTATTTATATATTTTATAATATATAATCACACACACACACATATATATATATGTAAACACAAACATAAGATTATAAATATTTAAGTATACTATAAATTATATTATATGATACAAATATATAAATTTAAATATAATCTATATTTTATGAATTGGTATATTTATTTATATAGCTCATATCACTATGTTATAATATTTATATATCACTATAAAAATAATGGCTTCTGTGACTGGTTTTTTATGATGGATTCCCACTGTAGAGAGTTAATTGTGATAGGAATTCATCACAAAAAACACCATGGAAAATCTCAACATAAATAAATAGATATAAATATAAATATATAAATATAACTAACTATATATATATATATACATATTATTATATGATGAAATATTGTAATTTTTTAATATTTTTTTACTATTATCAACTCTTTTTTAGCGCTGATAATAGAGGCATTTATCAGTGCATTTTTCAGGACTAATAAATTGGACCCCCATTTAATAGCACCTCGGCAATCGGTGCTTTTATAAAACTGATAATGGATTTTATATTGCTGATAAAACTCAATTTTTTAGTAGTGATGGTTGTATAGTTGCATTTGAGGAATTTGAATTTCCTGATCACCGAAAAATATTCTCTGTTCATCGCCCTAGTGGTTATGAGAGGGTGATTATTGGGTTATCCTACTTTGATTATGAAGGGATCCAGTGTGTTAAATATATGTATGAGGGAAACCCCTGCCTCATGGGTTGGGTTTAAGAAGTCCCAATAACATTTACATAGGCCAACAATTGTGCGTGAAGATGCCACACCGACACACCAATACCTATGGTTTAGATATGTATTCATATTCACATATGTGACATAGAGAAACCTCCTAATCATCGATATTGACATTATGTATTATTTTTAAATCAAACATGTAATTAAAACCAATATATGTATGCAATTTATTTGTGTGATTTTTATTTTTAGCATCATTTTAGTTATAAAATTCCCTCTTATTTTTTTTAATTCTTTCAAAAACAAAATATGAATTTCATATTATATACGACATATTTAATCTATGAATGTTAATTTAAATAAGTATCAATAATCAAACTATTATTATTTTTAAACAAAATTAACAATGGTAAAATATGTATGCACTAACCTATTGATTATTTTTAGACTGGAAGTGTGGCTTCTATGAACATCGTTCATGCATTCCTGGACCCAGTTTTGTAAAAATATTTTGACTTATCCCATATCAAGAAATCAACTCCATTATTTCCTTTTAAAAAATTCAATGAAAACTCATTTATTTGAATATAAATTAAATTAAATGATAATAAAGTCCATTACAACGTTTTTAGAAAATAAAAAAAATACATCCTTCAAAAAAGCATAGAAAAAAATCAATGTCTATTAAAAATATAATATCAACCATTCACATAAAAATTAGAGTTTTTTTATTTTTCATTAAAAAAAAATTTTCCTTCCTATAAAATTAAAAAATTTCCAAATAAAATAAATCTATTTCAATTTAAAATAATTTTAAAAAGTAAAAAAAGACCCTTTGTTAAAAAATAAATAGATAACATTTCTTTTAAATTATTTTTAAAGGAAAAATAAAGAATATTTCCTTTTAACTTTAAGTATTTTAATTGAAATTTATAGTTTTTTGAAAGGATAAGGGGGATTTTTTTGGTATTTTAAATTTAAAACGTGATCATTTAGAAAAAGGTAAATTTTTTATTTATCTTAATATAAACAAGGAAAATTAATTTTTAGTTTCCAAATAAATAATAAAAAATGTATATATATATTTTTTTAAAAAAAATATTTTTTAATTAATTTTTTAATATGAAAGTTGAGATATTTTTTTAAATTTTATAAGCGAAAAATATTTTTTTATAAAATATTTTTTTAATTTGGGATATATAATTGTATATTATTTCATATGGAAAAGGGATTTTTTTATTTTTCTTAAATAAAATTATTTTTTTAATTTATTTATAAGATTAATATAAAATAATTGTTATTTTTTTAACTTAATGAATGCTTTATTTTAAATTTTTTATTTGAATTTTATTGATGAATAATGAGTTTTTATATTTTTTTAATAAAAAATTATATTTTTTAAATTGAGATAGAATTTTTGTTTAAAATATATTTTTGAAAAATTTAATTTTTTACTTATTTTTTACTCATTAAATTATTAATGGAGAATATGAATTTTGTTTATAATTATCAATATTTTAAAAATAATTTTATTATTTTTTAAAAAACTGATCACCGCACATTCATGAAATCCATGGTGATATATGGTTGTAATCCCATTATATCCAGAATTTACCTACTTCCTCATCTAGTGACGCAACACGTAATCATTGGATTTACGACCACAATGTCTTCATGTCCTTTTCATTTTATGTCTGCAAATAGATATCATTGTCACTACAAAAAAATTGAATTTCCACAACAACAACTATACTTATTTTTCACCATGAAAAGATATTTAACCGTGCTAAAAAACACTACTGTCGTGATCATCATTAAAATGAATACCCATTTATCATTGTTTTCATTAAAGTTGATAAATTCCCTACTACTGCAATGTGTTGTTTGAAAAACAATACACTACACCAAATACACCTATATGAAAATGCACCAACATGAAAATTAGTAATTTAATGGAAATAAATGTTACATTTCAAATACTAAAAATCATATTATATACATTTAAAACAATATTTTGTATAACTAAGATTTCATTTACTATCTAATAACATTTAAAAAGACTAATGTATAATTTTCTTTGGCACCTACGACCCCTTTAAAAATACAAATCATTATATCAGTTCCCAAACAAACCACCCCAAATCGAGAAAAATAATTCACATATATAATAAAAAAATTCTTATATAAATAATAATATAAATAAATAAATTAAACATAAATATAAAATAATATATTTATAATATTTCGATTTAAATAAAAGGATACACAAGGATCACTACGAGAGGAGCAAATTTATGCAGTTCCACCCTTTAACAATGCTAAAAAATTCCATGATAAAGGGGGGTACCTATATCCATGATAAAAAACCACTGATAAAAGGTGATTTTAATAGTATTAAAAAAATGATGTTAAAATTACCCCTTTATCAGTGTTTTTCCCTAACAATGCTACCCCATTATCACCATTTTTTAGCACTGTTAAATGGACTCCTTTTATCATCACTTTTTTAGTAGCGTTAATAAAGGGGGATTTATCAATATTATTTTACTAGAATTGATAAATGATATACTTAAAAATATATATCATATTTCATTAAAAATAATATATATTTTAGATAAGGCTAACTATATATTTACACTTAAAATATAAGACATTTAGTGAAAAGGGATTATAAAATAATTCAAAAACTATTATTAATTAATAAATTTAAAGTAATTATGGAGTAATAGTCATTTATTAACAATTTTAAGATATAAAAAATAAAAAAAATAAAAAAAAATATCTAAAATAAATTGAAAATGTGACTCGAATTTCAAAGGGTTAGAACTTTTGATCTGAGTGTCTGTTTGAGCTCTTCCATATATCAATTCAAAGCATGAGACAATATCTACACACTAATGATAGAGTTGATTCCCCTATTACATTTTCCAAGGCAAAAAATTTATTATAAGACCATTAAAACTGAGTTTTTATTTTGTGTATCATAAGTTTTTAACATTCAATGGACTTTTAGCCTCGTTTAAGTGGTTCTTTTTTCCTTTTTTAAGAATGTGTTTTGTGTTGGGAGGTAGGGTCATGTAGTGTGTATTTGTCTTATTTTAAAGATGTTTATTGGTATTAAAATCTCAAAATACTCAAGTAACCACATTTAAGTTATGTTTGAAGCCCCAAGTTCCCCTTCTTTGTTATTCTTTGAGTTCTATGGGTGGCATTCCTTTCATGATAAGGGGAAATCATGGAACATGTAATATAGGATTTGTGAGTAATTTTATGGTTCTCTCCCCATTATGGGCTATTTCAATGATGTTTTTGTCATATAAAGAAAATAATGTGGCCTCTTAAGGAGTGATGAAACTATAAAGGATTTTAAGAAACCCCTACTTTGGAACTCCCTCCATGATCTAGGATTTTCAGGCTCTCCTTTCACTTGGAAAATGGGTACCTCAATAGAGGGATGCATCGCTGAAAGACTGGACAATTTTTTGGGACAGATGACAATAAATATATCTTTTGTGCATACTCTATTGAACACTTGGCCCTGGTTTCCTCTTACCACTCTCTAATCCTTCTTTCAACAGCCCCCAAAGGAATCTTTGTAGAGGTTGGTGTACCATTAGGTTTGAGAGTCTGTGGTTCTACGATGGGAGTTATGAGGAGGCCATTCATGCTATTTGGGGGGGGGGGGGGGTTCTGAAATATTGATTTAGATCTCTAACCCAGATTGATAGTATCAGGCTGAAGAATTAGAGTTCAACTAGGTTAAGACCCATAGAGAGACACATTAATTGGGCAAAACATTGGTTAAAATTTATCTATGCCCAGAATTTTTCAGACTCTATGATTAAGGATATCTCAAACCATGAGAGGTATTTTAATTTTGTGCTTAAGGAAAAGGAAAAATACTCATTCTTCTAGGTATGATAATATGACATTAACGAAGGATCCCATAACACTACTTTCTTCTACCAAAGAGATACATAGGGAAGGGGAAAACCCCACATCTCCCACCTAGAAGATTTTCATGGTATAGTGATGCAGGATGCTGTTATAATTCATTAAATTATTCTAGAATTATTTGGAAATATTTTATAGGCAGACTACATTGACATCCCTCATAGTCTCACCAACTACATCCCAATAATTGTTTCTGATGATATGAACTATTCTCTAGAGAGGGATAATTCTGATGAAGAAATGTGAAGGGATCGTCCCAATTTTCATTCTATGAATTTTATTGTCATGATGGGTTTCATGCCCTTTTCTTCAAATGGTTTTGGAAGATTTTCAATCTGGACATGATCAAGATGATGAAGGATTTCTAGGAAGGTATTAATTACTTTTAAAATATTAACGAGACTGTTATTAGCCTCATCTCAAAATCTAAATTCCCCCCGAAGATTACGGACATCCATCCAATCATCCTTTGCAATGTTATTTACAAAATTTACTCTAGGATTTTGGTGTCTAGGTTGACTGTTTTTCTAACTCTTCTGGTGTTTTATGATAAGTGTTATTTTGTCTCATGGAATAACATTAATAATAATGCATCCATTTCCTCTGAGATATCCCACTACATGATGACCGTCTCCACAGAAAAAAAAGGAGTTCTGGCCTTGAAACTAGATATTATGAAAGACTATGACATAGCTGAATGTACTTTTCTCGATCTTGTACTATCCAAACTGGGAATTTGAGCTAAATGGATGCTTAACATTATAAACTATGTTACTTCAGTTTCATATATAATCAACATCAATGGGGAGTAGTTGGCTAGTTTCACACCCTCGAGAGGTTTATGATAAGGGGACCTAACCTCTCCCTATATTTTCATTCTTGTAGAGAATGTTTTTTCCCATATCATTTTAAAGGCGATGGAGCATGGTGCTACTCAAGGATCCAAGGTATGATTCAACGTTTCTCATCTTTTATTTTCAGATGATTTCCTTATATCTTCTCAGGCTACTACCCATGAGAGTTACTCAATCATGAAGATTGTCAACCTCTTTTATAAGGGCTCTAGGAAATGGATTAATGCCTCAAAATTGGAACTATACTTAAAAAAAGGTGTTCCACTGATGATGCAACAAGAGAATCAACGATTGTGCAGGTTTCTTATGGTCAAGAAACATTAGAAATACCTGGGGATCCCATCTTATATTAGAAGATCAATGAAACATGTTTCTTGTCAATCATGGACAATGTTGATAATTTGATCATTGTTTAGTCTAGTAGAAAAATATCCAAAGTGGGGAATGAAGTTCTAGTTAAATATGTGTCCCAAGTTGCCCCCTCATAGGCCATTTCCTTTTCCAAGTTCCCAGTTACCCTTGTTGATCAGATTCATTCTCAGATGGAAAACTTATGGTGGGGTTATGCAAATGGAAAACACAACACCCACTAAATCATGTGGGATAAGATGTTTATTTCAAAGTCATGTGGTGACCTTTGGATTAATAACCACCAATGGTTCAATGATGCTCTTTTTTAAAAACAAGGGTGGGACATCATGTCCTGTACTAATTCCATTTTCTATACAGTATTTCGAGCAATGTATTTCCCATAGTCTGACTTCCTACATGATTATATTGGACCCAAGACTAGATTAGAGTCTTCTGTGGTGCTGTCCGTCAGACCAACTGTGGCAGTGTTTGGAGAACTACTGATGGGAAGATTTTTAATGTATGGGGAGACCAATGGTTCATCAAGGGGGTCGACATTAGAGTCTCTTCACCTGTCATTCCGGGGTTCAAATATGAAAAAGTTCATGACCTCATTAATGATTAGTTAGAAGAGTGATATTGAGATAGAGTTTGTGGATGGTTCAATGAAACATATCGATGACTTATCTTTATCATCCTGATTACATTTGGAGTGGGTGGTGACCAAATCTGCTAGTTTGGGGATGCTTCGAGGAAGTACACTTTTAGGTCGGGGTACAACAATTTGTTGCATGGGTCTACTCAGGCTAATCTAGAAGATCGGTGGAGGAATACTTGGGCACTCCCCCCCCCAAATTCAATTTTTATGGTTGTAGGTTTTATAGGATGTCCTTATGATGTGAAACATTCTTACTATATGACACATGTGGGAGGATGATGTGTTCCCCATATGATTTCAATAGTTTGAAACTCCTTTTCTTACTATTATTCTCTTTCTTGGAGTGGAGGGAGTGTGTAATGAATGGTCCCCAGGGTGTAAGGAGTCCCTAGTCACATCTTCGGACCAAGCCCAGTTTTCAATGATTGGATTTCCTCTATGGAACCAAAGGTTGTGGGGTTAGTGTGTACTTTTTCTTGACTTGTTTGGTCTCATAATAATGAATGAGTTTTCTAAGAGAAGTCCTCACATGATCGAATTTGGGTGGATAAGGCTATCAATGGAAGAACTGGTGGATATTGAACAAGGAGTGGCCATTAGTGCTCTAATCACTGAAAACTCAAACTTGCTGGCTTCCCCCTACTGAATGATTCATTAAAATCAATACAGATGTGGATATCTCGATTGTGTCTCGAATTGGAGTGGTTCTCATTTCCCTACAACATAATGTCTTGGTGATTGATGCTAGGTTCATGGTTTTCCATGGATTTTGGATCCCAGTTTTCATGGAAGCATCATCAATTCTTCAAATGATCCTCTGTTCCCATGCTAAAGGATGGAATTAGGTGGTTTGGGAGTCTAATTGTCTTGAATCCGTTAATCATTTTTCAAACAAAGGAGAGAATTCATCTTTGTGATTGTTCTAAGGTAAATATGGTCTCTTTCTAATTCATTCTCAATATGAAAATTCTCTTTCATCTTCTGTGGGGTTAATCTTGAAGCCCACCAGCTGGCGAGCTATAGGAAGTCTTCGGATAACCATTTTTGGGTTGATCATTTTCCTGATTTGATTTTCTTCTATTGTTCAATTGATCAATAATATATCCTTTCATTATTTTAAAAATATTGATATTAATTATTTAATATTTTATCATTTTTTATAATGTCATTTTATTTTCAATCAAATATATAAAAATATATGCATATTTCATATATATTCACACATAAACATTTAATTTCATAAATATATAGGTAAACATATTTATATGTAAAGTGTATTTCTAAATATATAATCCTCATCTAAATTAAAAATAATATACATTTTATTTAATATAAAAATGTATAAATATTTATAAACATATATAATTACTTTATATATAATGTTTATATATATAAATATATTTATTTCTGCATTAAAAAACTGATATATATTTATCTATATATTGTAATACTTGTATATACATATAAATATATAATATATGTAAATAAATATAAATATGTATAATTATAAATATAGATGAACATAAGTATATAAATATATATATATATCTATGTATGTATGTATTTATAAACCCACATACACACACAAAAAATATATTTTATATATGTATTTAAATATATATATATATATATCTATAAATACATGGATAAAAAATAAAGTGAAATAAATATAAATATATAGATATATCATAAAATACACAATAAAATGATATAGGGGAGTGTAAAAGGAGTGAGATTATGAGTGATGTCTTAGTTTTGAAACCCATCAGAGATAGGGGCACATGCGGGTGGGTGATGCATGTCCTTAGTGCTGTTAAAACATGGGGGGACTCCTAGAACTATTAAAGGGATGGGGAGGATAGACAATCACTATTAAATGGGGGTTGAGCATAGATAAAAGGTAGAAGGTCCCACCGTTCAATTTGGAGAATTTTTAATATTATTTTTGACTTTTATAAGCGCTAAAAAACATCAATAAAGGTCCCTTTTATCATCATTTTTTAGCTTTGATAAAGACCCCTTTTTTAAATGATGTTAAATGGGCCTTTATTAGTGATTTTTTTAGCATTCATAAATGGGACCCCCTTTTAATAGTGCCTATGATTGTAACACTTTATAACACAATAAAAGAACATTTTGCGTGCTGTTAAGGGTCATATATACAATAGTGATGTCATACCAATCACCCCATGCATAAGATTGAGGTGGGTATGATTCCTACAGATCATAAATGACTTATGGTACATTGTTATAAAGTATCAAAAAAATCACAATATATATTCATTAAAAATAAATATAGATAATAATTAAATTATGCTAAACATTGGGGTCAATGGCGAGATCTGAACACCTAATCGAAGGTGGGGGTTTGTAGGAAAGCACATGGGATAGTGGAAAAGGATGGCCTCTGCTCATCATGGAGGCCGAAGTCAAGACTCACACCCAGGCGTGATGGTGAGGGATAACAATGAGGGTCAATCCATACTCGTGGAAGGGGTCTATGACATTAGGGGAAGAACCCACTTTAGTAAGGTATGGTGATTTTCTAGGCAGGTCACAAACATTATTAGCAGATCCGTCCACCATAGTGATCTTCCCAATAGTTCCCAAATGAAGCTATAGTTTGGGTGTCTAGGTCGGCGGTTAAATGGATGGATGGATACCTTGGAGGTTTTCAAACAAATCCTAATTCTAGGTTTCACTACAATATTATTTCAAGATATATGCATTTTACTTTGAGATAATTACATTTTCTACCATTTATAATTTCCTTGTCTTTATTTGGGGCATGCTGTGTTTGGCGATTAATTAATGTATTGGGTTATATCTCAATCCAACATAAAAGGTATAATAATTCTCTTAATATAGGGGTTTACCAAATTATTCTAAAAATACTTTTCAGTAAAAAATAAAATACCAAAAACAAAAAATTACAATAAAATATAAACATTTATAATATAAAAAAAGTTCACAACAAAGAATATAATAATAGTTTCACTAAGAGGGTGGGAGTTAAATCCATTAGATGTAGGTAAATCCGTACCTAAACTGTGTGTAATTCAGCACATATACTCCATCATATGATCATGTTGATGATGATGCTACTGACGTTGCTACTTCTGATGTTGTCGCTACTCTTCATGCTCAATAAATAATCTCTGAACAGTTTCATCCTGAGCTCAAAGCCTTGCGTCGTACTCTACAGATGTGAAAGATTATGATCTCCTGAAAACTAAATTTTGTGATAAATTATGAAATCACTTCAATTCCATAGTAACTAGTCATATTTGATCATAAACTAATGTCAATCACCATGCCATTCTAAATACAACTTTTCACTACCAATGACAAATTTGTCTCATCAAAACATTCTCGCACGAGGCATTGCCCCCACCATCAGTATTTCCCTAACTCCCAAACATATGATAAATATTTTTCTAATATATCTCATATATTTATCAAAATATAAATAAAATGAAAAAAAATTAAATTATATTAAACTAAGAAACATAAAAAACACTAACCATAATCGGTTACTGTCTCTCACTATCATTCTTTCCAATACTACTATCATTGGACATCATCTTCTACACAGCAGTTTATGTAATAGATGGATAAACCATAAAAAATATGAATGTATCGTATAAATATCATATTAAATAATATTATTTACCAACTTTTGATGATGTATTCTAAAAGTAAGACTCTCAACTCTATGTGTGCATCCGGCCATACCTAATTATATTAACTATATGATGGTATCCAATTGAACGTATAATATATCCAGTAAGTTAAAAATACCAATGATGCCTTTGTGGGTACACTACCATAGAAATAGGTTTTCGCAGCGCCACCCATTAGCATCCTTAAAAAACACTGATAAATGGGGTACCTTTATCAGTGGTAAAAAAATGAACTGATAGAAGTAACTTTTAACAGTGCTAAAAATGTACAGTTAAAAGTACCCTTTTATCAGTGATTTGTTACCACTTTTAAAGGGACCCCATTAATGAGTTCTTTTTTAGTAGTGCTAATAATGGAGGGTCTTTATCTATGTTTTTTACTAGTGTAAAAAAAGGTTATATTTCAAAAACAATCAATAAAAATTATATATATAAATATATAAATATAAAAATATATATATTGATAGAAATAAAATATATATATATATTATATATGTTTTAGATCACTATAGATATAATTTACAGATAATATATAAGATGTTTAGTGGAATAAATTATAAAATATATAAAAAAACTATTATTAATTAATAATTTTCTAATTATTATGAAGTAATAATCATTTAATAACAACTTTAAGACACAAAAAAATCATAAGATTATTTAAATATTTAAAATAAGTTGAAAATTTAACTCAAACGTCAAATGATAAAAATTTTTGATCTGATTGTTTGTTTGAGCTAAACTACATATCAAATCGAATCCTAAAATGAACTCTCTGGACTAGTTCCATTTGGGAACCCTCTTTCACATATTTTTAGGCCAAAAAAATGCTCAAAAGGACTAAAAACTGAATTTTTAGTCGGGATACCCAAATATTTTAACATTTGATGGAATTTTAGCCTCGTTTAAGAGGTTCCTTTTGCCCTTTTTCATTGGGGATTGAATTTATTCATAGGAATTACATTCATACTAATATTATGGATTTAAAATTTTATCATTTTCACAATGTACCTTTATTTATAACTATATACATAACAATATATACATATTTTTTATATATTCACTAAAAAAAATTTAATTTTATAAATAAATAATTAAACATATTTACATATAGAATATATTTCTCAATATATAATATTTATCTAAATACAAACTAATATACATTTTATTTAAAACACAATTATATGAATATTTATATACCTATATAGTGTGTGCGTGTGTGTATATATATATATATTAGTGAGTGTCTATATTAACAAACTGATATATATTATTTATATATTCTAACATATGATTATTCATATTAATATATAATATATGTAAATATATATAAACATGTATAATTATACTTACAAATACTCATATAATATATATATGTGTGTTTGTGTGTTTGTGGGTTTTATATATGTATGTATTTCTTTATTTTCACTCACAAAAAAACATATTTTAAAACCAAATTTAAAAATAATCTTATAAATATATATTAATATACAAATAAATTTAAGGATATAAAAATATAAAAACACACATATATATATATATACAAATAGATGTAAATATAAATATATTAATAAAACTATATATATATATATTAATATTTATGTATATTTATATATGAATATATATTAATATAAATATATATTAATACACGAATAAATATAACTAAATATTTATATAAATAAATAGATATATCATTAAAGGGAGAAACAAACATGTTGAACGAGTGGTAAAAACTACTACACATATGGCATTTCACAATGTGCAAAATGGCCTTTAACAGGGCTAAAAATGATGTTAATAATAATAATGATAAGTGGGGCCCTTTATCAGTACTTTTTTAGTACTAATAAAGGCCTAGCCCCATGCAGTGTTTTCTTTACATAACAACTCACCCACAATCAAACCTGCAATTAAAACTGTACAACCAGAATCAATCCAGCTATATTTATTTGATTGACATCATCAATACAAAAATTCCCACCCACAATATATAGAAAAAAAGATGATATTTAAATTTAAAAAAAAGGTTTATAAAATTAATTTTACAATGGTCCAATAATCATTCTAAAACATTAATATTTCATATTTTGATGATCGATATCCCCTCTCAATAATGTCCTACAATGGTATTAGTTGTCGAACAAGTCATCTCAACCAGAGAAAAATATTCCACCTATATATGAAAAAAAATATTATGTTAGTAACACTATAAATAAATTAATTAAATATTAATATGAAATAAAACATTAATAAAAGGTAACTATTTAATAAAAATGACACATTTGGAGTTATACTAATCATACTGTGTGCCCTATTGAGTTGGAGTAGATTCCTACACGTTACAAATGTGTTATGGATCGTTTTCCTAAAATATTAAAACAATTAGAATGCATTTCCTCAGTTTTAAGTATGTCACTTGTTCTTTTACTATAATTAATGCAAATTTTAAATAATGAAATATTTGGAGTTATATCGGCCACACCCTGTGTCGTATTGCGGTAAGGATGATTCAAGACTGTCAAAAATTACTGATGGATCATTTTCATATAGTAACAAAACAATCCGAATTCTTTTTTTCAGTATGTTCGTTGTGTTTTTTTACTAAAATATCATTTCAGACTAGAAACACACATTTTTTGTCATACTGGTCATTTCGTGTGGCGGTTTGACTTAAGTCTGCTTCATACACATCATGAATGACTTATGATTTTCTGTCCTAAATTACCTAGTCAAGCAGACTATGTTTTCTTGGTTTTCTGTGAATGAAAAATTTTGAAATAAATTTTCCATTATAAACTAATAATAGAATCTTTTGGTCATACCGGTAATAGCGTGCATTAGATTGAGGTTAAATTGACTCCTACACATCACAATTGACCCATGGATGATTTTCTTAAACCATAAAATAATTTGAATGCATTTTTTTCAGTATGCCACATGTTGTTTTTATTTAAAATAATGTCAATTTTAAATAAAAACAGACACATTGATTTATAAAAGCCACACCACATGTCGTATTGAGGTCTGAATGATCCTTACACGTCATAAATCACTAGTAGATTGTTTTCCAAAAATAAAAAAACAATATGAATGAATTTAACCAGTTTTTAGTATGTCACATGTTATCATTACTTAAATTAATGACAATTTTATAAAAAAAATAGACACTTGGAATGACACCATCCACACCGTAAGTCGTATTGAGGAGCAGTTGTTTCCTATATGTCACAAATGTATAATAAATCAATTTTAAAATATAAAAATAATTTGAATTCTTTTTCTTTGTGTTTAGTAGGTCACTTTTTTTTGTTAAATTCATGTTAATTTTAAATAAAAAGATACACTTTGAGTTATATCAGATACACCATGCATTGTAATGAGGTATGATTGAGACTTACATGTCAAAAATGAATAATGGACACTTTTACTAAAGTATCACAATAATATGAATGTTTTTTATCAATTTTTAGTATGTCACTTTTTCTTTTTACATAAATTAATGTCAATTTTAAGTAAAAATACACACTTGGAGTCATACCAGACACACCATGTATCATATTGTTGTTAAATTTACTCATTCACATCAAAAATGACTCATGGATCATTTTATTAAAATATAAAAACAATAAAAATACATTTTCTCGGTTCTCAGTATGCCCCTTATTGTTTTTACTTAAATTGATGTCCATTATAAATAAAAAGAGACAATTTGACTTATACCAGCCAGACCGTGCATTGTAATGAGGTGAGGCTGATTCATACATGTCAAAAATGAATTATAGATCAATTTTCTAGAGTATAAAAACAATATGAATGTATTTTCTTGATTTTCACTATGTCAGTTATTTTTTATACTAAAATTTCACTTCAAAATGGAAGCACACATTTTGAGTCCTACTGGTCATATAATTCATTAGATTGATGTGAGACTACTTCATACACGTCAAAAATGACATATGAATCACATTCCTAAATTATTAATACAATCCCAGAGAGTTTTCATGGTTTTTAGTGAGTGGCAAATTTTGAGCTAAAATGTCAATTTTAAACTGATAACGGACACTTTTAGTCATATTATTCACACTGTGCATCGAATTGAGGTGTGTTTGATTCCTACAAATCAAAAATGACTCATGGATAGTTTTTTAGAGTATCAAATCAATAAGAATTAATTTTATTGGTTTTCAGAATGTCACATTTTCTTTTTTTTAATTTAATGTTAATTTAATATAAAAATACACATTTAATGTCATATCAGCCAAAATGCGCATCATATTTTGGTGTAGTTAATATTTACATGTCCCAAATGAATGATTAATAATTGTGAAAAAATATCATAACAATCTGAATGTGTTTATTCATTTTTTAGAATGTCACTTTTTCTTTTTACTAAAAGTAACACTACAGGAAATGTGGTTTTTACCCACGGTTCTTTTCCAATAGTTTTCATAAACCATTGGTAAATAAGGGCTAGGAATCCCTTTCCCAATAGTTCCATAAAACCATTTGCAAAGGGGTGTTCATGTTACCCTTTCCCAAAGGTTTCATAAAATGGTTTGGAAAGGGAACCCATTTGCCAATAGTTCTGGTGAACCATTCAAGAAAGGGTATCCTAAACACCTCTTTCCCAATGGTTCTTAAAAACCATTGTCAAATAATTTCCCCAAATACAATCGGCCCGCTACTCTCCCCTAGTCGTGATAGAACCCTAAAATCAATCTGGTGCTCAGCTCCTCTCTCGAACTCCCCCATCCGAATAGGTGAAAATCTATTTGAATCATCTCAAATCTGGTATTTTATTCTTTATACACATATTCTACCTTGTTTTTATTGTTATTGATCTAATATTTTAGTTTTAAGTTATTATTTTTATGTGATTTCACCATGAAAAATAGGGAAATGAATCAATACTTTGTTAATTAATAGGATCCCATGGAATATCATTTGTGTTATAATGTCCATGCTAAATAAAGGGGTAATGTAATATAAGACCTTGAATAAATTGTAATAGTTGGGGTATGTTGCTTCTATGAGATGTTTTCTGTTGTGTTTCATTGTATGTTATAGGTTGTTGTATGGTGATTGAGGCGAACAGTTGGGATTTGTGATACTTGGGGTTGTAATGTTATGGGTAGTGGGCATGTATGTGACATGTGATGTTGTGTGATAGTGATGATGTGTGGTGGTGTTGTGCCGTGTGGAGGTGTTGTGTGATGAGGATATGGTGTATGATTTGGTGAAGTGGGTTTGGATGTGAGGTGGATTATGTTGTGAAATATTTTTGTTGTGATATGTGGTTGTTTTGGTGATATGGTTGGCCGATGTAACATTGAGACGATGGTTATTGTGATATGTTGAGTTGTTGTGTGGTGGTTTTATTAGTTTCCTGGTTATCTATGGAATCAATTATGCTGTTAAAACAAAAAAAAAAGATAGTAAATAAATGAGATGCAATAGAATTGGATGTGTGTTAAATGGATTTAATTAATTTTACATTAAATGAATGGACAATGTAAGTTTGAATGAAGTGGCTTATAAATGAAAGTGGGAAATGTTATGTGTCTTGTGTAGTGGTGGTGTGGTGTGTTACATATTGTGGTGAAATTAGTTGTGATGGTTTATGTATTTTATGGTAGTAGTGAAGTGTGTGATTATGTAGTTATTGTGAACCCATAGGTTTGGTGTTTTGTGATATCTATATATCATGTATTTTATGTTATTTCTACACATTCCCAACCAGAGTTGGATAATCTTACCAACGATCAAGGGTTTTGAGTTATGGGTATTTTTTCTAATAACTAGGATGGTGGTTATATGGTTGGATAGCTACCATGACTTCCCTAATCCTCCTTCATAAGTGATTGACCATGTGTTTTTAGGAAATATGCGATGTGATTGTCCATGTGTCTTTAGGTGAGATATACAATGATTTCCCTAGTGTTTTCAGGTGAGGTGCGATGTGATAAGGCTATAATAACATATGGCATGTGGTTGGGGTCATATAGGGTAAGAGGATGGAACAAGGTTGATGTTATTCATGTTCAAGATACCCTACTAATATGGTTTTGGGATGAGGCTTGATGTGATGTGATAACACATTAAGTTCATGTTGGTTTTACATTTTTTCTAAAACACATTAATATGTTTTTTTCACATGTGTAGTTGATACCTTGATTATTTTCATCCTTCATTGTTTATATAAAGGTATTTTCAATTAAAGATCAATCTTATTGAATTGTTTATGACAAAATGACTAATATAAATTCTTTTTACAGAATGGACAGAAGTTGGATGTATGAAACTGATCGGATCTCAAGCAATTTTCAAAACAATTTGGAGTGCTTTATAATATTTGCATTTCACAATGCTTCAGATAGTGGCTGCATAGACTGCCCATGTTCCAACTGTGTTGGTAGACCTTGGTTGAGCTGTGAAGAAGTCAGATACCACATAACCAAAAATGGGTTTCAAGAAAACTACTTTTTGTGGTATCGCAATGGGGAGAAAATGAAATCTCCAATTTGTGATGATCGAAATGAATGGACTGGATTGGAGAATTTATTAGATGATCGGTTTCTGTTTATTCGTCATTATGAAAAAGAAAGGATTTCGACATAAGAAGACTTGGATATGAGGACAGTTGATGCATCTAGTGAAAATGATGATATTGATAGGGTGAAAAAAATTGAATGATGCTGCCCCGACTCCAGTATATCGACAATGTGATAAAATGAAAAAGAAGGAATTTTTAATCCGATTGTTTCATGGGAAAACTATGTATGGGATTTCTAATACAATAATCGATCACATTCTTACCCTCTTGAAGGATTTACTTCCAGATGATGCAGATATTCCCTCAAACCACTATATAGCATGGAAGTTAGTTGAGGAACATTGATTTTCAAGAAACAAAATTCATGCTTGCTCGAAAGATTTCATTTTATTCTAGGAGGAAACCGCTCAATGAAATGATTGTATAAAATGTGGCACATTCTTCTAGAAGTCAAAATCTGATGGAACACCATCCTGCATTCCACAGAAAGTAATGTTGCACTTTCCATTGATCCTCAGACTCCAGAATCTTTTTATGTCTGATGACATATCAATAAAAATTAGATGGCATGATACTATAGTAATGAATACTAATGATGAGTTGGTTCATCCTACATATGGATTTTCATGGTAGATATTTGATGCTCGACATTCAGATTTTTTATATCACATGTGTAATGTGAGGTTGGGTGATTCATGTGACGATTTTAATCTGTTTGGGTAGATTCTTGCTTCGGACGTCACATGGACAATTTTTATACAAATTTATAATCTTCCCCCATGGTTGTGCATGAAAAAACCTTTCACTTTCATGAGTATACTCATATCTGGTCCTTCAGATCCTGACATTGATATTGATGAATACATGCAACCATTAATAAAAGAGTTAAAACATCTTTGGGATGTTGGTGTGCGCACATATGATGCATGTTTGAAAGAAATATTTCAGATGCATGATGCGCTTATGTGGACGATCAATGATTTTCCGGCTTATTCAATGATTTCAGGATGGAGAACGAAGGGAAAACTGTCATGTCTAGTTTGTATGAAGAATACACGATCTAGAAGACTGAAACATCACTGTAGTTTCAGTCTTATGGGACATCGACAATTATTTCCAAAGGATCATCCGTATAGAATGAATCATCAATGATTTGATAATACCAAATATTCCAATGATCCACCTCAGCGTATGTCTGTAACTGATGTTCGTAATGAATTGAAATATTTCAATTTTTTGTTCGGGAAGGGTCAAATAAAATATGGAATTAGAAAGAATGTTTTCACTAAAACATGTTACAATTGGAGGAAGAGGAGTATCTTTTTTGATTTTCATTATTGGTCAACCAAATTGTTATGTAATTGCTTAGAAGTAATGTATATTGAAATGAATATATGAGAAATGTTTCTTTCGCTTCTTTTAAATTTCATGGGGAAGACAAAATATGATTTACAACCTCGGCATGACTTTGTGGATTGGGGCATCAAACCAGAATTGCATCCATTGAGTATCAGTGAAAATAAATGGAAACTTCCATGTGCTTCTTATGTGATGACACCTATGAAAAAAAAAATTTCTGAAACTATTAGAGACTATTAGAGTTCCTGATGGCTATTCAAGAAACATATCTAAACAGATCAACAGAAGAGAGTTGAAGATAAAATCTTTGAAGACTCATGATTATCACGTTCTACTATATGAATTACGTCCAATAGAAATAACTCATCAATTTTCCAATAATGTTAGGGTGGATATTATTTGTTTGTTCCATTTGTTTACAGATATTTGTTGTAGGAAGTTTTCGAATTATTTCTTGAAAAAAAATGTTGACAGATGCCCCATTATTTTTGTGTGAGTTGAGAAAATATTTCCTCCATCATTTTTCACATGCATGCTACATCTAACTGTCCATATTCCCACTGAAATACTTCTCGGATGACCTATTTCTTTTTGTTGGATGTATCCAACTGAAATAAATATGTTCACATTAAATTATTATGTCCGAAACTGAAATCACCCCGAATCTTCTATCGTGAATTGTTACTTGGCTCAAGAATGTATGGAATTCTGCTCGATGTATTTCTCTGATCTTACTACAAGATTAAACAAACCAATGAGAAATACATAATAATAGTGTGAGAAAATTGAATACAGTTTTCCATCACTTTCTCAAACAGGAGGAATTCTTGAATCATATACATTGAAGACATTAAGCCATGAAGAGCAGGAGATGGCACATCACACAGTTTTGTTCAACTCTGATTGGTTCGATGACTATATATAGTAACTAAATTGATTAAGAATATCTTACATATATATCTGTTAAGTTATTCCTATTTTTTATCTACCGGTAACTTTAAACAATGTTAAATAGGAAGCATTGCTCTTTATCTTTGAGAAGGGGAGAGACTTTGCATAACAAAGAGTTTTCTGCTTGGTTAAAATTGAAGGGAAAAATATTACTGTTTAAAAAAGTTATATCAATATTTAATTAAGTTTAATAGTCATTTATATTGTAGGTATTGATTTTTTCTACTGACTCTTTCTCTGAGGAAATAAGATCTTTGGATTTGGTTCCTAATACCGTGGTTTATGACTGTAAATCAATTGTTATCAATGGGTACAAATTTATTATCACTGAATGAGCAAAGAACATGATAACACAACATGATGGTGTTATGGTTACTGCCACAACAGATTTTTATGCCAGTGCATCAGATAGTAGACAACGGTTTCAAAATGTTGGTTATTGTGGAGATGTCTAGAAAATAATAATATTTAATTATTACTCTCATGGACGAATCACAATGATGAAAGATATTGGTTTGATTCGATGACGAGACATGGCACATTTATTAATGATTTTAGATTTCGAGTTATTAATATGACTCGAACTCTTGCTACCGAAGAATCATATGTGTTGGCATCAATGGCTAAATATGTTTTTTATGTCAAAGACCAACTTCGACCAGAATTTGGTATCATAGTTGAAGTAATTCTACGACATTTTTTGATGATGTTGATGATGGAATTGACACTGTCCCTAGTTCCATTGAAAGAAATCCATTTATTTCTTTTGATGACTCAAATAGCTCAATTGTCAATGTTGATTGTGAACCTAAAGTTGTGGTTGAAAATATATAGAATAATTTATCCATGTTCTCAATTTTTTTGGTATATGTTGAGTTTGGTTGTTATGGTTGGTAATATTCAAATTGATTTAGTATTGATCACAAATATGTTTTAGCTGGCTTGACCGTTATGTGAATATTCAATGTTTATTGGTTGCAGTTTTATTTGAATTGCATTTTCTAATTTGGAATTGAACTGTATTCAAACCTAGTCAAACAATATTTCTAACTTGGTGAACATTACTACTTGTATGATTTATTAAATCCATTCAAGCTCTTCTAAAACAATTGATAGCTAAATTACCAATGAATACCCATATTCCCTCATATATTTAGTTTTTTTGGGTTACATATCAGTTTCCTTTTTCTAATTAATTACATATTTGTTTTCAAAAGTAGGAAATGCAGCCAATCGAAGAGAGACAATGCAAAAAAATGATGGAGAACTATCATCGAATGGTGGAGTTGGGATTTCCATCAATAGTTCTTGTAGTGAGTACTTTATTTCAAATTCATATATTGAATTAATATATAATTTCATGTGATTAATTTTTTTGTAATCATTTTGTTAGGATCCACCTATATGTCGACAGTTATTTGATGAGGAGCCTAGTACTGGTCCTAGAACATAGGCCGGTGGTACGAGGTGGGTTTGTACTAGAGGTGGACGAGCAGCTGTGCGTACCCGACTAGACCCTGCCCCTCAAACTGATATGTCATCCTTCCCACAATCTAATCCATGTGTGTCGTTAGGGACACACAGGATATTTAGGCCTCCCACGTTTTCACTACCTTCTGCATCTTCTGGCCCATCATTTTCACATCCCCTGATGATTCACAATCCATAGACAAAATCCATTCAGACAGCTATCCCATCTTATTTGCCTTCTACTTATGTCTCTTTGAGCTTCTATATTCCATACTCTTCGACTCCTGTTCCACCACTGGGTGTTCAATCAGTTTCTTTGGATCCAGCGGCGCACAACGATCAGACCGATGCAAGTATATTTATAGAACCCTAACTAATTTTTATAGAAATATTTATTTTCATTATAACATTCATTGATAAAATATTTGTTTTTATTTAATGACAGATACATATAATAATAGGAGTAGTGGGTGGGGGAGTACATGCATGCGTTCGGTGTGGAACCGCCGCACACAGGTTATGGTGGATTATAATGAAGAAGACCAAATGGTTGATAAAACCGGGCAGCAATGTCTTAGTTTTTTGGAGATGTTTTCCAAATACTCTGACATCATTCCCGTGAGCCCACTATCGTGGAGACATTTACCACATGAGTTTAAGGATAGAGCTTGGGCATAAATATGGGTAAAAAAATCTATTCTATTTAATTCCATGAATTATTTATGTATTTATATGAATTAATATTTTGATGTCATCTTCGATTTAATTTTCCCGATGGTGAGGGTGTAGGATAGGAACGTCTAAAGGATTTAGGCGAGATTTGGAAAGACTACAAGCATGAATTGTGTATTTGTTGGGTTTCTAGAGTTGGAACTGATTTAGAGGCGATACTAGTGGTGGATGATTTTCCTATAGAGTAGTATCGTCAGATGATTACTCATTGGATGAGTACCCAGTTTAAGGTTTTAATTACATTTGATGTATTTAAATAAAAACTTTCATGTTATTCATTAATAATATCTATTTAATGTTAGAATATTATTTAGGAATCATCTGGAAATAATAAAAATAACAATGATGCAATATAATACCTCCACACATAAGGACCCACTACGATGCCTGATCACGAGAGGAAGCAGGTATGACAACTATTTATTAGATTTATTTATGACTTACACTTTCTTTTGTTTCCTAAATTATATTATAGTTTGATAATTTTTTCATATAACATTTTTTTTCATTGTCACTATTGTGGAAAATACAAAATATTAAAGGACTTGTTCCTCGAGCAAAATTGTTTTGCTCGAGTAAACAGAAGAAGGATGGAAGTGCCTTCAACGAAGTGACTCAGCAGCAGATTATAAGTTTTAATCTATTGATTTTATATTTTAATATCTATTTTGTAACTTAATAATATATTTATATTTGTAACAGGATGTTTTAGAGGCCCTCGATTCCCAAGAACCAGACAATTTTTGGTCAACTGATCACTTACATCAGGTTTTGTGAGAGAAGCATCCTGGCAGAGTATGCTCCCGACCTAGGATAGCCCCGAAGAGGTATTATCCCTCCTTAAGTACGAGTTATAGTGCCACTGAGATGCAGCAAGTTAGGGCAAAAAAAGTTTGAAAATAGGGCCATAGAGATGGCAGAACAGTCTGCTAGTGCAAATAGTGCATTTATGAAATTTATTGAAGTTCTACGTCCGCCACATCCACCAGAGAACAACCCATCTTTTGATGAATATATGTCGTCAATACATTATATATATAGAGCACCAGGTGGAAGTTCTAGTGGTGGTCAAAGCGATGTCCAGGTTGATGATGATGATGATGGAAAGGATTCTAATGTGGAAGAGGAGGGAGATGAGGAGGGCGAGGCAGAGGGCGAGGGTGAGGCAGAGGGTATGGGTGAGGAGGAGGGAAAGGACTGTGATGGGGACGAGGATGAGGGTGATGATGATGGTGATGATGGTGATGGTGATTATGGTTATTGTGATGTGGGACAAGTTGATCTATTACATTTTTACTAATATTACTAAGATTTGATGTTCAATATATTCTAGTAGTTGGTTTTATCCAGACCTATCGTATATTATTACAGTTGAGTTATTTTCATATATTGCATGTTTTCATGTATGTTGATGTCTTTTAGTGGTAGTGTGTTTGTGAATTCCATGGACAACCCCCATCCTTCCTGGACCCTGGACAACCCCCCACCATCCTCCATGGACCCCAGACAGCCCCCCAGACAGCACCCTAGACAGCTCCTCAGACCCCCCCCCCCCCCAGACAGCCCCCCACCCTCCTCCCTAGACCCTGAACAGCTCCCCCACCATCCTCCTCGGTCCCCAGACATCCCCCCGAACAACCCCGCAGACACCCTCCCAAACTGCCCCCCAGACAGCCCCCCCACCCTCCACCATGGACCCCGTACATCCCCTAAAACTGCCCCCACCCTCCTCCTTGGACCCCGAACAACCCCCCGAACACCCCCCCCCCCCTGACATCCCCCCGCAAATCCCCCCACCCTCATCCTTGGTCCCCTGACAGCCCCCCGGACACCCAACAGACAACACCCTAGAAAACCCCCCAGACAGCCCCCCCGGACAGCCCCCCACCCTCCTTGACATCATTTACTACAAGAAAATCTATAATATAAATATAATATATTTTCATCATGATAATCAGTCTAAATCACATTTACACATCAAGTCAATATCATAGATTCTTGGTATGTTATAAAACAGATGTATTCATTGGGCATGGCATTGTTAGCTCTGAAATGTTTCATAGCATGATAAACAAAAATCTATTGCCTAATAATAATGATATAAAAATATTCTATATGAATTTACACATGATTTTATGTAAATTCCATTCCACTAATAGACACATGAGGATTCTCATAAATCTTGTTTACCTTAATATTTCCACAAGGATTTTCGGTAAAAGATTTATCTTCTTTTAATTTTCTGATATTCTCATTTTATATGTAAATTTCTCATAAATAAATTAATTTAAAGACCCATAGTCAAATATTGTATTTGAATAATGTGAATAAACAACTAAAATACCAGTCTAACTTTGTCTCTTTTGTTTAAAATGGACATGATTATAAATGAAATTAAAAAATGACATACGGAAAACTGACCAAACACATTCAGATTATGTTAATAATTTATCATAATGATCCATGGGTCATATGTGATTTGTACGAGCCAACCCGGTCTCAATCTGGGTCACGATGTGGTCGGGATCAGTCTAAGTGTCTATCTTTTGTTTAAAATGGGTATCATTTTAAGTACATACGGAAATCCGACCATACGCCTTTGAAACATGTTGATGATTTAGGAAAACAATCCATGAG
Organism: Viscum album; assembly: GCA_963277665.1. Lineage (NCBI taxonomy): Eukaryota > Viridiplantae > Streptophyta > Magnoliopsida > Santalales > Viscaceae > Viscum > Viscum album. Next base: position 420,693 of record CAUJRU010000615.1, read on the forward strand.
ACATATTTAACCTGTACGAGTCAACCCCGCCTCAATCTGAGGCATAGTGTGGCCGACACCACTCATAGTGTATCTCTTTTGTTTAAAATGGACAGGATTATAAGTGAAAAGAACAACTGGCATACAGAAAACCAATCAAATGCATTCAGAATCTATTGATAATTTATCACAATGATTCATGGGTAATATGTGATGTGTACTAGCCAACCCAAGCTCTATCTGAGTCGTGGTGTGGCCGGGATCAGTCTAAGTGTCTCTCTTTTGTTTAAAATGGACAGAATTTTAAGTGAAAAATGTCAATTGGCATAAGAAAAACTGACCAAATGCATTCAGAATGTGTCGATACTTTAGAAAAATGATCTATGGGTCATATGTAATGTGTACGAGTCAACCCTGCCTCAATACTAGGTGCGGTGTGGCCGACACCACTCAAACTGTGTCTCTTTTGGTTAAAATGGACAGGATTATAAGTGAAATGAAAAACTAGCATCCAGAAAATAGACAAAACAAAATCTGATTGTGTTGATACTTTAGCACAATGATCCATGGGTCATATGTGACCTTTAGAATCCAACCTAGGCTCAATCCGAGTCGTGGTGTGGCTGGGATCAGTCTATGTGTCTCTCTTTTGTTTAAAATGGAGAACATTTTAAGTACATACAGAAAACTGACCAAACGCATTCGGTTTCCATTGAAACATTAGGATAACGATTCATGGGTCATATGCGACGTGTAAGAATCAACCCCGTCTCAATGTGAGATGTGGTGTGTCCAGCACCACTCCAAGTGATTGTATTTTGTTTCAAAAGTACATCATTTTAAGTGAAAAACATCAACTGGCATACAGAAAACCGACCAAACGCATTCGGATTGTGTCGATATATTAGCACAACGATCCATGGGTAAAATTTGACGTGTATGAGTCATCCCCTCCTCAATAAGAGACATGGTGTGGCCGACACCACTCTAATTGTGTCTCTTTTGTTTAAAATGGACTGGATTATAAGTGAAAAGAATAACTGGCATACAGAAAACCGGCCAAACACATTCGGAATCTGTTTATAATTTATCAGAACAATCCATTGGTCATATGTGATGTGTACGAACCAACCCACACTCAATCTGAGTCATAGTGTGGCCAAGATCAGTGTAAGTGTCTCTCTTTTGTTTAAAATTGACAACATTTTAAGTACATATGGAAAACCTACCAAACGCATTCCGTTTCCATTGAAACAATAGGAGAATGATCAATGGGTCATATGTGACGTCAATGAATCAACCCCGCAACAATCTGAGATGCAGAGGGGCTGGAACCACTCAAAGTTTTTATCTTTTTTTTCAAAAGGACATCATTTTAAGTGAAAAACATCCACTGGCATATGGAAAACTGACCAAATGCATTCTAATTTTGTCGATACTTTAAAAAATCGATCCATGGGTCATATGTGACATGTACGTGTCAACCCCTCCTCAATACAAGGAACCGTGTGGCCGACACCACACTAACTGTGTCTCTTTTGTTTAAAATGGACAGGATTATAAATGAATAGGACAACCGGTGTAGGGAAAACCAAACAAACACATTCGTAATATGTTGATAATTTATCACAACGATCCATGGGTCATTTGGGACATGTATGAGCCATCCTGGACTCAATCCGAGTTGTGGTGTGGCCATGATCAGTCTAAGTGTCTCTCTTTTGTTTAAAATGGACGACATTTTATGTACATATGGAAAACTGACCAAACGCATTCAGTTTCCACTGAAACATTAGGAAAATGATCAATGGGACATAGGTGACATGTATGAATCAACCCCGCCTCAATCTGAGAAGAGGTGGGGTCGGCATCACTCATAGTGACTGTCTTTTGTTTCCAAAGGACATCATTTTTAGTGAAAAACATCAATCAGCTTACGGAAAACCAACCAAACACATTCGGATTGTGTTGATACGTTAGGACAGGGATCCATGGGACATTTGAGATGTGTACGAGTCAACCCCATCTAAATCTGAGATGCAGCGTGGCCGACACCACTCTAACTACGTCTCTTTTTTTTAAAATGGATAGGATTATAAGTGAAAAGAACAATTGGCATTCATAAAACTGACCAAACACATTCGGAATCTATTGATAATTTATCAAAACGATCCATGGGTCATATTTAATGTGTAAAAGTCAACACTGTCTCAATCTGAGGCATGGTGGGGCTGAGATCACTCTAAGTGGATCTCTTTTGATTAAAATGGAATACATTTTAGGTACATATGGAAAAAAGACTAAACGGATTCTTATTGTGTTGATACATTAGAACAAGGATCCATGGGTCATATGTGATGTGTATGATCCAACCCGGGCTCAATCCGAGTCACGGTGTGGCCGGGATCCATCTAAGAGTCTCTCTTTTGTTTAAAATGGACAATATTTTAAGTACATACGGAAAACCAACCAAACAAATTCGGTTTCTATTAAAACATTAGGATATTGATCCATGGGTCACATATGACGTGTACTAATCAACCCCCCCTCAATCTTAGACGCAGTGTGGCCGGATCCACTCAATGTGTCTGTCTTTTGTTTCAAAAGGACATCATTTTAAGTGTATAACATCATCTGGCATACGGAAAACCGAAAAACGCATTCGGATTGTGTCAATACATTAGAACAATGATCCATGAGTCATATGTGATGTGTACAAGTATACCGCATCTAAATCCGAGATGTGTTGTGGCCAGCACCACTCTAATTGTGTCTCTTTTTTTTAAAATGGGCAGGATTATAAGTGAAAAGAATAACTGGCATACGGAAAACCTTCCAAATTCATTGAAAATGTCTTGAAGCTTTACGAAAATGATCCATGGGTAATATATGACCTGTACAAGTCATACCACCTTAATATGAGGCACGGTGTGGCCGGGATCATTGTAAGTGGTTCCCTTTTGTTTAAAATGGACAACAATTTAAGTACATATGAAAAACCGACCAAACACATTCAGTTTCCGTTGAAACATTAGGAGAACAATCCATGGGACATATGTGAGGTGTACAAATCAACCCCGCCTCAAAATGAGATGCGGTGTGGCCGTCACCACTCAAAGTGTCTGTCTTTTGTTTCAAATGGACATCATTTTAAGTGAAAAACATCAACTGGCATACGGAAAACTGACCAAACGCATTCGGATTGTTTTGATTCATTAGGAAATTGATTAATTTTTAATTTGAGATGTTTACGAGTCAACCCCTTTTAAATTCGAGATGCGGTGTGGCCGTCACCACTCTAATTGTTCCTCTTTTGTTTAAAATGTATAGGATTGTATGTGAAATGAACAACTGGCATACGGAAAACCGAAAAACGCATTCAGAATCTATTGATAATTTATCACAACAATCCAGGGGCCATATGTTTCATGTACAGGCCAACCCGGGCTCAATCTGAGTCGCGGTGTGGCCGAGATCAGTCTAAGTGTCACTCTTTTGATTAAAATGGACAACATTATAAGTACATACAGAAAACTGACAAAACACATTCTGTTTCCGTTGAAGTTTTAGGAGAACAAAAAAGGGGTCATATGTGATGTGTATGAGTTATCCTCGCCTCAATCCGAGGTACGGTGTGGCCGACACCACTCAAAGTGTATCTCTTATGTTTAAAATTGACTTTATTTTATCTGAAAACAACAACTAACATATAGAAAACTGACCAAACAGATTCAGATTCTATTGATACTCTATCACAATGATCAATTGGTCATATGTGACATGTACAAGTCAAAACATCCTCAATTTGAGACGCGGTGTGGCCAAAACAATTCATAGTGTCTCTCTTTTGATTAAATTGGATATCATTTTAACTGAAAACAACAACTGTCATATGAAAAACTGACCAAATGCATTCAAAATGTGTTTATGCTTTAGGAAAATAATATATGGGTCATTTGTGATGTGTACGAGTCAACCCTGACTTAATTTGAGGCATGGTGTGACCAAGATTACTCTAAGTGTCTCTCTTTTGTTTAAAATGGACAACATTTTATGTACATACGGAAAACTGACCAAACAGATTCTGATTGTGTTGATACTTTAGCCAAACGATCCATGGGTCATATGTGACATGTACATATCAAACCTGCCTCAATCTGAGATGTGGTGTGGCCAGAACCACTCAATGTTTCTATCTTTTGTTTCAAAAGGACACCATTTTAAGTGAAAAACATCAACTAGCATACAGAAAACCAATAAAACACTTTTGGAATATGTTGATACTTTAGGAAAATGATCGATGGGTCATTTGCTACGTGTACGAGTTAACCTCACCTCAATCCGAGGCATGGTGTGGTCGGTATCACTCCAGGTGTATGTATTTTGTTCAAAATGGACATCATTTCAGATAAAAATATATGGTATACAAAAAACCGATCAAATTATGAATTGAATTCCGGATTCCACATATAATTGTCATCTAAATTTTAAATTGATTTCTAAATGAATTAAGTATGTTTATAATTACAATAGGAATTCTAATTTAATTATGGATGTGTATAGTTCCAGGATTCATTATATGTCTAATGTGTATGAATTTATTATGTCTATGTATGTGTTAGTTGGTTATTGCTGGTATAGTAATTGTATATGTATGTGTTAGTTTATTTCAGGTACAATAATTGGATTGATAATGAGAGGGAATGCACACAATGAGGCCTACGGTGCAAATTGCAGAGCTGCTGTGAAAATTGCAGGCTGTTGTGCAATTTTCACCGCATAGGCTATGAAAACGGTTTCAAACCGTTGGCATATCATCTTTGATTCGTTTCTTTACCAATGGTCCAATGAACTGTTGGTAAAAAACCATTCCCAACGGTATAGAAACCGTTGGGAAAGAGGAGAGTCCTTGGGATTTCCCAAAGGTTCAAGCCAAACCGTTGGGAAAAACTATCCCAACAGTTTGGTACAACTGTTGGGATATGTTTTTCCCCACCCTATCCCAACGGTTCATTGTAAACCATTGGGAAAAGCTTTCCCAATGACTTACTTCCCTAAAGTTTCCAGAATCGTTTTTATAACATATACCAATGGTTCTTCAGCATTTCCCAATGGTTCAGAACCGTTGAGAAAGACTGTATTTCCAGTAGTGTAATGTCAATTTTATATAAAAAGACACACTCTGAGTGATACCGGCCACATGATATATTTTCTCAATTTTGATTAGGTTAGTTTCTCTAATACCAACTATATTGACCCAGATATTTCATACATATATATCACATCTTAGTAAATTAATATTCCTTACATAACATAATGATCCATTCCAAAATAGTGTTGGACTAATGCTTTTGGAAATATGAAAACATAAATAAATAGTTCATAAGTGTATCTCATTAAGTTTTTATTTACTAGAAACCTTCTTAGACATAACATTTATAAAACCATTCTTAATAAACTAATGATATGAAACATAATAAATGGTGATCATAGATCTTCAATAAGTGTAAAAAATGAGATATCAATTATAATATAAGGATAACATGAGAATAAAGATGTTAGAAGGTGGTATTAGCATTATAAATTCATACATTTCGACTTGTGAAAAAAAAAATTTATTTCGGTTATTTTTTAATTTTTTACATCAGTTTTTAGCTGAGGTTATTAAAAGAGACATTATAAATATTGTTTTCTCATGTCAGTTATTTTAAAACTGACATAAAAATCAAAAATTAGAATAGTTTTTCACGCTAGTTCCTAAATAACCGATATGAAAAACCCTTTATAGGATCGATTTATCACATCAGTTATTTAATAACTGGAATGGTATATATTTTTTCATGATAGTTATTAAGTAACTGACATGATAAATTGAAACGTTGAAGGATTTTTCACATTAGTTCTTAAATAATTGACGTAAAAAATGATATACGATGTTCGTTATGTAAAAACCAACGTAATAAAAAACACCCATTCATTTATTATGTCAGTTATAAAATAACCGATGTAAAAACCATTTTTAAATAAAACTGCATTACCATTACTATGATCTTACAAAGTAGACCTGAAATAAGCAGAAACTAGACCAAAACCAACCAAAACTAGATCAGAATCTATAATAGAAAAACATTAGAACTAGTCCAAAATAAGAAGAACCCATGAAAAATTAAATATTCACATATCTAACATTCAAAACATAAAATTTCAACTAAAAATACCTAAATATAACCAAAACAACTACCAAATACACAATTATAATTAAAATATTCTAAATTACATTTTACACTACAAACACACTAAAATCCAATCAAACCTGTAAATTTTTTGACTATTCCACTTATAAGTGTTCGAACTCTTGAGAACTATAGCGCTGAGGGTCATAAAATAGCTAAAAATTAAATGTAATGTATTTAACATGTATTATGAATAAATCAAAAGAAATATTATGGCAGTGTTTATAATGAAATCTAATCTGGTCAAAGTTCAGTATTATTCCATTCATAATTATTTCATATATAAATCCTAACATATAATATACTCATTCGATGATGCCTTAATTTTCATGAAAATTTCATTTAAATGAGTGTCAATTCAAAATATCATTTTTATGTAATACATCAAAAAGTACAAATTATAAATGGATATTTACCTTTAATTTTACATATTTAATGTTGGCAATCATTTTCATGGTATTTTTTCTAGTGTATGCCAATATTCTATTATAAAATAATATGAATTAGATAAATTTATAATTTATTATAATATAAATAACTATTTATAAATTGAAACGTTCTTTTACAATATATTCTTAAAACATCATCGCACATCTCCATGGACAGAGCATATCCAATAAAGTGTTTTCTCCTGTGAAAAAAAAACACATAACATCCAATGATCACTACGTTAAATGAAAATTTAAGGCTAGTGGTTTTTTATATTAAAATATAATGAATAATTTTCAAGATATATATTTCATAACTCTCACAAAAATGCATCATCCAGCACTGTGTGATTATATTATGTTCAAATAAATCAACAATATAATGTGTTCTTTGTTCCTAATCCAATGAATGTGCTTTAGGGGAAATCACATGCAGGTCCATGAATCCATATACATAAGTTCG